>OZ007534.1:10054384-10654384 GCA_963931895.1 Eupithecia pulchellata | reverse complement strand
TGACGAGAAAGTGGGATTTATACAACAACATTATATCGAAGAAATAACCCGGCTGAGGGAGCGAACTCTAGACTGAATAAAACTTTCAAGGGAAAGCTAAACATAATAAAGTTCTTCAAAACTATCAATAATGATGCGAAAAACCATTGAAATGGACAAATATACAAGAAACTATTACATCCATGCTGCATGGAACCATTATTACTAGGCTTAGAATAAATATGTTCTTTTGTATTTTAAAATGTAACGAGCTTGAAACACACACACACACACACACACACACACACACACACACACAGAAACGTGTAGTACATAACTTTTGATCATATTTTCGTTTTGTTTTATTGTTGATTGTTTACTCGGCTCTAAACCATTATCTCTAATATTAAAACGCTCTTCGTAACTGTAAGACTGATTTTTTTATTATTTTGTGTTTTTATAAGACTGATTACTGTTTACAAATCAAACTGAATAGGTATAGTATAATTAAGCGTTAACTTTTGAACCAAAATTTTCATATCGTTACCTCAGATTTTGTTTTTATAAGACTTAGGTTACTGTTGACGAATAGTCAAAAAATGTCTAAGTTTATTTAACTTGAGATTATGTGATTCATTGTGATATAATTGCCATTATTTTATACTTTAGATTATAATACAAATATTCGTAGATGTAGGTATTAAATGAGAGGTATGAATTTTATTACTATGTAAACTATGTAAATTATACAAGTAATGACCACCACTGAGAGGTGATGGTAAGTGCCGGCTAGTAGATGACAAACTTTTTAGTCAGCCTATAATGATCGAAAGCTTTGGTAGCGTAGATAAATTATAATTTTGACGCTAACTGTACTTACAATAATTTTGGTATGCGGGACGAATACGGCGAACTATCATCGTGCGGGACGTACAAAGATATTTTAAGAATGTGGGCCGAAAACTAGGGACGAATATGGCATAAATCAAATTATTATGAAGCAGTATTTGTTAACTTTAAATTCTAATTTAATTTTAAATTCGGGAAGTTTTCGTTAAAAAGCGAAAGATCTTTGGATTAAATTGTGTATAAATTTTTCATTTCGGTCCAGTGAATATAAGCAAGCACTTTCAAAAGTGGTCCACCCTAATCAAATGTAACGATGACGTAATCTTTTATATCTATCAAAAGATAGTCCCCAGTAGGGGACTAACCTAAGCTAAACAGTTGGCTAGCGCGTCGAAATCAGTCAAACTTTGAACTAAAGGGGCTAGAGTCCGAAAAAACTCTTTCTAAAATATGTATTTTCGCTGTTGCCTAGCGCGTACCGTACTTGAGGGTAGTCCACGGATTCAAGTCCCGCCGACGTCGTTATTATTTTTGGGAAATTATTTAATTTCTTAATTGGTAAACTACAGCTACGCTGTATATTATGGGCTGTGGATTTTGTTTTACCAATAAAAAATAATAATAGAAAAAGCACCCTGACTTGAAAGCTTAAAAATAAAAGCTTAGCTTAAAAAATAATAGCTTAAAAATTAAAAGACATTGCCAAATCCACGACAAAGTGAAATTGTTCTTAAATAACCCGATATACGAGTATGATAGGTAACAAATTTGTTAAACTACAGCTACGCTGTGGTTTACCTAAATAAATAAATAATGTCCTATTACCCCGAGTGAAAAAGCTTACGCAATATCTAATAACAAAAATATTACATAGGTATAATGTTCGTTGCTAACCCGTTCATATTCGTAAGAAATACGACATACTAGTTTTTATAGTAAGATGGTGTCTGCCTTTCTCAAAATAACTTCATAAAATGAAACAGCAAATTTTTAAAAGGGGACTTCTCCTAGAATCCCGAATGTGTTAAATACAATGGCTATATCACTGGTATTTCACACTCAGTTATAATTTTAACGCAGACTAATAACTCGCTATCAGTAGCACCAAGCATCAGAAAAGAAAAACAACAGCCGGACCTATCCAAGGGCCTTATCTCTAGGGGTGACAGTCCACACTCATTCTGATTTGTGGCTGCCAAGGGCCAGCCCTGACTATGAACGTAAAAGGGAACTTTTACTGGGATTTTTCGCACGACTTTTTCTCTGAGTTTTATAAAAGTTTTAGTAAAACTTCTATGAGTGGTACTGATACTGTTTTATGATTTCGTTGATGCGAAAAGGATTGAATTATCGTAGAAAATAGTTTTATTCTATTTTAATCTTTTGAATTCGCTTAGATTTACATTTAAATCATTTAATTAAATAAGGGCAATAACCCCCAAATGATGAATAATGCCATCTATAGCGTATTCATAATTATTAGGGGAGGCCTATGTCCAGCTGTGGACTGTTATAAGCTGATGATGATGATTTAATAAAAAAAAAAATAAACGTTATTGAAACCTTCCCATTAGACTGGTACAATTACAATATGTACTGTTACAAATGTAATTTAATCCTAGAATCTACACAAACGTTACAGAAGCTTGGGTGCGCTTATCAAAATTTACAGTACTTTACACTTGCAAGCTCTAGAGAAGTCTAATAACATAACATTTATAAACCAAACGTATAGTATTAGTATTTAGTACTTATTGAAACAACTGCGCTAACCGCAATCTACAGGTATTTTCACTGAAAGTAGATACTAGTATTATTCTGACTAACCAGTTTTATAGGTTTATCTACGGGTCATTTTATATCTCACAAGTAAATGTTTATTCTACTTGTACGGTAGTTCAAACATGCATTACAGACGGTCAACTTTGCAGAGTTGGAAACCGCACTTGCAAAACAACCTTTAACTGTTTCTAGTATAAGTGTTATAGTGCTTTTTATTAGTATTAAACTTCTGTATTTCTACGAGTTAGGAGTGACTTTATGGTATTGAAAAACTATCTTTAAGGCTCCGGCGACGGTAATATCAAAATGATTTGTAATTTGAGAATATTTTCTCCATGGTCTTCTACATATATACTAATATTATAAAGAGGAAAGATTTGATTGTTTGTTTGTTTGTTTGTATGTATTATTTGTATTAATTGTGTGCATTTATGACATAAATTGGAAGTAAAAATCTAATTTTAGAGACATAGCTAAGGTAATATTTAATCCACGAACTTAATATTACATTTTCAATAACACACATAGATTACTTTAGTTATATACTTGCCCATCTGTTAGTTTTCCTAAAATTGTAAAGTATATACCTACATTTTAATCAAAACCACTTTTTTAGATGGCGGCAAAAATCCTCTTACACCTTGTCGTCAGTTATTATCGAAATCATTCGGTATTGCGCATCAACGACCCACTGATTGCATTTTTATGATCATTACGTACCATCGAGGAGAGTTTTCTCATAATATTCCACAATTTAGGACCATTTTTGAAAAGGAATTCGAAATGGTTTGTTGTGGAAATGGTTTGTTTGGACTAGAGAACCCCAAAAGACATGTCGCGGTTTTTTCCGTTCACGACCATATTATGGTAAGCCATAGGTCAGTTAGTAAAACTATGTTCTGCAAGACAAAGTAAGTGGATAAGCCCGCGAAAGACGATACTTCGAATGATCTGATCTGATCCTCAACTTCAAAGTTAACACGAAACTAGAGGTATAAAACTTCAAAGTTAACAAGATAAATTAGAGCCAGTATTTGCAATTGAAACAATTGAGCTTACTGCTGACTGTTGCTATCAATCTAGTAGCTCAAATGATCCATCCATATCAACCAGTAGGAAATTCCCAAGACGCTGGCTGCATTGCCTCGCTGTATGGCCATGCTGATGCGCTGCGCCATATACTCACCAGCCCTCGGGTCCCACGTAGATAATTTTATTGAAACCCAGAGATTTCATGGTTATTAACACTTACAATAAAAACTAACTTGCATTGACATACGTTATTCCGAGCATAAAACTGTGACGTGATATTGGAAAACACAAAACTCAAATCATGGTAAATATCCCGTTACAAACGACTTTAGTATTAGATAGAGATAGAGATAGAGATAGAGATAGAGATAGAGATAGAGATAGAGATAGAGATAGAGATAGAGATAGAGATAGAGATAGAGATAGAGATAGAGATAGAGATAGAGATAGAGATAGAGATAGAGATAGAGATAGAGATAGAGATAGAGATAGAGATAGAGATAGAGATAGAGATAGAGATAGAGATAGAGATAGAGATAGAGATAGAGATAGAGATAGAGATAGAGATAGAGATAGAGATAGAGATAGAGTATATACTTCACTTCATGGTACAAAACAAAGTCGCTTGCAACTGTCTGTCTGTCCGCCCGGATATATTCTTAGATCTGTAAAACTACGCAATGGATTTTGATACGTTTTTAATAAATAATTGTGTTTAATAAAAAAGGGTGATTCAAGAAGAAGGTTTTTGTATAAGCATTGCATCCGTGCGAAGCCGCAGCGGGTCACTAGTCTTTGTAATTAGGCGAAAATTTTGGAAGTTATGAAGATTTTTGTTTGTAGATGACGAAAAACGACAGATTGGATCTTTTAGAAATTTAGCATTAGGTGTTGACCTTAACCTAGAATAATAAGCTACTTTTATCCCTAAAAATACGTTCAAAACCGCGTACAGATAGAGTACAGATAGTTCGTACTTAAGTAACCTCTCTGTGTTCGCCTTATTGTATTGTTTTATTTTCTAATAGTATTGTAATAACTCACTATGTTTATCTTTGTAGGTTTTGTCTAATAAACTATTTCTTTCAGTACAAAAACTTGTATTATAAATGGGAAAAACTCTAAATGTTGTATTTTCAAATACAATACAAATAAAAATATTTTTATTTCTTTCAAAAAATTCAAGAGTAACACTCATTTTATGTATAGAATACTTTCACGCCTAAACAGCTGCACTGATCTCAATGCAATTTGCCAAGGAGATTGTATTCCAAGGGAAAGATATAGGATATTGTTTGTCCAGGAAAACGCACGGGACATGGGCTGAAGTTCAAATAAATGGGAGCTTGAACGAAGCTTGAATTTCAAGAGGGCCTTTTGTCAGCGCTTTCCTTGTCTGAGGAGTTTACGAACTCTTGTGTAGTTAATATAAATCTAAATATATATATAACTCAAAGATGACTGAGTGACTGACATAGTGATCTATCAACGCACAGCCAAAAACACTGGACGGATCGGGCTGAAATTTGGCATGCAGGTTGATGTTATGACGTAGGCATCCGCTAAGAAAGGATTTTGATTAATTCTACCCCCAAGGATAAAATAGGGGATGAAACTTTGTATGAAACTTTGTAAATTTTAAACAGATTGGGCTGAGACTTTGCATGCATAAAGCTACTATGACGTAGGCATCCCCTAACGCGAGTGAAGCCGCGGGCAATAGCTAGTAAAAATACTTGACTTAATTCTCCGCTTAAAACTTGTACTTTGGGAATAAGTTTACCTTTCTTGAGTCGCTCTTTTCAAACACTGTGCAACAGCACATACATGCTCATTATTTAAATTAATTAAATTGTAATCAGCGCTCAACAAAAAAGTTTTTAAAATGACGTGACAGTGCATGATTCAATGCAAGTGTAACCCCATACTCTCATTTAATCATCATCACACATAGTCATTTTTATTCAGACACATATTGCCATAACGAAGAAGTCAAGTCAAATCATTTTCATTTTATATTAATTTAGTCCTAATAGATTTAAGTTAAATAAAATTATTTTCTTTCTTTCTTTGATTCTAGTTTGATTCACGCCTCGGGACAAATGTTGAACAGGGTGTTCCAGTTATTTTCTATGAAATAAAATATCTTTATCTAACTAATGTATTAAATATATCTGCCATCTATACATAACAGCTCTGCTTAACTTGAGGCTAGATGATGCTTTGTAAATTGTCCAGCATTATTTATTATGAGCTCTCTTAACCCAGGTTCAAGGATGATTATTACGCCATACCAACCAACGAGCTAAGTACTTCAATTCTTAGACCATATCACCCGGAAACAACGTATTTTTTGCACAGGTTCACTGACCCCTTTTTTACACCAAACTATTATTCTAAGAGCAATGACTCGACGTTTTTGAATCGGCCTTGAAGAGGTCACATGCCTTTATTTTCCAATCTAGCTACGAGTCGTTGAAAAACATGCGTTACTTTGTCTGGATATGGTTGAATTTAGTGTGGAGATTGCGATTTAAATCTTTAGTTAATTTTATGGTGGAAAATTTTGGTTTTTCATGGGGTTATTGTACCCATGTCTAATTAGTTTTTGCTTGGTAATAAGATATCAATGACCCGCAATTTTACTAAATTAGTACGAATAAAACAAGTTTCATAAAAGTAAATTTATTTAGGAAGGGAACTTAGTCGACGAATGTAGTTTTTTGTTATAATATGATAGATATTTCTCCTATTGTTAAAAAATCATAGGAAAAGTATATATCTTTAATTCTGATATGTATGACAAATTATACCAATCGAACCCATATAGTTTTTCCGAGCAAAACACAACAAAAAAACAAACATAATTTATTCTGAGTTCTGCATACAAGTATGCAAATTATGTATTCCCAAGGCTTTTTTCTGTCTTTCAAGCATCAAGTCTAAAATCTAAAGCTTTCGAATTTCGTTACCACCATGCCAAAGTGGCCATACACATGTTCACACGGCAATGGCAACCCGATATTACCACCATATGCCGATGCCGGTGGAATTTCGCATCGGTGACCACGACCAGGTAATTAGTGCCTGCAAGCAATTTCTGGTCACTTAAGTACATACTCGTATTATAACTACATATAACCTACTGGCTAACGATTATACTAGAAACCAATTACATTATTTAGGTTACTTTTAGATGTAATTTAGATTTAAGGTAATCAAAGCAAATAAAGTTGCAATTAAATAAACAAATTAGAACTAGTATTTACCATTAAATAAATAAATAATCTACAAAGCATTACCTAGCCCCAAGCTAAGCAAAGCTTGTGTTATGGGCACTTACTACTGACTACTGACTGATATACTTAATACAATATATTAAATAAATAGATATTTTTTATTGAATATAGAAAACGAACAGTACTCTGAACAAATCTGCAGATCGTACAAATATTTGCCCCGAAACGGGAATCGAACCCGCAACCTTCAGCGTCGCAAGCGGACCTTCGCCCGTAGCACCACAGAGGGCCTCAACTATTAATTGTTGACGCTCTCTGTTGGCTAGTCTTTGTCAGTCCCGTATTTTCACTATATTTATTTTATTTTATTTATGAAACAAGATCCACAGCTCTTAGATCTAAATAATAAAAAGAAAAACTTATAATATAACCAACAGCAAAAATAGGATTTACATTTTATACATACATATGTACTTCTTCTACGTCTTGGAGACGCTTCCGATTGGTGTTGATATGGATCAGTGGAGCTATTTGTAGTTTGTGTACAACAGTCTGCAGTTACCTCAATTGATTTCAGTTGTAAATACTAGTTCTTATTTGGTTATTTTACAGTGACTTTCTTTTATTAAAGATTATTAAAGTCGCGAGCCAGTTTCTACCAGATTGGTGCCTTATAAATAAGTGAATCGCCAGATATCTAAGCGAATTTACATAAAGAAATCGACATGATTCGGGACACGGGTTTTACGAGACTGTCCTTAAGCTCTATAGATCAATTTATTTAACACCATAATCAAAATTTTACGGCCAATGACCCTTACCTCCAAATATAGTTTTACGACACCCAAAGAACCTTATAAAATAAACATCCCTGCCTCTAATCCCTTACCAACCATAAAATTAAACTCTATCAAGGGAATACCATCTTTATTCCGACCATTAAAAGGAAGGTTATTGCTTTGATAGTAAAAGTATGTGGTAACATGTAGGTACTAGGTTATTAAAGCCATATGGTAACCGCAGTTGTAAATTATGGCTTTGAAAGCAAAAGCTATGGTATTTTATTGAAATAATACCCGGTAAATTTTATTAGAGTTCCTATTAAAAGAGTTGATGCCATTTACATAATTATATTTCTTTGAAGTAAGGTAACTATTGAACAGCAAAATTTGATGACTACAGACGCACGAGGTAGTAGTTAGTTCGATTCTCGCTTCGCGACAAGTGTTTGTACATTCTGTAGATATTTGCTGTGTTGTGTTTTTTGATGATCAAAAATATTTAAACAGAGGTTAATAGGTAATTAAGTACCTATATCAGTTATGTAATAGATAGCAATAACACAAACTCTGCTTACGTAAGATAAATCTATTATTAATACAATAATAATAAATACCCGAGATAATATGCCAAGTTCATAATAAATTTCAATAGAAACAAATTGTCTAGCTTTTATCTAGAATTAATGTAAAAGATTCTCAGGAGAGTCCGTTTAAAAATATATTTTCAAATAAACTTATTAATTCGTTCTGAAATTACAAGCTTGCCCTACAAAAGTCCAGACGCACAATAAAATTCCGAGACCTTCGTATACACAGTCGTTTAGTCAGACCTACTCGGATTTACAATCATCGATAATTTTCTTTATTTTATTTTCGTTTCAAAGGCATAAACAGTATACAATATTCTTAAAATTAACCGTATATATGCAGGTATAGCTTTACACACCAATCAAGGCACCATTTAAAGAAACATTATTTACAAAAACCACAACAAAGTGCTTAATCCGAGATAAAAAAGTTACAGAATACTTCCTTCGTTTCGAGTCCTTCCTATACATTTCGCGCCTTACAGCGCTCTTACCTGATCGAGAGAAACATGTGTAGTTATATATATATGTAGTTATATATATATGACAACCATCCAATAAACTAAATAATAGTTTACGAAAGATTTTGAGTGATTCGTTTCACTTTGACAAGTCAGCGGACTGCGCGTTCGTGACATAGATGTTATACAAGAAACTGGATACAACAGCGCTTGGTCCGACTGAATTGAGTCCATGAACTTTACTATAAATAAAACTGACTGAAAATTTTATGGAAATAAGGCCCCAGTTGGTGATTTAAGACAAATAAAAAAACACGAGTCAACGTTTCGTCAGTGAAACATTTATTTGTATTGTTTACTTACCATTGCAGGATAATACTAATCAGTCTGCATGGTATGGTACTTTAACCAAGTTTTTCTCTTGCGATCTACGAGCCTACCAAGTCTACTAGACCACACGTGAATCATAGAGGTAAAAGAAGCGGCTATTACAGCATCAGTCCACAAATTTCTATATTTTGAAGCCAGAAATGAATCTATGTGTGAGTTGAAGGCATAAAATTATAGGGAATTTTAGTGCTTTACGGACACGATTCGAATAAGAAACATGACGTACTTGTCGCATTTTCAGGCTTCACCTCGTTAGTGTCTACTGACATTCTACGCCTTTTTATGTAAATGGTTTTCAAAAACGTATATCGTACGCACAACTTAGACTAGGACGTCAGACGCTAATCTAGAAAATAATACTAAAAATATTAAAAAAAATTACAAATCTGTCATAAATTACAATTTAAAATCAAACCTAATTTTAATGATTACTTTCAACTGTTTCTGAAGTTTTTTAAAGATCTATTAGTTTTAATTTTGTTTTGAAATAAGCAGTATTTTCTGGGTGTAATTTCCAATCATGCATCAACATTTTCATATAAAAAATCAACTGAAGTGGACTATTTTAACGATCGTCTGGGTTCTAATAAGTAATTTGTTTATTTAAATCATTAATAAAATAAAGATACCTTACGCAGCAACGAGTTTACCTGAAAAAAAGAAACAGATCGTTAGTAAAGTTCACAGTTTGGTGAAATATGAAAATCCTTAATATTATAAATCGATATAGGCGAAACACGTGGCCTGTATCAAATTATGTTGTTTTTCTGGCGCAGGTCGATCGGAAAAAATAGTATACCGAAAACCGAAAGAACAAAATGAAGATTTATAAAGTAAATATAAATTCAACGCGTACCATTTAACTGACCACAGAAAATCCCAAATAAATACCGCGTTTCAGCGGCTAATGGCAAAAAACTGAATTTAACCATCGGCAATGGTCGAACGCTTAATCAGACCAAAATTGACCACGGATAAAAAATTGACATCAGTTAAAAAGGTAGAATAATAAATAAATAATGCTGGACAATCCACACAGCATCATCCAGCCCCAAGCTAAGCAGAGCTTGTGTTATGACTGATATACATAATACAATATTATTAAATAGATAGATATTTTTTATTATATATAGAAAACGACCAGAACCCCTGAACAAATATCTGCAGATCGTACAAATATTTGTCCCGGGATAGATAGGCGGGAATCGAACCCGCAACCTCCTGCGTCGTCGGACCTTCGCCCACCGCGCCACAGTGGTCGTCAAATAAAAGAAAAGGCAAATGTGATATTCTATAATTATTTAGGTTCGTTACATTCCGCATTAGGGGAGGCCAGCAGTGGACTATAATAGGCTGGTGATGATGATGATGATGTTACATTCCGCAGTTTACTCAATTGTTTCAATTGTAAATACTAGTTTGAATTTGGTTAGTTATTGAAATAATTTTGAAATAAACCTTTATTTTATGAAAAATAAACTTTAGTTTTACTAAAAATAAACCTTTATTTTACTAAAAATATGGCTTTGTCCTGAATAGCGAAACAATGCAGCATCGTTGGGACGCTTCCTACTGGTATTGATAAGTATCAGTTGCCTGTAGATTATGAGCAACAGTCTACAGTTAGCTCAATTGTATACTGGATGTAATTTTATTCCGTTATTTAATTGTTATGGTCTTTATTAATTAAGTATACCTATACTATATAATTTGATTGAACTGTAAAATAGGTATTGTTTGGTTAATGTTGATGATTCATTCTATGGAAAATCCAACGATAAAGTTGGTTTTTCCCATGCGTTGCTCTGCGATGAAGGCTGATTTTCTTGTGAATCAGATATTTGATTTTTTTAGGCAACACTTTGATTATGATTATGACACTTTGATGACTTATCCATGCATGTGGCTTGTTCATAGCATACCAAGCAATGGTTTTCCAATAACATTTGAATGTAAACAAAATTTAAAAATTTCTAAAAAAAATTATACATCAAATGATCTGCGGCTCTATTGTCTAGCTTAACTGGTAATCGTAATCGGCTTCAGTTTGGCAAATTCAAACCTAGCCTGGACTTCGTTTGTCACTTTCGTATTGAGTAAATATCTGAAACCAAGACCATCTGAATACCTTAGACAATACCGACAACATTCTGACTGGGTCTACAACTGGTAATCGGTTTGAAGTTCACTGGTAATGGATTTCAAGTTAGACAATAAGGCTGCTGGTAGAATGCCGGAAATATTACAAATATGTTTGTTAATCCTTAAGTTTTAGGTTAGGCTCAATGACTTGATCTAATTTGGTTCTGCTAACTAATTGTTATTTTCTTTGTCGAAAATACATACTACATACTATCAATCAATATAAAACAAGGGGAAAGAGATTTTCAGAAGTCAATATGTGCGTGTGTTTGTGTGTGTACATACACACGTATGTGTGTGCAGAAGAGTAAGAATGGGGAAGGCGAAAGCTCCTCTGACCATCACTTCTGCTTGTCACTACGTTACTGTGCTTCGTACGGAAATGAATTCCCCGGTAACGATGTGTAAATAAATAAATACTTCGCTGATGATGCACAGGAATCGAAGTTTGAGCCGTGCCAGGGAAATGGAAACGGATTTTTATGTATTTTCATGTGTGTGAGATGAATATTCAATAAGGGCTTTACAATACAATACAATACAATACAAAAAAGACATTACATAGGACAAGGTACAATACGATCTTTAAAAAATCGGATGACATAGAAAACGATACATGGCGCTTTATGATACTGTGTGTCCAAATCTGCTAAAAAAAGGATGTGCTTAGCTGTGTGGATTGTTTAGCACTATTTAGTTAACTATATGGAATAATGATTGTTCATGAGATTTAATTAAAGTTTGTAAAGTGGATAACTATATCGCAATAAAAATTTTAATAGATTATGATAATGGATGGATTTTTGTTAGTTCTTAACGCCATAACTACTAAACACTTAATCCATTCACATTTTGACAGGAAAATCCTCAATTTTTCGTTCATATGCTACATGTACATGCCATCGAATTTATTTTTTATCGGACCTAAATTTTGTATCATCATCATCAGCCTATAGTAGTCCAATGCTGGACATAGGCCTCCCCTAGCAAGCGCCCTAAACGGTATATTTTTTAAAAATAACACATTTTGTATGACAAAAACTAAATACCACCATCAAATTATACATATAAAAAAAATTTTAACCTATCCCACATTAATAGAGTATTCTCAAATGTCCCTTAGAAACTTCTCAGAACAATAACCAACCGCAACAACACAATTTAGAAAGCAAACAATATCCGAATGCACAGCAAAGCAATAACAACCGGAATTGCCTGCAGTTTCACTTGTCCGGAATTTCATAACGGTTTCAAGTCCCTGTCCGGATAAAGACGTCCGGACAATATCCTTAATTTAATAAGTTCCGTAGCAATAAGCGACACCAATGAGACGCGCTGCTGTTAACGAGAGGGAAGGGTCTGGTCAAAGTAATAGCGATTTATGAATAGGGTATTTTATCTTCACTGTAGATTTGAAAACATTTTTGGTACTGAAAGATTTGCCAACCTGTACAAGCCAAGTCTTGGTCACACTCGGTCAATGGATGGAACATTACCATGTCAATTGCCAAGTATTTCGCCAAACTGCGTTAGTAGCCACCAAAGAAGGCTTAGTGCGTTGGTGGCAGTTGAAGTGGTAAGAATTGGGTGCTTCATGCATTTTTGTCAAAGCCACACAAAAACCATAGAAGGAATACGATCCGCGATATCAGTCTGCCGGCTGCCACAGCTATTTATGTTAACTGAATTACTTTTTTAAACAATATTTACAGTCCATGTCCAAGAGTCCTGTAAGGTCTAAAGGAAATAAAGCACTTTGATTTTGATTTTACACAATAGGGGGAGGAGGGGTGCATTGATACAAGGGGCACATTGATACACTAGCCTTATCTAATAATTGACTGAATGGATTTGAGTGGCGTCAGCGCTATAACGTTCACAAAAAGGTCCAAAAGCATCCAGTGTAACCGCACCGACTGTCTGTCATCGGGCGGCCTAGGGCATGCCGAGATGTGTTTTGAGCATTCATAAGTAAATTTTGACACAATATATGAAAGTGTATCGATGCTCTTCGATAACATCTTACGAGGATTTATATATACCAAAGGTAAGTTAAACTATCAATAATTATGATTTTCGTTAATATAACTTAAAATAAAAGTGCGTTTTAGAATGATAATTTGAATATTCAAAAATGTCGTTGGGGGCACTTTGATGCAATAAAGTGCGGGGCACGTTGATGTGTATTATTGTGCCCCGTCTCTGTATTAAGATGCTCCATTTCTGTACAAAAAACATCGGTACCACATTATATGTCTAAAGTCATTAATTCTAAATACAACTTGACTGAGTATGAGGTCTTATAATTGAGAAAACAAATTGACCATGTTTTACATTTCTGCCCCTCCAGATGTGGAAGTGTCGATATTAGAGAAGTTGCCCTTAGTACACGAAATTTAACGAAAGGCTCAACTCGAACGATCTATGAATCTCTTTATATTAATTCGAGTGCATTTTATAATGTGCAATATGAGAAGAAAAATATTGATATTGTTTTTTCAAAAACACTAAGATTCGTAGTTTTATTTATTGATTACCTATTTGAGCCTGGCTGTGAATTAGCTTTGATATAATAATTACATGAGTAACTTATATTAGAAGGCTGATTATGATCTCATCGGAATAAACAAGAAGAAACAATGTAAAAGTTTTTTAATTTGACCATTTTCATAGCTATTTTACCCTGTATGAAAGTGCCCCACGTGGTGTATCAAACTACCCCGCTAGTGGGGCAGATTGATACAAAACCCATTTTTTACTAAACGTTAATTATTTCTTTTCTTTGATGATTTAAACAATTTTAAACTATGTCATTATAATATTTAATTATTTAGCTAAACGTGTAATGCAAAATAAATGAAAATTTTTATGTTTAGACACATTTTATGGATCTTTGAATTTTTGTGTATCAATGTACCCCACTTCCCCCTACACAATAAGTATACCTGAGAATTTATTTTTGATCATGCAACTTGATTGACAGATTGTCATATGCATTGGTATCTTTCTATTCTCAAAAACACCATTGTCTATGTACAGTGCGCGTCACATATAAGTACCCCCCCCTATATCAATGTATGTGGGACACTATAGTTGTTATTGTTGGGAATTTCAGACTTTGAGTATTATGGTGGGTGGTTCAATCCTGAGCGTCGGCGTAATAAATTTTTGCATGTGAAAATTTGTGATAACTTGCAAGGGAATTCCAAGTAGTCGTAAATGTTATGTAGACAAGGGGGGTACTTAATTCTGACGCGCACTGTACACAACATGTTGAAACCGCTCTCGCTATCAGACGCACCAAGCTCTGTGATCTTCAATATATTAGATGCAAAATGTTGCAGCATTTTCCCATTAATAAGCTGAAGACTTATTAAATAATTGCAATAAACCCCTTTTCCGTGGAAACCTCGGAACAGGGAAAGATGGCGCAGGATTTGTTCATAATAATCTGATCAGAGATAATTAAAGCTCCAAGGCTTTGTTGTATAAAATTTACCTGATATCTAACCGATGTTTTTAAACTACACATTAAAATTAAACGTTAACCAAAAAGTTCAAAGAATTGACTCCTCCAAATCAGCTCTCCAACCCGTGGAAGTCGTAGGTAGCCACATTATTAAAATTAAAACAAAAGGAGCAAATTCAGCTTTTGCTGCATGCATATGCTATTTATGCATGCAATTTCCAAGAGTCCTGTAAGGTCTAAAGGAAATTAATCACTTTGATTTTGATTTTGATGCAGCGCTGTTTTTCAATTCACTCCTTTCGAGTAGCTGGTCACCGAGAGGTATAAGTGAAAACGAGATTACAATTAAATTCAAAGCAATAATGAAACAATTAGATCGTGTGTTACGTTGTTGTGTAGGTTGTGCGTGGTTGTGGTGTATTATAGTTGATAGATCTCTGATTGACCATGTTCTCACCTGACCGAAAGATGTGGTCGACGGTTTATAATATAAGGTCAAGAAGACACGAATTTAGAGACTCAGGTTGTAATTGGTAAAATAATCGGGAAAACACAAGCAGGCACCGAGTTCCACGCCTTCGAGATGCGGTGTGATGAAGGTGGAGGAAAATCGCTTAATGCTTGTGGAGGGTAGGTACATCATATCCACTATTTTTTAAATTCTTGTCTAGTAAACACATTTAAAACTACTTTTAGTTAGACAAGAGTTCTATTACAATCTAGCCATAAATTTGGCTAGTAGGTAATTTAGTTATAACCAAATTGTAATAAGTAAATTTCTAAAACACTTACTTAATGTGTTCTTTAGGATATCACATGCGCCTACTTAAAACTTTTGAAACTATCATGGCTTAGATTAGATCGTGTGTTGCGTTGTTGTGTAGGTTGTGCGTGGTTGTGGTGTATTATAGTTGATAGATCTCTGATTGACCATGTTCTCACCTGACCGAAAGATGTGGTCGACGGTTTATAATATAAGGTTAAGAAGACACGAATTTAGAGACTCAGGTTGTAATTGGTAAAATAATCGGGAAAACACAAGCAACAATTAACCTATATGAATATATACCATGATTTGAGTTTCGAGTTTTCCAATATTTCGGCACAGTTTAAAGAGTTTAACAGCTTCACAAAACTCGAATCGTGGTAAATACCCTGTTATAAATGATTAAGAAGGGCCTGCTTGCCTGCTGCGACTAAAAACCTATTATTTATTGTACACGCATCAAAACATAGAATGAACTTATACTAAAAGGTTATGTACATAGGCGAGCTTAACTCTGAAAAGAGTTATTCCTACCAGAGGGAAGCTGATTTCTTCTATCTATTTAAAATCGTTAACGTTGCGATTACCAATTCGAACCATTTATGTTATGGGAGAAGTGTTCAGTAGTGCCCTTAAAACATTTATATTTCTTAGAGAACACAAGCCCTTTTTCGCTTGTTTCAAGCTAAAAATTAATTACTCGCTTGAAAGGTTGAAAATACTGACCTTAGGCATTTATATAAGAGCCTTCAGCGCTAAAAGCATACATTACCTTACACCTAATTTCACGAAGTTAATCCTCCTTTTAGATAAAAATCTGACCATACATCTTCATTAACTAATGTGAAAAAAACATTAAAAAGCCTGAAAAGACTTTAAGACTAAAAAGATCGACGTTATTCATAAATGAGGATCTAAGTCGAGTTTTGCCCTGACAGAGAATCTCAATCAAAAATATTTATTTATAAATGGCAAAGAGGATACACAACACATAGAGGTATATCAAACTTAAATAGAAATAAACGCATGTACCTGCCGATAATAAAGTCTCATTCATTGTTTTTAAAAATCGTGCCAACTGTGTGAAATAATTATTTTAATTTCTAATTCGGATTTCAATTGCTACGTCCAGAATAATCTTGTATTGCTAATACAGCAATATAAATCAGAATTACAAATTAAAATATTTCATACGGTTAATGGTATAGATGGCATGTGGTTTTATACCATTTAGTGCATTAGTGTACTAACTAGGTCTACACTCTTACATTTTGTATGTACATACCTAGTTTGTAGAAAGTGTAGAAAGAAATGTCATTTATCTCTACAGAGAGAGATAACTGTTAGAGAGGTATAAATTGAAATTAACTTATCGTATTTTTCTCTGACAGAGATTTTTACAAGCTGAAATTAACTTTTCTGTAATTCCTTTTTGAGTCTGATGCAATGTGTTATTCAAGAGTTTTTAAACGTCAACATAATTTATCTCATTGGTACCGTCTTGTAATCCGTCTAGCCATTCCAGAAAGGAGCTGATTCTACGAATTATTGTAGTTATGCATGTTGTCTCTAAACCTAATTGAGTTTCTAACCCCAGAGTCTAGGGATTAAAAGGGATGTACCTATATTTGAATATTATTCACTAACGCGGGTTAAATGTGGTAATTTTATGTTAACGAAATCATTGTAAGCGAATATTGGGATAAACTCTCGCAAACACCGTTTTGAGACTATGATGTGGGTTCGGTTAACGCCATGGGATTTCTTATGAACGATCTGAAGAGTTTGTACAGGTTGTGCATTATTTGTTAGTTTTAACCAATAAAATAGGTAAGTCATCTAATGTGCTTGTAGAGTGCGATTGCGTTGCTTTATTTTTTAAAAGTCGTGAACCTGTTGAAAATCAAAGTAAGAACCATGGATTTATGAAAAGTAAGGATGGCATCCTGTCAAATCAAACTTGAATCCTAACAATGGCGGAATGACATTGAGTGTCATTGTATATCGAGTTGCCAACTGAAGAAAAATTTACCCATAATTTTTATAAATATTCTTCCTAATAATTGTTTACAAATGAATATGTAGATTATAAAAAAATCTACGTAGGTACTGCTTTAGCCACGGTCATCGTCTATTAGACCTACTTTTTATAATTTTCAATTTACGCCAGCGCTTTATGGTGCTAACTGCAGTGAATTTGATTATCCCACAAGCACAGAACAGAACACTGTACTTTCCCGGGATCAAATAGTAACGTATTTGCTAATCGAAGAAATTTCAACAAAATCTGTTCAGCCCTCAGTGTATTCCAACTCTCCGTTCACTGTCTAATTTTAGTTTGAATAAATAATTCTTTGTGCCTATTAACTGGCTGACAACTTTTTTCTGCCTGATGCTTCGCATGCGTTGTTCCTATGGAAATGCCTAACCAAAAATCAAATAAAAATTACTTAAAAGTGGCAATAAGCAGCCATATTTTACGATTGTTACTAGGAAGATCAATTAAACGTTCCTAATAATGAAAAAATATACATTATTTTATTCTCATATTCATTGTTAGATAAATAAGAAATAAAAATTTATGGATACATAAATATTATTAATTTTAATTGCCCAAATTCTTATAAATGAAAAATCTTAATGCACACTGCATGCTATACTAGATTAAGTGGGATTCCAATTATTTTCATTGTGAGATTCTCTGATTACCTATACGAATTCAATTTAACTTCAAATTTTCATCACCTAGAAATCTGAAAAAATATTGACTACTAGTTATGCCCTGCGGCTACCTATAATCTCGATATAACATGTTATCTGCGTAGCATCAGCGTCAGTAAAATTATTATTAAAATGGGTTCAGCTATTTTGGAGAATAGCTTAAATAAACACAGGTTAGCTATAATAATTCGTCTATCAAAAGCTAAGCTATTGAATTGATATTACAAACAGAAATTCAATATCATAATTATATTTCAAATAATACATATTATTATTATAGATAACCAGAATGATAAATAAATGCCTATTTACCTGATTCATAATTTAAAGTCAATAAAATATGAGAATTGAAACTTATTTAATATACTCCCACATTTACCGGAAAATTTACATGTTTACATGTTGGCAGCACTGGCTAGATTTTGTGCTTCTATTTTGAATATTTTGTTCATAATAATTTTGCGTAAAATCAAAGAAATAAGTTGGTGAAATAAGAAATTTACCTAGGAAATGTGATCCGGTGTTTTTTATTGACAAACCCATTGTGATTTTTGCAACATCTGACCACACAAGACGGCGTTTTCCATTTATTTTGGTTTGTTTACAATAGAGTTAATCATTTGGTGTATAAAGCCGTAATGGCGATGGCCAGCATACTATTTGATTGATTGGCATGCTTGCTTGATTGGAGTGCTTCGTTTTATGTTTTTCTGATATTCCTTCCGTACTTATTTATAGTTTCATGGTAAGAACCTATGTTTTTTTAAAATAATGGGGTCATGGACCTAAGGGAATAAGCCTGAATAAGTGCTCTATCTCGAACACCCAGAAGGCCAAAGGGAGACCTGTTATTTTCGTCGTAGACAGGTGTCTCAGTGCGCCGCGGACACTTTTAGTGTAGTGTGTCATCCGAGTGTGCAGGTGGACATGCTTAGTATCGAAAATGTGAGGGTAGTTCCTAATAAAGCTGCCGCCGCTCCGTAGATGCAGTAGCTTCAGTACTCCAGTCATCCCATGACCACTAGTGTGTAAGCCTGTTGAAATGTCGGGAAAATAGGTAAATAAACGCGATTAATACCCGTTAAAATAATAGTAAAAGTCAACGAGCTGATGGGTAATGAGTCTCCTGTAGGACATCGGGTGGTTAGACTAGCATCGGACACCCAAAATCGGCACACTGTGGCTGTGTCCAAGTTGCGGAAACCAGTCAGTTCAGTAACAAGTTCTCTTATTAGTTTTTATCTATACTAATATTATAAAGAGGAAAGATTTGATTGTTTGTATGTTTGTTTGTTTGTTTGTTTGAATTGAATAGGCTCCGAAACTACTAAACCAATTTGAAAAATTCTTCCACCATAAGAATCCTAAAATTTCCGGGATGAACATAGGCTATAAAATATTTTCAAAAAAGTTAGAGATCCGTATAAAAACTTCAATAATAAAACCATAGCGCTATACATCAACTTCTTTTTTTTTTCTTTTTTTGCGCTGCTCGCTTTTGCTGTGACGCAACTTCAACTTCTTTTTTTATGGCACCGCTTTTGCTACGACGACTCCGCCAGTGTCAGTTATGGATTGTCATAGACATCACAATTCGTTACTGGGGTGCGGAGAGGGTGCGAGAGGAAACTCAATGTCAAAAAATTTAAAAACTTCAAGATTGGAACCATGCTATGTAGGCGATATAGCGGTGCGAGAGAAAAGTCTTTATATAAATAAAGGAGGTAAAGGTACAATTTTAAAAAGTAAAGATTTTATTGTTTGTTTGTGGTTTGAATTGAATAGGTTCGGAAACTACTAGACCTTTTTGGAAAAAAATCTTCAAATGATATCATAGGCTATAGAATATTTTTAAAGTTAGTGATCCTGAAAACTTCAATAATAAAGTTAAAGTACCTTATCTAACGTGTGTGTGTGTGTGTAAGAACTTAAAATTCTTTAAAATACCCGTGCGAAGCCGGGGCGGGCTGCTAGTCAATAATAAAGTTCGGGTTACATTGGGCGTGTGAATAATTAAAAAAAAATCTTTTCAGCGTCCTATATACCGCACACCTGGTGTAGGTCATTTTGTTCCCGTAGTGGAACAAACGTAAAGTGTTCTAAGTAAAAGCAACCTCTAACTTGTCTACTACTACTACGTGCGAAGTTTTACTGAAACATAAATAATAATGTTTAGCAATTATGTGATGAGTTAGTGCAGAGTCCGGGTCGATAATTTACAGAATAATCTCAGGTATTTAATATTCCTCCACGCCAGATGTGTAACTTCAAAACACATTTTCATGTTGCAGTCAAAGATCACTTTACGGTATGTTTTATAAATGTCTGTGAATACACAGTAAATTCACCAACGCTAACACAACCCGGCGAGTTATGTCTGCTACAATATTTTATAGAATCATCTCGGGGACAGAGCCCGTCTATTTCTTGGGATATATCTGTGACTTCATAAAAGTTGCTAATTTTGTGCCGCTGATTTTTTTTACCAATTCTGCCTTTTAGTCTTAACGCTTTAGTCTAAAACGAGATTAGATGACGCGCTAGCTCTTGAACCGTCAATATTATTGTAATATGGACATGCATCTAAATTGCGTTATCTTTTGATTTACCTCTATATTCGCAAAACAAACTTGTATTACACACATAAGTTAAATAACTATTTGAGTAAATATAGGTAGGTACTATTGATGTTTTTCCCTTCAGTTAAGCAAAATAAAAAACATCTTATTTCCTAATTTTTTTATAATTTATGGTATGAAGGTTAACTTTTATACGTAAGGGATTATTTTGTAAGCCTCTTGAAATAAAGTTGCTGAAATCTAATAAATTACGTTTGTAGGCAGGCTTGTTGTAATAAAGGTACCTTGAAATCAAGCTGAATGAAAGAAATTACATCCGTCATCCAATTATTGACAGTGACACCATTTTGACATCTAAGCTGTCCCAAGAATATTGTTTTGAATTGTAAAATATTTTAACAAGACAAAACGCATTTTGAGAGAGATAATTAGAAACCAACAACATTTTCAGATAAAAAAAATATTTGACGTCTAAAACTATACAATTTTAGACATTTCTCATTCCACCCACTTTGCAACTCAGACAGCTGGATTGTACTCTGACTGGAAATTCCTCCAAAGCCCTGAGCCATTTTACCCACATTAATAATGAAAGTTCGTTGCAGTGTACCTTAACTGACTATACTTACCTACCCCTAAGTAAGTAGAAGAATTTATTAGTATGTTTCTTATTACCTAACAACAACATTCTAGGTACTAAATTCTTTTAATTTTTAGTTAAAGGCTTGAAGAGGTTGTCGGAGAAGATTTAGTTAATTTACACAAGTTTGTTTAAACGTGTTTACCATACTATTTTTACCTACATAATTTCATTAATTTGTTTAGGGTTACAAAATAACACTTAAACAAGTCTAAACTCATATAAAAATATTATAAAATAAGGTATGATTAAGTTTCTCTACACTTTGATTTTTGGCGTGGAAGTGAAAATGAGACAATACACCAGGGTGTATACTACCTCAAACTGCTAATTTTCAACTCCGCCGGATGTCCATATCGTCTAAACTACTGAATATTTAACTTTGAAATTGATATGGTAAAGTTCAGGACTTAATCTATCGATCATATGTTTCGAAAACACGATTCCATAAAATTTTCTCGATAGAAAAAAATCGCAAAGTTACCTCTAAATTTTTACTAAAACCTAAATTTCTCAATAAATACAGAAATTCAGATCTTGACAATAAGCGTGGTAATAGAATTAAGTATAAAAAAAATGTTATATGTTTCGGATTTTTCGAATAATGTCCTAATTAATAGATAATAAGCTAAAACATGATTTTTGGTGATTTTTGGACTTACGTTGCAATGCCCTGTCCCGCTCTTATGAACGCAAAATCATATGTCTAGCCTTTTCGCCTTTTCGAGTTGAGGTTGTATACTCCCTTAATTACTACGTAGAAATTCCTACAGTTCCAGCAGCTGCAGGGTAAATTATGAACACCGCAGCTTTAAGGGTGAACTCATAAAGTGGCATTCACCATACGCCTATCATGGGCAAAGTTATACGAAAGCGAAATTTTGTTTTTGGTTATTTTTATGTTGTATACAATACACGAATCCTTACCTGAACATGGATTGATTTTAATAATTACCTCGTTTTAACTTAACATTTTTAATTAAATCTATTTAAATAAGGTACAAATCAGAGCTCGTGCGGAAATATGGTACAAAGATATTGCCGAACAAGAAGATAATAAAAATATTACTTATACAAATATAGTTTGCAACAGTCTTAATAGCTCAAGTATTTAAGAGTGTTTATAGTAAATTTTGTAAAAACTTACTTACACCTGTTCGATTTAGTCATTTATTTAATTATTAATAGAGCGGCGGAGTCACCAATTTCATTGATTCATCATAGATTTCTTTTTTACTCAAAGTACTTACAAAACATTAAACATAAAACTATTTTTTTAAAATTCAACCTGATTCCTTAAAATCTGAAAATATTCAGTTTTGGTATTTTATTAATAATTGTGTTCAGCGATTAATTTTATTTTATTTTATTAATTAATTACCAACGCGATTTTCATAACACTAAAACTTTTTAAACTTTCACGATTTGTTGACATATTAAATAATTTACATTCAGTCGTCCCGTGACCACGAGCGCTGCAACGCGATGGAAACGTAGAGGAAAATAAAGCAAAAGGTACGCGATAAAAACCCGATAAATATTCTTTAATATTTCTTAACACAATAGTTACACTCAATACAATAAACTGATTGAATCATTGTTCAAAACACCCAATTACCTAGCCCAGACACATTAGAATGTAAACGATGTACTTGCGTAATTATACATACGAGGGTGGTGCCATCTGTATTACCGTAATTAATATGCAACTATTTAGGGCTGTCACTGTCATTTTAGTAGATTGATATTATATGTTTTTAACAAGGAATCGAAAAGACAAGAGTTTTTACAATCATAGAGAGATAAAAGTGTTGGCGGGGTTCAAACTTCGTATCTCTACTTAAACCTTGACTTAAACCAAATAAAAAATAAACATAAAAATGCTTCACAAACTGTCACACCAGACATTTTTGATATTTCCTTTGTAACATAACATAGATAATATTTTTTAGGTGATACTTTTGGTTGGTCGAGTAACGTCTTACAGCTGTCTACCACTTGTACTTGAACAACATAACTTCATGAACTTTAGATATAATAAAATCAACCAAAAACTACCCTCAACGTATCTCGTAAATGTGGTATCATTTTTATTTTAGGATAATTTTTTCAAAATTAATTCTTTTAAAATCCAGAACCATGAAATAATGTATGTTAAGCAAACCTTACCTATAGAGGTATTCCTATACTTATAAAGATTTAACAAACAGGGAACTATGTTTATTTGCCATACAATGATGATTCATAAAATTTTCATCTGTTTATGTAATTATTCTACCTCGTATATTAGACATCTAGTACCCATTACACTAGCTTTGCTTAACTTGAGGGTAGATGATGTGTGTTTTATTATTTATTTGTATTATTTATTATGGCAGTGGCAACCCTAGCTAAGCTTACGGAAATCAGTGAGCCTTAGCGCGCGACATTGGAACGCTATTAATACTCGGGCTCTGAGCCGCGCTCAGCTTTGATCTGTGCAAGCGCAGATGATTATTGTAGTTAGCTTCTGGCTCCGAGGCTTCCATAAAAACTTCAGTTCTCAACAACGATCGTCACGGCCACAACAAGTACCTATACACTTCTATAGTCTCCCTAATAGTCTACCGAGAACTAAGGTTCACCGGGTTTTCCTAAAAAAATATCTGAACGTCTGGTCGAAGTGTGAGCCGAGAGCTGTTCAGATCTGGGGCAGCATCATTGCCATACAGTGGGGCATCCAACGGTAGGTGGTTGGGCTTCCGACTGGTATTGATATGGATCAGTTGAGCTACCTGTAGTTTGTTTGCAACAGTCTGTAGTTAGCTCAATTGTTTCAATTGTAAATACTAGTTCTAATTTGGTTTTGTTATTTAATTGTTATTTTTTTTGTTAAAAAAGGTGTTGTCTCCGTATTGAACGATTGCTATTTTTAACTCTGTCTTCTATTTATAAAGGTATAACCTATTTATATAGGTTCTATTTATAAGAGTAAGAAATAAGTCTACTTAGCAACTGTTCTATGCTAACATACCATTATAAAATAACTTGTTACAACTATAAATACAAATTTGTAGTAATAAGTAATATAGTAAGTTAATTTGTAAAATAGAGGAATAGATATACCAATCTTGTTACTTTTACTAACAAAAAAAAAGTACAATTATTTAACTAAATTAAAGCTAGTATTTACAATTGAAATAATAGAGCTAACTATTTTTATATGTTGCAAACAAACTACAGGTAGCTAAACTGATATAAATCCCATACCCATAACCATATAAGTATCCATAATCTTGTTACGTATTATGCCGGCGCCACAAATGGGCTATGTTGGCTCCAAGTTATACTGTTGGATCCAACACACCAATGTGAGGATCGATCTTGGAACATTATTGGATAAAAACGGAACATTGCGTCCAATAGCCAATGTCAACCCGACTTGTGTCGGTTTTTTGTACAAGTTCAAAGGCAAGGGGAGTGAAGTGTGTAGGCGGGGGGGCAACTTGGGTCCAACGTCACTTCTCGATCCACACATTGGTTGCATCAGTACGCGCATTTTTATCATCCAGAATCGCCTTTTCCTTGGCTTCTTTTTCCTTTGACTAATTAAATAATAATAATATGTGCTCAATGCGTGGGCGTAAGTAGCCAGAGCGAAAAGTGTCCCGTCCGACATGACTTGCTAGCAATAAATTTGATGAATAAATGATACCTGCTCGAACGTCCAGCCTTCCAATGCTCTTGGCATGAGTGTTTGCCCAATTATATTGGAGCCCATATGAGGCCGCAATCTTGTTTGCAATTATTGGCCATTCTAATCGTAGCCAGCGTTGGAACCAAGTCATAAGCCCATGTGAGGCGCCAGCATTACATCGTGTGATGATATGAATATGTCAAAAAGTAGATATACCAAATTACTCATTATGAATGTAAGCGGGTTAGCTACGAACCTATTATATGTCTTACAACATATAATAGGTAACCCGCTTGATGATATGAATATGTCAAAAAGTAGATATACCAAATTATGAATGTAAGCGGGTTACCTATTATGTGGTGTAATGCAGACGTTCGTCAAACTATGATAGTTTTTATAGTAAAATACCAAATTACTATTAATGTCTACATATTAATGTCTTGTAAATTATATGTTAGTGTCTATGTCGCCCAAACTGCAAGCGAAGCTCTTATGTCATCAACGTCTCGAAGCCCTAAGTGCATCCAGTTACAGTTTGACCTACCTATGTCGAGGCCCAACTAATTAAGATCTAAACTTTGAGGTTGATGTAGCAGGTCAGGCAGTTTGCACTTTGAGGCAGTTGATGGTAAATGGCTGGTGTAGTAGTGTGTGTAAAGTTTATATATATACTATAGTACCTTTGGATCACATAGGTATGTATATACATTTTATTATACAGATAAAATCATCACAGAATACTTGAAACAAATATTTGCAGATCGTTAAAGCATCGCAGGGCAGGAACCGAACCGCAACCTTCTGTATCTCAGGCGGATCTTTTTGCCGCCGCGCCATATCGGTCGTCATAGCCGAACAAAAGTAGCGAGACCAAAGATTAGGCGTGTTCTGTTTTTCATTATACAGTTTGAGATGCCGTCAACATAGTCATTTCTATATAAAAACTATTGCGAACAGATATTATTCCAAAGATTTTGAATAGCAGCCTGCTTATTCAAGAACCTAGGCGTAAACGATCACAAATCCTGACGGGTTAAGTGAATGTTTAATTGCATAAATTAGAATAAGTTTTATACAAGAAAAACATGGGATTGAAAATGAAAAAGAAGGTAGACGTCAACAAGGATTGTCATAGTTTTCTTTGATCAACCATGAAGACCATGAACCAAAAGATTGACAAAAGTCAGTCAAGTTTTTTTTTTCACACCTGTCTACAGTCACTTACAATCTGTCCTTTAAAATTTGTCTAAAAGCTAATTTCAGGTTGCGCTACTCCTTCCACAAAACAGGCGTTTCTTTCTGCACTTTGCAAATTAAACGAGATTAAAACCCAATTACCTAGCTAACTTCCGTTGAAAAACCGTTGACAAACTATTTGATGAAGTGTTTCAGCTGTCCTCAACAATGCAAGTTGCCTCGAAATTCTGCGCGTCCTTAGCTATTACAAGTACAAGTACGTCGAGAAGTTCAGACAGTTTTTGGTTAGTAGTTTGACAAGTTAGAGTTAATACTGCTGCTACAACAGGGTACTGCTTGCGACGAGGTAATGGAGAAACAATAGTGGATTGTCAGCTTTAAGATGCATTAAAGAGCTATGTCACCTTATGGCGAGGATTCCCGACATGACACCGCTCTCTATCTATGGCGCTTCGGCGAGTGTAAGCAAGACGGTGCGCAGGCAGCCGACCACGATTTTGTACATATTTAGATATTTAGAAAAATATGTCTATGGCTTATAAAAATATTTTCTAGTGATGCACTGCGTATTAACTTTTGCAAATTTTTGGTAAACATTTTGTGTCATTTTATTCATTTTCTATTCACACTGATCAAGATAAAGTTTCATTTAGAGTTTTTTTTCTAGCGGGTGGAATGACACCAATCGTGTTTGTGTCTATAGCGATGTAGTATAAATTATCCTCAAATAATATTATGTAGAAATTTCAAAACTATACGCCTTATTGAGGTACGGAAAGTCAAAAATCCCGAAATCCGGGAATCCCCGACTTATGACAATAAGATGAGCTGACATGCAGGCAGATCTTGTTACATAAGATTTTAAGTCCGATAAAGAATAACGTATTTTTGGATTTGATTGCTTTGACTTCTGGAATATGATACAAAAGTCTTCGCTTGATGAAGATAAAAGAAACTCCGATGTAAGATGAAATCGGAATGGGATCCAAGATAATATTAAAACTCTCAATTTTAGCCGGCACATCGTGCTTTAACGGAAAATTCTGCTGCCCATTGTCTATACCACCTACATAAGCTAAATTGTCATTCTGGACAGCAAAAAGCTCCTTTTTATCTAGGTATATTGACGTCATTAGCAGGTTATCTGCCCGAAATATTTAAAATGTTATTCCTACTCTCTAAAATGAGCCCTTACTGAAAAAGGACGATAACAAGTACTTCAAAGTCAACAAAAAAGTAATGTTTATTGAGTAAACAAACTTTGGATCTACCAACTTATAGTTAAAATACAAACTTATATAGTTAAGCAGAAGGTACATATTTGGATTAATAATTTACAAAATAAATAATAACTGTTTGGACTGACAGTGGTTGAATTATATTCCCAACCCGCTGAAATAGTTAGGCTGTATCTCAGCAGGTAGTGTCATTCTCGTCGGTTCTTGTCATTCATAATCTATACTAATATAAAGAGGAAAGATTGATTGAGTGTTTGTTTGTTTGTTTTAATTGAATAGGGTCCAAAACTACTGAACCGTTTTGAAAAATTTTATCACCTTAAGAATTAAAAATTTTCCGTGATGAACATAGGCTATTCAATAATTATACAAAATAATAAATTAGGGTTCCGCATAAAAATATTTTTTTGTTTATTACACGCACGGGTAGGCGTGCGAAGCCGGGGCGGACCACTAGTTCATAATAAATAAATTCATACTTCTAGTTTTGACTTAGTTGAATTAAATTAAATTTTAACAGTAAAATTAAAAAATATTAGACAACCAAAACTAATTTAATTACGATAGTGAAGGAGGTATTAAGTAAGGTCATTCAATGACCTTGGTAATGAGGAGACGCTAAACCCGTCATGGGGGGTGAACGCAATTGTCTGCCACACCTTGCCATGTGTCACCCATAAAGTTCTATCTAGGTACCTCCCAAACTATCGTTGCACTGGTAAACAAAGCATCACCCCAAAGTCCCAAAGTAATTTCAGAATAGCAATTTAGATAAAGTGAAGTTATCTACAATGTAATAAATTGCAAGCAGGTGTCAATACCGTGGAAATAGCTGAATTTGCAGCTGTTCCTGTTTCTAACTTCGGGTGCATAATGAGAACTGACATGGAGCCATGTTTGTATGCAACTTTGTAGGGATAGAATATTGTGGAGAAATCCTGGTAAAGGAAATGCTGTATCACTTTGTCAAAATCAAGGAATTTGAGTTCGTGGCAAAAGCGAGGGGTTCGTTGAGCTTCGCCAGTAAAGGACGTGAATGAAGGAAATTATCTGGCTTCCCAAAAGCTTTGTTTATTTTTATTATTTATATACCTGTGTGTATACATATATTTAGTTAAGTATCTATACTTCTATACTAATATTATAAAGAGGAAAGATTTAATAGTTTGTTTAAATTGAATAGGCTCCGAAACTACTGGACCGATTTGAAAAATTCTTTCACCATTGATGAACATAAGCTTTAGAATATTTTAAAAAAATAAATACTCGTGCGAAGCTGGGACGAACCGCTAGTATAATTATAAAATAATGCTGGACACGCCACACAACATCATCTAGCCCATTATATTTAGTTTGTGTTTTTATGAGTTGTATAAAATGTTTTGTCATTATTTATCTAAGATTATTTTTGTTACACTCCTGTTTTTCCTAAAATATATCTACAGCTATCTTAAACCGTAATTTGGTTGTGCGTCTCTCTAATGTATTTTTCTTATTTTTTTCTACTTTTTCAGATGTTAACTATAGGTACATGTAAGCAATCAGTGCAAATATACATCTGGGGGCCTATTATGAACTCTTAATTCCAGGCAATATACGCCGTAAACTGAACTGCCCGGCATTTTTGTACTATGAACTTGTAATGCCAGCCAGCCAGCAGTCACGTGACACTTGGCCGCCTTCTGAACGAAAACTGGATGGAAATACCGTATTACGAGTGATCATTTGACATTCCTATCCATGTTTTATCTGTCAAATCAAACAATTTTGTTTACGCTACATACGACAATTGAGCTTTTTGTGAATTGTAAATATTGTTTTCGGTCATCAATTACATATACTCCATAAAATCAGAACTTAATACCAACTACGCCTCCATAAAAATGAGTGAAGAGTTAGAAAAAATTGAATTCTTTGGAGAGTGATTCTACGCAGGAGACTACATTATATGAAATTACAGAGAAAACGGCTCCGACATGAGTTTTCTTTGAGCGACGCTCAATTTATCAATCGGTATCGGAAAGAATTGTTTCTTGAACTTTTGGAAGAAGTACTCCCAATTAAGAAGCTTTGCAGGAAAAATTACAACAGAATGAAGATGCTAAAAGATGTGTCAATGAACCATCAACTAGCAACAACAGAGTTAAATGAAGGCCTAGCTCTCAGGCGCACCGTCATCTCTCGGATGTGGGCCTCCCGTAATCCTTTAAACTAAATATATAATGTTTGTATATTGTTGTTTTTTATTCTTGATTATGTGTATTTGATTTGGTTATGAAAAGTTAGGTAAGTACCTACCTACGTAGGTACATATCTGTCAAGTGTATTTGCAATTCTTTCCAAAGTATTAAGAAGTTGCGCAAACTTATCACCAATTCGAGTCTCGGAGTCTTTCTCTAACGAGCACAACAAAGGTAGGAATTAATAAAATATACCTACATACGCAGAACCCTTCTCCTTGCACTTAGATTTACAATAGAACAAAATTTAAAAACGAGGAACTTTCCCGCCATCGTACATAGATGGCGCTATGCATCAACAACATCGACGACATCGTTCTGTTCGGAAACCTAGTACGTTCACTTTGAAATACTAAAAAAGAACCTTATTTAAGTACTTTGTTACATACTGAAGATAATGGAAATCCTAAATCAACGTTCATTGACACAGATTGTACCAACTTTTTATTAAAATGAATTATTTTTCCCACTAAAATTGATAGAAAATAAAACCGTAACATTCCGAAATATATTCAGCTGCATTTCTGAACGATGCGGACGAAACTTAAAAACCGGCCATAGACAACGTAACGCCAGCCAGCTTGAATCCGGCCAGATTGAGGTACCTCATAATACAAACAAGTACGACAAGTGCGAGTGTAACTCGCGCGCGTATATTGACGACCTGTTAGCGCGGTGGGCTTACAACGCAGGAGGTTGCGGTTTGATTCCCGCCTCGGGACTAATATTTGTAAGATCTGCAGATTATTTGTTCGAGTGTTCTAGTCCTTTTCTACGTACACAAAAATAAATCATCTAATGTGATACCTATATATACTTTATTAAGAATAACAGATATCGTAGTAATACGAATTACACAAGCTTGCTTAGCTTGTCGCTAAATGATGTTGTGTGGATTATCCAGGATACATTACTCTTCTCATATTTTTTTGGAGCACGGTGGAATTCATGAATTCAATAATCTTATTATCTAAATATTCTTCGAGCGCAGTGGAATACATTGGGTATGGACTTTAAAATTTTGAGAACAACGGTTTTGTGGCGCTGTGGAACCCTACTATTACAGTTACTACAGAGATTAGTGGGTAGGTAAGTGGGTTGGTACCTACAATTATTTTTTCGACTTTTTTCTACGTATTTCACTAAGTATGAAACTTAGACGATTTTTAAAACCTGTTTTGAATTGTCGAAATCCATACCTTTGATTTGATATTGCTTTCAATGAAATAGCCCCCATTGTATGAAAATTCGTTTTTTGACCATATTTCGAAAAGTATTGTTTTTACAGACTTCTCTATATTTTCCTGTAAAATATAGACCTATATCTACAAACGCTTAGTACATTTTATATAGATCACTCTGCTATCTTCGGAGATAGAGGGGGGGAACGGTCAAATTTTCGACCTTTTTCAAAATATTTCGAAAAGTATAAAACCTATCGAAATTTCAAAAACTGCATTAGAATGTAAAAACTGATACCTTTCATTTGATACCCAACTCGGTGGGGTAGTCACCCCTTTAGAAATTTTTCCCGGCCTGTTTTGACCATATTTCAAAAAGTATTATTTTTACAGATTTCTCTATATTTTTCCTGTAAAATATAGATCAATACCTACAAAAACTTGGTACATATCAAATCGATCGTTCTGCAATCTTTGGAGATAGAGGGGGGGTACCGGTCAATTTTTCGACCTTTTTCAAAATATATCAAAAAAAGTATAAAATCTATCGAAATTTCAAAAACTGCATTGGAATGTACAAACCAATACCTTTTATTTGATACCCAACTCGGGGGGATAGTCACCCCTTTTCAAGTCAATAGCTGCAGTAGTTTCTGAGATATTAAGGATTCAAAACACAAAACAGACCCAAAGCGATTTCATAAGGGTTTTGCAACCGATGGCAAAACCCTAAAAAGAACAAGGCAGTATTAGGCCGTAAACTGAACTGCCTGGAACTTGGGTGGTTAGTAAAAAGTTCGTATTAGGCCTCCTGGTCGTGATATTATTAATAGGTACAGATACTTATGTGATTATCATATTAATATAGATACATAATTATATTATTTGTATAATTTTTGTAATACTTGCTACTTGTGTTAGTAAGTATATTATGTATTAGTAAGTATATTATATAGTGGTATCAGGCAGGAATAGATCAAATGAATATCGACCTATCTAGTTATGCAGGTAACACACAGTGGGAGCTTTTACAGCATCCATAACTACAAAACTTATTTATTTATTTATTTAAACACTTTATTGCACACAAAAAAACATACAAAAGGTGGGAATAATGCCAACGGCATTATCTACCTGCCAACCACACACGGTGGAAACGAAAAACAAACAAGCGTGCTATAAAAACTAAGCTAGATGGTAACATAGAGGTAAATAAATATTAAAAACTACAGCTGATTAATACTAAAATGACACTATACAGTAATATATAAATTTATGTAAACAATAATTATACACCCTGTAACAAAATATGTGTACTAAGCGAAAGGGGGTGAATTTTAAAAATAAGTATTACAATAAAATACCCAAATTAGAACTAGTAGTTAGAATTGAAACAATTGAGCTAACTGCAGACAATTGCAAACCAACTTCAGGTAGCTCAACTCAACCATAGCATTACAGCTTAGCACTACAATAAAGGAACTTAAACAAGAAATATATAGATAACAAAAGCCGTCTGTTCGTGTCAAAAGGGTTATTTTCCATAGACTCGACAGGTGCTCTATATCTGCAGAGCAACATTGTGTAACAGCTGATCGAGCTTATATAAACTTTGCTAATCCTGTTTATGACGCACGGTTTGATGGGATGAGGAACAATGGAAATAAAAGTGATTATAAATAAATATAAATTGATAATTTGATAAAAATAAGCTTTTATGAGTCCCCGTACAGGTCTACAAAATTCATATTACAATTCATACTGGACGAGTAATTTGATAGGTTACATAAATCGATTGATTGAATGGAAATTTATTAATAGTGTTTTCATTTATCTATGCAGAAAAATTTTAAAATGAATTTTAAATTATTGGCAGAATGAATTGTCTAGGGCCTTCAAGACGTATAAAGATTTTGATAGCTAATTTATCAAAAGCGCGTCACCTTTAAAATTGTTTCGAGTTAATAGATCTTGGTCAAAATGAACTTGCTAGATTTACTATAAACCGATCCGAGCAATATTTACCAACCAGCCTTCTTTTTGTGCATTTAACACATCCATTGTGATTACCACCCGTCTGCTAATAGAGGTATTGATGGCGATACCCAGTGAGGTATGGATGGCGATACCCAGTGAGGTATTGATGGCGATACCCAGTGAGGTATTGATGGGGGCCCCCTGTCAGCCGGGGGTAATGGTCTTTTTGCTGATAATGAGGCTTCATCCCAAAAAGAGTAGTCATAATTTCTTGATAATCGTAAAATTATTGTTTATCCGCACTGTCCGTGTGTTTGAAATATTTACGTAACAGTCCATTCCGGAGTTATCAAGCCTGTTGTCTAAACCTGGTTATGTCATACCATTGTCTCTTTCACACGCGGTTGTTATTTTATCTGTTATCTCACTACGCGATTGTAACAATGATAGAGGAAAGTGCGTTGCTGACTTGGCTCGTATTATGAAAGCTTGATTATTCATTTCTCGGTGCTTGAGTTAAGCTTTGATAAAATCATTAGACAAGCCTAGATCGATTACGTTCTATGCTTGACTAAATCTTAGCTCGAGTTTAATGTGCTTTCAAAGAAGAAAATGACAAGGCTGTTTGAAGCAAGTTTGTACATAACAATATTTAAGCTATATTATATCAGTTTATTTAATGTAATAATATTGTACTATATTCAGTCATCTAGTACCCATAACATAAGCTCTGCTTAGCTTGGGGATAGATGATGCTATGTGGATTGTCCAGGATTATTTATATTTATTAACCTTTTATTATTCATTCAACTTATATTTTCTTAACTCTATGGTTTTAACCCACAAATATTTTAGAGAACAAATCAAAATACCAAGAGTCGTAGTTGAAGCCTAAAAGCCAAGCAGAAGCCGAAGTTAGAAACTACTATAAATCAGATCTACTAGCACTTTCACAAGAAAAGAGATCAGGTAAGTACTAAAGTCAGAATTTTACAATCCCTAAGCTCTCGACCTTTAAAATAATCCCGAGAAGTTCTGATATCTGAGTGATCTTCGCAACATTTTACTTGAAGATGAAGAATTCAAGGAGCTTTCATACAATTTTATTCTTAAAGAGATTGTTCTCTTTAAAATAGGTTTTGTAATAAATAGGGCTGCGATTGCAGTATGACTAGACTCCCTTAGGTTGAAGTGAAACAGCTCGGTCATGCTGTTTCATTTCATAGGGGACACTGCACTGGAATTTACTCAACATTTCACTCGAGTATATATTCTTACAAATGAAACGCTTATATAGATTTTTAAAAAGACGAAAATCATTTACATAATTAACTAAACCAATCAATCATTTATCTTCAAACAAAATTGCTTGGTACACTATTGTCCTTGAACACAACCGTCACGACCGAACGCCACGCGCAGAATGAATACGATTTTTTTTTTTTTTTTTTTCGAATGGACTTTAATGCTGTTGACCGCAGATGGCCATGACAGCGTTACCGGACTTTTGGCGGGCGCAGAGGGCGCCACACCGGTAAAGTTAGGTTGGGGCAACACGCGCAAGGGCCACCACTTAGGTGCGAACCTCGGCTTGGGCTGTTGCCAGATGCTACAAGAGGGTATGGAGGTTTCGCCTAGGTGCACAAGTGCACCTATGGGCGGAAGCGGGGAATTCTTCGACCCCGCATCCGGCGGGGTCGGTTTTTGGTCGTGTGTGTAGTGTGCGGAAGCGAATCGGTACTAGTTGACGTCACCTCCGGGTTAGCGGCGGTGATTGGGTCAACGGGGTCACCGAGAACGTGTCTCGGTCTACGGAGGAGAGAACTCGTGGGCGGATTATCCACGGGATAATCGGGAATGGTGGAAATCAGGGGATTGTAATGATCAGCTGCCGCTTCATAATGACGCTGGGAAGCAGTCTTTATGAAGTGGGCAATGGACTCGAGTTTGAGATCTCGATGGAGGTCTTTATTGCGCATGTACCACGGGCAGCCCGTGGCTTTGCGAAGAAAACTATTTTGGACAACCTGAAGGTGGCGGACATTGACCGAATGGCCAAATACCACTGAGGAGTAGGTCATGATAGGACGTACGACCGCTTTGTAAAGTGTCACCTTATTTCTAAGGGACATTTTACTCTTCGCTCGTAGGAGGCTGTTCAGCCGGCTAAGTATAAACTTTGCACGGTTGGTTACAGCGCGAATGTGGGGTTTGAAGCTGAGGCGGTGATCTAAGATCACCCCTAAGTATTTGGCTGTCTTGGCCCAGGGAATGGGTTTACCAAATAGGGTGAGGGGTCTGGGCTTAGAGTAATTCCGTGATAAGTACACTGCTGCACTTTTCGTCGGATTCACTTCTATGCGCCACTTTCTAAACCAGGCACCTAGTGTGCCTAGTGCGGCCTGCAACCTTATACTCACCCGGCTTGCATTCAAGTCGGATGTGTACAATGCTGTATCGTCCGCGAAAAGGGCAAGTTCTACTTGCGGGTGACGGGGGATATCGCTGGTGTACAGCGTGAAAAGAAGCGGAGCAAGGACGGAGCCCTGTGGGACTCCGGCTCGGATGGATCGGGGGTCAGAGAGAGTGCCCTCCACGCGATAGCGGAAGCTACGATTCAACAAGTAGTCTCGTAAGATGAGTACGAGTCTGTCCGGCACATCGAGAGTGAAAAGCTTGTAAATCAAGCCGTTGTGCCAGACCTTGTCGAAGGCTTTCGCTACATCGAGGAAGACAGCTCCCGTGCTAGCGGGCCAGGTGTGATGCCACATGGATTGGATGTGCTCCGTGATGCGGAGCACCTGTTGGGGACAAGAGTGATGAGCTCGGAAGCCGAACTGCTCATCGGGTAGGAGCTTGTGCTCATTGACGTGGGACCAGAGGCGACTCAGAAGGAGTCTCTCATAAATTTTCCCCAGTGCACTGAGGAGGCTGATAGGGCGGTAGGAGGCAGGTTCGTTCGCCTTTTTGCCCGGTTTGTGGATGCCAATCACATTGGCTTCCTTCCAGGCGTCAGGGAACGAACAAGTGGCTATGGCTGCATTGAAGATGCTTACGAGAAGATAGATGAGGGCAACAGGGAATCGTTTAAGTACTCTGTTGCTGATGCCATCCGAGCCAGGGGACTTTTTCGGTTTTAGATCTTTGATGATCGCTGCGACCTCGGCCGCCCTGACTAGGTCAAGGGTGGCAGTAGGGGGCAGCGAAGTTAGACGGTCGACTTCACTGTTCACCGTATCGAGGTGAGCAGGATCGACGGGTTCAAGACTGGGGGAGCACTGAGCTTCCAGACTTTCGGCTAGGCCATCGGCTTTGTCCTTATCCTCAAACGCAGGCGTTTGATGATTCGGACGTATAAGCGGGGGCATGATGGAGACTCCATCTGCTTTCATAGAGCGCGCCAGGTTCCAGTAAGCCTGGTGACCTGGTTTGATCGTTGAAAGCAGGTCATCCCAAGAGGAGTTTCGGTGCTCATGAATGGCTCTCTTAACCTTGCGGCGAAGCGAGTTCATTCTGAAGCGATTACGAGGGGAGGGATAGGAACTGAAGCGACGAGTCGCTGCGTTCTTCTCAGTGATCAGCCGTCTGATGTCATCTGGCAGGTCCCAGCGACGATCATTCGCCGCTGGCACCTGTTTTGATGACTCGCTGATAGCGGATTGGACGTGACTAGTCAAAGAGTCGATCGCGATTGCGATGTCGTCGGTGGAGATAATGTCATCGGGGATTTTTTCCAAGGCGGGCGAATGGATATTCTTGAGAGCGCTCTCAAGTTTATACCATCGCACCACTGTCTTGGTGGGAGGACCGTCATTGGGAGGAGGGCCAAGACGCATTATTACGGGGCGATGGTCCGAGTCTAGTTCCTGCATCACTGCTATGGATTGCATCCGAAGGGATACATTCCGTAGCAGTGCCAGGTCCAAGTACTCGTTACTCTGACCGAGGATGGGAGAGTACCGCGTGGGGCACAGTGGTACGATCAGGTCAAGATCTAGGGATTCTAGGCATTGAGATAGGATGCGGCCGTTACGATTGCGTAAACGACAGTTCCACATCGGATCTTTTGAGTTGAAGTCACCGGCCATAATGACCGAGCTTCCAAGACTGAGGACTGATTCCAGATCGCTTTGAAGAAGCGTCTTATTTGGGCTGAGATAACAGGATGCAATAATGACCGATTGATGACCAGTCATTGCAAGCCTGCAGACAGAGACTTCTAAGTCTTGTAGGGGAGGGGGATCTAGGGGTATGCAGTGCAGGGACCTCTTAAAGTAAATGGCAGTACCGCCTTTCGGGGCGTTCGTTCTGTCATTTCGAATCATTTGATAGTTAGCGATCCTAGGGCTGGCGGTGCCCTGTTTTAGGAAAGTCTCCTGTACTAGGAGAATATCTATTTGGTGGTTAACCAGAAATTGGTGGACGAGTTCTCTCTGAGGCTTGAGTCCGTTAGCGTTAAAGAACGCTAACGAAATGGAGCGGGGTTTAAGTCTCTCAGGTTGTACAACCATTATAGAGACTTAAAAGAGAGGGAGTCAAGGGAGGCCATGACATCATGATGATCGGAAATGATCATCAATTTTTCAATGGCCGTCTTGGCTTGGCTAAGTTTGCGCAGGAGCGCAGTGACTTTGCCGAAGTCAACGCCTGAGGGGGAGGGCCCCTTTGAGCCAGCCGACGCAGCAGCGGGTGCTGGTTGGTTTGGCTTAGAGGGGCGAGGTAGGGGTTGCGGGGCGCGGGTTTGCTCCTGAGAGTGGGGTAGGGGCGGGGAACAAGCTTTCGCCTGAGGGGCTAGGCTTGTATAAGCCAGGGGCTTAGCCCAGGCTGAGGTAGCAGGAGGGCGTGCGGGGAGAGGGGGGGCCATAGACACCTTTGCAGATGTCTTTGTGTATTGAGGGGCAGGAGCGTAGCGCTCCGGGGCCCTTAAGCGAGCCTTGTTGTTTACTCTCGGCGCTTTGGGACAGCCGCGATAGTTCGCGGTGTGCCCCTCGGCGTTGCAGAGCACGCAACTCGGCGGGGTCGGGTCGTCGCGGCTGCGAGTGCAGTCAGCGGTGCCGTGGTCGCCCAGGCACTTGACGCAGCGCGGCCGCGCGAAACAGTTGCGCGCAGAGTGGCCATGGAGCTGGCATCTGTGGCACTGTCCGGGAGGACCGTTTTTGAAGGGCGCCTCAATAGAGAGGCCGGACAGGCGACAAACGGTTTTAAGGCCGAAAATCGCCTTCCCTTCGGGAGTCAAGTCGAGAATGACCAAAACTAGGTCGAAGGGGCGTTTGTCGCGTCCGCTGTACATACGGTGGACTTCCCTGATGGGGAAGCCCTGCGACAGGAGGTCGGACTTGATAGCCTCCGGGTTGAATTCAGCGGGGACACCGCGGATAACTACCCGGAGGCATTTTTCACTCTCAAGAGCATAGGTATGAAAACCTATGCCTTCGGAGCGGAGGATGGAGGTGAGGCGTCGGTGCGCGTCCGACGTTTCGAGCTGGAGTTTTATCGACTCCTTGACCGATTGGGCTTTCACAAAGTGAATTCCCTTTAGGGCAAGGAGTTTCTCCACATTAGGCCATTTGGCCTTCTCGCGGAGAAAGATCGGAGGGGGCGGTCTCTCTTTACGGAGAGAGGACTGAGGTGCGGGGATCGCGGGGGTCACAGGGGCCAGAGGGGCCGCGGGGGACGGGGAGGGAGCTGGGGCTGAGGGCCCGCGGTTAAGGGTCTTGGCTGGGTGAGCCACAGCCGAGTTAGGGGGGCCCTTAGCCTTCTTCCTCTTACGGCTACCTACGGTGAGGAAGCCGTCGTCGGAAGATGACTCAGGGGCGGAGGGAGCGGGCGGGAGATCGGACTCGGAGTCCGATCCGGACGTGTCCCCTTCGGATGGGACCTCGCCGGTTTCCATCTCCTCAGTTTCGGGAGAGGAAGGGCGAGAGAGGGCCTCCTGAGAGGCCGGAGACTCCGGAGAGTCCGGAATGGCAGGTTTTGGGGCGGGGGCGGGAGCCGATGAGGCAACCTCGTCCGCCGGGCTAGCCTTGCTATCGACGATTAAGTCGTCTAGCAGCCTGGGATATTTCGCAAGTATTGCGCGGAGGATTCCGCGCAAACTGTCAAATGACAAATTAGATATGTCCATTGCGGACATATTGAGGGGCGGGGGGAGGGTCCCTAATCCCGGGGGGGACACCCGGGATGAGTGTATGATCCCTCCCTGTCGGGTTAGACAGGGAGGGGGTGTGTACCTATGTGTCCTACCTAATGGTGTGTCCCTTATACCACTCTTACGGGGCGAAAGGGGTGTGTGACTACCTATCGCTACCTGGGGTCGGCGAGGGTTCTTCCCCAAGGCCGGTGGTCCCAGGCCCAGCCGGATTCTACTTTACTTTGAGGAAGTAAAGTAGGCGCTCCGGGTCAACGCCCAACCAAGTTCGTTGGCACGGTTACGTATCCCTTGGTTGACCACTAAAGGCGTGGCTTTCACTATTGAATACGATTCCAAGTGCGCGCTGCTATTTATAGAAAACCGCTCAGCCCAGCCTGACTCATAAGAATTGTTTCTAAGACGGCCGTTCCTGACTGTAAGTTGTCCTCAACGACCTCCTTGTCTATGCACTTTGTGTTGTTTTAGTCATTATCATCACTATTTTGGTTATCTGCAATCAAAAATATTTTACAAGAACAATTTTATTCAATCGGCCTGGTAATGACAACAGTGCTTACTTCAACTATGCTTTTTAAAAGAGCTTTTTAATAAGCAACTATGCTGCACATTCAGAGCAACTACATAACGTAACCTCAGTTGTAAAATCAGGTTACACAGCCGAAGCCATTCACAAAAGGTGACATAGCCGAAGCCATTCACAAAAGGTGACACAGCCGAAGCCATTCACAAAAGGTGACATAGCCGAAGCCATTCACAAAAGGTGACACAGCCGAAGCCATTCACAAAAGGTGACATAGCCGAAGCCATTCACAAAAGGTGACACAGCCGAAGCCATTCACAAAAGGTGACATAGCCGAAGCCATTCACAAAAGGTGACACAGCCGAAGCCATTCACAAAAGGTGACATAGCCGAAGCCATTCACAAAAGGTGACATAGCCGAAGCCATTCACAATAGGTGACATAGCCGAAGCCATTCACAAAAGGTGACATAGCCGAAGCCATTCACAAAAGGAGCACCGGAGCGCGCTGACAACTGCACCGGAGCGCGCCAACCACGCTGACAGAGCACCGGCCGTGCTGGCCGCGCTGGTGCACGCAGACTGCACCGGAGCGCGCTGGCTGCGCTGACAGAGCGCCGGCCGTGCAGGCCGCGCTAGAGCGCGCAGACTGCACCAGAGCGCGCAGGATGCGCCGAAAGAGCGCCGGCCGCGCAGGCCGCGCTGATGCACGCTGACTGCATCGGAGTGCGCTGGATGCGCCTACAGAGCGCCTGCCATGCTGGCCGCGCTGGTGCACGCTGACTGCACCGGAGAGCGCAGGATGCCTGACAGAGCGCCGGCCATGCTGGCCGCGCTGGTGCACGGAGACTGCACCGGAACACGCTGGCTGCGCTGACAGAGCGCTGGTCCCGCAGGCCGCGCTGATGCACGCTGACTGCATCGGAGTGCGCTGGATGCGCCTACAGAGCGCCTGCCATGCTGGCCGCGCTGGTGCACGCTGACTGCACCGGAGAGCGCAGGATGCCTGACAGAGCGCCGGCCATGCTGGCCGCGCTGGTGCACGGAGACTGCACCGGAACACGCTGGCTGCGCTGACAGAGCGCTGGCCGCGCAAGCCGCGCTGGTGCACGGAGACTGCACCGGAGCGTGCTGGCTGCTCCGACAAAGCACTAGCCGCGCAGGCCGCAGGCCACCGCACTTCCCACGATGTGACTCAAGCGCGTGCAAACATGAAAATTAAAATAACATTGACTTCGTAACAACAAATCATTTTTAATTACATACCTAGTGGTGCTGTCCACCTGTCAACTGTCCTTCTCTTAGCTTTGACATCAGATCTTGCGATTCTTCTTGATCTGCATTTTGAGCGATCTTAGCCCAGTTATTTAATCCTACGTTGATCAACCTCAGCGCACCACAAATCGCACCACAAATCGAAGTCGTGAACACTAGGGTCAAAGGGCGATATGTAAAAGTGCCTGGGTTTTGAATCTGTCAGTTTCGCAAGTAACTTCCATAAACCTATTAGCCTCATCCCCAATGCTAGATCCACTTGGTACGTTGTCCTTAACTAACGTTACGTCCGTTGGTATCGACAAGCCCGTGGTTTGTTCTCCGACCGGAGTCGACAAAACCGGTGAATGACCCAATGACGCGTGGCGTTCGGTTTCAGGTCGCGACGGAGATGCTACCCTATCTTCGATAGCGTCCAACCACAAAAGAATACGGTCTAAAATCTTATTGCGTGAACTATTCCCTCGATCGGGAGACCTATCACGAGACTTACGTGGATTGGCGGACGGTGTTCGTGTAGTTTCACGATGCCTAGTCAATATATCTCTTCGATCTGCAAAAAGAATCTCCACACTAGCAGAATAGTTATTACGATTTTAGGGGCTCCTTTGATGTTCACGGGCCCTAAGACTGTTTACTAAGTTCTTGAACGACGTGACCTGTGAACAGAATCACGTTCCCTCGACCTACTAGTCCGACATGATTACATAATTTACTTCAAGATAAATCGGATTTACCCGCAATAATAAACACCACGTGTATCACAAAACACAAAGAATCGGACTTACCCCAAATAGTAATCACCACGTGTAGATAGCAATAACCTAAAATCACACCGGAATCTACTTGACAAAACAAAAATTACGTCGGATGGACCAACTAAGGCAAAAGTATGGGGCGGGATAGAAATGTGCATATAGCCCAAATCTATCCCACTTCTGATCTTACAAATGAAACGCTTATATAGATTTTTAAAAAGACGAAAATCATTTACATAATTAACTAAACCAATCAATCATTTATCTTCAAACAAAATTGCTTGGTACACTATTGTCCTTGAACACAACCGTCACGACCGAACGCCACGCGCAGAATGAATACGATTCCAAGTGCGCGCTGCTATTTATAGAAAACCGCTCAGCCCAGCCTGACTCATAAGAATTGTTTCTAAGAATATAAATAATAATAAATAATGCCGGAAAATCTTCACAGCATCATCTAGCCCCAATGACTGATTTAAATAATACAATATTATTACATATATAGTTATAGTATATTTTTTATTATACAGGGTGGAATTTTGTAATGCCATCTGGAGGGAGAGTACTCTTAATACTGTAGTTAGAAAATAGTACTTAAAGAAAACATTCCTTTAATTTTGAAAAGAAAGAAAACTGCATTCAAAGATTTTCGAAAATTCGCTTGCCACACCCGGGAATCGAACCGACTAAAATCTGTAAAAATTACACCCTGTACTTTTATTGCATAGATCGTTAGGGTCAATAATAAGGATGAAATCTTTCTAACAAACTTAATAAATTAAATGAAAGGAAAACCATGAAATCCTAAATTATTTACAATAAAAAGTCAACTAACTACATAATTAGTTGCTCGCAATGGGCTCCATTTTCTTGGATACACAAATTTATTCTTCTAACGAATTCATTTCTAGTAACTTTTAATAACGTGTTGTGGTGAATATTATAAAACGTATTCTGAACTTCAACTCTCAACTCGATAACATTCGCATAAGATTTCATGTAAATTAGATTTTTTACATATCCCCACAAAAAAAATCTAAAGGGGTGAGATCTGGTGATCTCGCAGGCCATCTGATTGTGCCGTTGGTACCAATCCAGGTATTAAAATGGTTATTAATGTAGGCAGTAGTGATTCTGCTACTACTGACACAAGTAAACAGATGAATCTTTAAGTTAAAGTGCTTAACTTGACCCATTCAATTTATAATTTAAGAATTCATGGTTTTCCTTTCATTTAATTTATTAAGTTTGTTAGAGAGATTTCATCCTTAATATTGACCCTAACGATCTATGCAATTAAAGTACAGGGTGTAATTTTTACAGATTTTAGTCGGTTCGATTCCCGGGTGTGGCAAGCGAATTTTGAAAAATCTTTGAATGCAGTTTTCTTTCTTTTCAAAATTAAAGGAATGTTTTCTTTGACTACAATTTTCTATCTACAGTATTAAGAGTACTTTCCCTCCAGGTGGCATTACAAAATTCCACCCTGTATATAGAAACGACCAGAACAGCCTGAACAAATATCAGCAGATCGTACAAATATTTGTCCCGAGGCGGGAATCGAACCCGCAACCTCCTGCGTCGCAGGCGTATCTTTGCCCACCGCGCTACAGAAGTCGTAAAATCACTCACTCAACCCACTCCAGAAGTATCCATGACGCGTCGCCGCCGGATCATATAATTAGGCCGTTTGTAGAATGGCTAGACAGTTTACAAAACCAGCCATTGCCGCAGCGCACTGCTGCATTGTGTAAGTGCATATGCGTTGAACAATGATCATTCAACAATATTGCTGAACGTCACTTAGCTAACTCGTCGAATTAACATATTAAATCAACAGATATTTATCATTATCATTATCCAGTCGCCCCGTGAACACGATCGCTGCACCGAGATGGAAAATAAACCTTAAGGTACGCGATATATACCTATAAATATCTTTAATAATTTCCAGAATCCGTGGAACTAATAATTACGGATCGTACAAACATTTTGGCCAAAGCGGAAAGGATTGTTCAACCTTCTGCGTTGCAGGTGGACCTTCGCCCACCACGCCACAGAGGTCGTCAAATAATGTAACTATTTTGTATTGTGAGCTAGCTCTATCTTATATAAGTATGTTGGATCCCAGTGGACCTCAGATAAGTACTAGGTTTCTTCAGTTGGGTAAGTAATGGTGTTTTCTTGTCTGCCAAATTATCTGACTCCGCTCAAGTTTCAGCGATTTATCTAAATCTGTCTGTTGTTAAAACTCTTTGGTCTTCAACAGTAGTATTTTTATAAAGAACTAGCGGTCCGTCCCGACTTCATTATTTAACAAAAATTTCAAAAATTTTAAACGTATACACGTATAGTGTTATATTATTGAAGTTTTCTGGATTCATAAGTTTTCGAACATACTCGTATTCTATATGTAGTTTTAATTCTATAGTTTGTTCATCATGGTTAACGTAGAATTCTAATGGAAAAATATTTTTTCAAATCTGTCTTGTAGTTTCGGAGCCTATTTCATTCAAACAACGAATCAAATCTTTCCTCTTTATCATGGGGTACATACAGTAGGGGATGACAATCATTTTCGAAATACTTATTTTTTTAAAACTTTTGAAGTGGTCTATGTTATTCTGTTTAAATGAGCGTCTTTATACATATGTTTAAACTTTTTTGACTATTTATATAGATAATATAGGTATTGTCTTTGTCGGCTATTATATAGACAACACAGAAATCTTGGTTTTACAATACAAAAAAGCTTTATTGTACACCAGAAAAAGAACATACAACATTACATAAGACAAGTACAATAGGCGGCCCTATCGATTAGAAGCGATCTCTTCCAGGGAACATTTGGTTTTAATTAAATAAATAAATAAGGCTGGACAATCCACACAGCAATTGTTAAGCAAGCTTAATGTAATAGCTGGATTTAAAGCTGAGCTTAAAGTTTTTATTTATTATTATTTTTAAAAGACTAAATAATGTAAATTATCATGATAAAAAGTGGCCCATATGTTGTTTCAGGGCATAAACTATCTCTGTACCAATTTTCATCATATTCCCTTTAATAGTTTATGCGTGAACGAGTAACAAACATCGATCCATACTTACAAACTTTCTCGTTTATAATATTAGTAGGATTATGCTTGTAGAGGAATTATTATTTTTTTAATCTTACGCGATCTGAACACATAATTATTAGTACTATTTTAACAAGTATTTATCGAGTTTATTTAACTTTTTTTTTGTCATCTCGACGTGAGTCATCTGTCAACATGTTAAAACGTCGATAAAAAAAAATTAAAAAACAAAGTAAAATAAACGCGATAAATACCCGTTAAATTTGTACCTACTAATAATTTTATGCTTGTCGAGTAAGGTAGACAAATTTGTTTTTATATTTTACCGTCAAAACTCTGCTTGTTGAGGTGAGTATATAAATTTGTTTTCCCTCATAGACACTTAAGGTGTATTTCGTCAGATAATCGTATTCCAAACATAAACAAAGGCTCAACTAAATCATGATTTTACACCGAATACAGTGGAATTAATTTCCATGCATACATTAAAATTAATAATTTATCAGTGGAAGTGGATCCTAAGGGATTTGAGTTTTGAGGTAACCCGGCCAAATTGGATTGGTAAGATAATACTACATACATAGCTATAACCAGGTAGGATATGATTGTTGTGAAGCTTCAAGCCAATTTCATTATAAACAACATGTAAATAAAAAAGTGAACATTAAAATTAGCATATTGTTTTACATACATATGAAATAAGCAGTGTAGTGTTCTAAAAACCAAAATATTTTGATTATAAGAACTTTTCTATTTTTAATGAACATCTAATATTCGGTAAATCTAATGGCGCCATGAAATACTGATTCCATGAAACATTAATCAATTATCTAAGCCACTGTAATATCAGCGATAAAGGTACTATCTAAATATAGCAGGGTAATGTTATATTAGAATATCAATTTAGGAGGGATCAAGGATCTTAATGCTCAGGTTGAGGTAACGACTGAAATTACAGCGATAAAACGGTTATATTACCAATTGAAAAGCACTGTATGTACCACATAAATGTATAGATAGTACGTATAAATAACTTCATTACCCAAATACATAAATATGTTTCTGAAGTTTTCTTTTTCTATCTTTTTTTTTGAGCTTTTTTTCATAGAATAATATTTCCTAATATTGAAATTGGATCTATATGACCCCCCAAGGGAATTTTACCATTTAATCCTTTTCAATTTCCACTATTAAAAATACTGTTAACTTAAAGTACACTTCCTAATTTAAAAATATATTGTCTCTGAGCAGTCATTAGTTATTTTTAGTATAAAATGGTTATTATAATATTGGACAGCAGATAATATAAAATTAATTTAATTTAATTATGATAATAAACCTTGATTATGTAAATTTGAGCGCTGGGAATAATTACAACAATCCCGTCTAGGTATAATTTTAATTGATAGATCACAGATGGACAGGAAAGCTGGTAAGTTACGGTATGAATACGGTATGAAGTTATTTGTAATTTTTTTTTCGAGTAGGTACTTTTTATTTAATTTTCCCGGTTAAGAAAACTTCAATTAAATGTGTAAAAATGTACAATTTTTGTTAAATACCCGTGCGAACCCGGGGTGGACAGGTAATAAATAAGTAAATAAAACTGAATGAAGTCGATTGGTGGTCGGCTGGTTACTGTAGTCCCCATGGACTGTTGGGCTACTTTTTCTAGCAAACCTGGACTGTTGAGTGTATCAAAAGACTTGTCTAGAATTCTGGTTCTTTTATATTTTTCTGGTTGGCTGGTGACTCTAGGCACTATGAGCCATTGGGCTAGTATTTCTGGTGACTATGGAATGTTGAGTAACTGGGCAATAAAAATACTACTAATTGACTTCTTTTTAAACCTTTTTATCTACCCACATATTTTTTTCTTTTGTTGTTTATTTTTCTATAATGGCTTAATCGATTTTGATTATAATGAGGTATCAAAACCCTATCTAAAATTATGGGAGTGTTCTAAGTTATATTTTGATGGCTATTACCTCATTTTGCGAGATAAACTGTAAAATTAGGGATGGCGTCGTGTTTTTTCTCACTGGAGCGGTATGAAAAAAAAAACACGGCTCTGTTATTTAGTTATAAAGTGATTTAGCTGATGTCTATTTGAACTATGATTGCCATTTTATTTACCTACTGTTTTGCTGTGGATTATAGACAAATTGGTGGGCTGATATCAGGCAGGCAGGTGATATCGAGTTTAGTAGTTTGCTGGTGTAAAATGATTAATATTTTACAATGGTTTATGGATATTATGCCTGCCAGTTTGCGAAACATTATGCAAAATATTCTGTTATATAAATCTACTCTATTGACCTGTTATGGTTACAAATTTTTGTGTGTTATTTTGTTTATTCTAGCATGTTAAGAAATTCATAGGCAATAAGTTAGTAGACAAATATAGGTATAGAATATTTTCCAAGTTTCCCTGTGTTTGCCGGACGCACATTATTACTAGCCCTGCCAATATAGACACTTTGTTAAGGGAAAAGTGCCATTTAATCCGATCCGGAGATTCCGGTAAAATTAGATGGATGATAGATGGATACTTGAGAATTCTCTATTTCGAATACCTGCGTCAAAATTATGAGCAAAGCAAGTCAGGCAAATGGCTACGTACCATAGTTCTTAGCCAGATCTTGTATGCCTTAGCCCTCTTATTTGACGAGAAAAATCTAGGTGTAATAACTATTTTGCCCCATGATGGGAATTGAATCCGCAACTTTCTTTACCTGAAGCTGACCTTTGCCAGCAGTGCCAATAAAAGTCATTGTGTTATTGACGTTACTTCAAAGACAAATAAACCAAGATATATAACATAGATTTAACGAGAAATAGATACAGTAAATTAAATTACATTTAAACGGGAAAGAACTTCGCGTAAAGTTTTAACGACTCGAAAACTATTAACAAAGATAAGAGGGCAAGAAAACTGGGTCCGAAGTCAGAAAAAGAACAATGGATTCCAAGGGATCAAGAAGAAGGAAAGTTCATATCCTTGATCCTAAAATCAAATACATTTTTGGTAAACATAGATCCTGAACCTGAGAACCTTTCGATGTTAGTTGATAACATCTAGGTATACATAGTTATAGTATCTACTACTACTCTACTGGAATGGATAAGAATAATTGACAAAGAAATTTATAGTGAAACAACCACATTAAAACTAGTGTTAACAATTGAAACAACGTAGTTAACTGCAGACTGTTGCAAAAAACAGAAATATCGAACGGATCAAGTTCATTGCAGTACGCCAAATAGGCTCAGCGTGATATTTAGCTTAAGAAGCAAAAACACTGAAACTGGGCATAGTACATAGTATGCTACCTGCGCGCTATTAGAATGTGATCGAACCATCCCAATCGGATTCTTACTTGAGCAATTTTCAAGCCCCTACCTATTTTGACGATGCACATGATTGAAATATGTGAAACCAACATCGAAACTCTTTCTTTTTTCCGAGAATCCTACAGAACACTCAAATTATGAAATACATACAAACAAAGGAAATAGCAATTAACATATTCGGATTAAAAAAAAATACCTGAGCGTCTGGTCGAAGCAACGTTACCCAAGGATGTGGGTATCTGGCGCTGCGTCAGCGTTGCCTTCATCATCATCATCAGCCCATGTTAGTCCACTGTTGGACATAAGCCTCCCCTAATGAGCGCCATAGCGCCCTGTCTTCGGCTCGACGCATCCAGCATCTGCCAGCAGTCTTTCGCAGATCGTCATCCCACCTGGCCGAAGGGCGTCCTACACTACGTTTACCGAGTCGCGGTCTCCACTCAAGAACACGTTTACCCCAGCGGTTATCGGTTCTTCGCGAAATATGGCCGGCCCACTGCCACTTCGGCTGGCTAATTCTCTGAGCTATGTCGATGACTTTAGTTCTCTGTCGGATGAATTCGTTACGAATCCTATCCTTCAGAGAAACTCCGAGCATAGCTCTTTCCATAGCGCGCTGAGCGACTTTGAACTGGTGGACCAACCCTATCGTGAGTGTCCACGTCTCAGCTCCGTAGGTCATAACTGGTAGGACGCACTGATTAAAAACTTTCGTTTTCAAACATTGCGGTATGGATGATGAGAAGACTCGACGTAGTTTTCCGAACGCTGCCCAGCCTAGCTGGATCCTCCTCTTGGCTTCCTTCTCGAAATTGATTTTACCCAACTGCAAAATCTCCCCGAGGTAAGTGTACTCACAAACAATTTCGAGAAGGTGGCCATGTACGATCACCGGTCTTGGATCAATGTGGGCATTGATCATGACTTTGGTTTTATCCAAATTCATGCCAAGACCGATACATCGGGAGGCTGAACCTAGACTGTCCAGCATCCGGTTCAGCTCCTCTAGCGACTCCGCCATTAAGACTATGTCATCAGCGAATCGCAGGTGTGAGATGTAATCACCGTTTATGTTGATGCCCTTGTCTTTCCAGTCCAGCGTCTTAAACATATCTTCCAACGCGCTCGTGAACAGTTTCGGGGATATGACATCCCCCTGCCTCACTCCTCTGCGCAGTTGGATCGGTTTAGTCTGCTGGTCCTGTACTCGGACACTCATCGTAGCGGCTTCGTAGAGACATCTCTTAAGGATCAGTTAAGCTACCTGTAGATTGCAGCAGTCTGCACTAAGCTCAATTCTTGCAATTGCAAATACTCATTATAAATTGGATTTAATATTTAATTTTATTAATTACCAAATTAATAACAGAAACAAATCGGAATAAGGATTTATAATTGCCACAATTGAGCAAACATACTATTGCAAACAATCTACGAGTAGCTCAAACGATCCATATAGCTTCATTAAGAATTCTTTAGTGCACACTCAGATCATTCAGATAATGAACTTCAACCAAAAGCTTTGTAGTTAAATTAACACCCCAAGTGTTTGTATCTTCGAGATAAAAGTGAAGACGTAAATTATTGTTCTTTATCTTAACACAGCTTTGTTTCACGCAGTAATTATCTGTTATAAATAACAACCATTGTCTAAACTTAGAAGGTATCAAATTAACGAGATAGTGGATAAAATGTTATGATTTATGATAGTCATTGAAAATTAGGACAGACCTAAAGGTCTCAATTACAATGAAAATCCTGTATTTGTGAATTTTACATAACAATATTACTATTAACTATTATATACCTATAGCAAGAGTTAATAAATTTTGTTAAACAGGGGGGGGGGGGGGGCAGAGACCAGTCTAATTTATTTAACATCTATGGTATTGTATGAATTATATCAGATATCTAGAACCTACTGATATGGCTCTGGCTAAGATAACGCTGTGTGGTTTGTCCAGCATTATTTATTTAGTTATTAATTTTTACGTAGTAAGTATAGTAATCCCTTCGGGACAATCTTTTATCTTAGTTTATACCTACGTAAAAACCAGCAAGACAGCATTATAACATAACTTATTCATTTTGAATTTTATTTAATTAATTTTGTACTGTGTGATATGGATTATTTCATCTGAAATAAAGACTTACGAAACTTTAATGAAATATAACAAAATTACTCCCAAACCGGTAGAATTGTTATGGAGGCATCATTAATTATATTGTGGATGTCATAAACTTCGGTGTCCGCCAATAAATGTCTTGTTGAAATCCAGCGGGATTCAATTTTGTAATGGATGGACGGCTGAGACACAGTGTGGCCATATAAAACATACAGAAGGTAAACGTCACGAAACGGCTCTGTCGGGAGACAGCGTTGGCTGTAAACTATACAACGAGCTGTCGAGACAGTGACAGTTTTGTGACTTATTGCAAAAATAAGTCTATTTTGTCTATATTTTTGTTTCTTTTATTGTGATAACTTTTATTCCTTTAATAAACCATATTCTATTTTATTTTAGAGTCAGTTTCATTAGACAGAGAACTGACTCTGAGACGTTGTACTTAGTTTTGGTTCTCCACTTGCAAAGCGTGGCTAATCTTGGGTTCTGGCAAAACATCCCCTGTACCCCCAAACCTCTGTCTTTGTTATCTGTTTTTACTGAATAAACTTCGTTCCTTGTTTTAACCTTGGTTTCGCTTATAACCCACAGTTAGCGCGCACACGTCTGCACTGTATATATTACCGGAGACTAGCCGTATGTGGCAGTACGAACATTACACAGTACAATAAAAATATCAGAGAGGAAGTGTCGTACTGTGAAAACCTGTTTTCATCCACTGTGGTCGTCGGGACTGCAGTCCGCCCGCTTATAAATCCAATTAATGTAGTTTGATCGTGTTATAGATTCACTTCAATCATACTCAATCCGATCAAATCACATTTCTATATTTCAGATACTAATATATTCCACCATCCGTGAGGGCTCTTGTGGCGGCAGATTTGGCCGAGGATCTCAAGAGGCGTATTTGATGCAGGTTTGGAGTCGAGAACTTAGGACTGTTTTTAAAAACTCAGAGAGACTCCCCTCTTCGAGTTTTTATAAAAATATCTGACCAAAGATCTAGCGCAGCGTTTTGGGTCAGTACAAGTATTGGTAAGAATCAGTTGACGAGAGAAAGTGACTATTTCCCTTTACCCATCGACATAACTTCAATATTACCTTCGATATTTCCTCATCACTTCTGGAATCCTCATAAAACTTACCTGCAACAAAAAAACGTATCTCAAGAAAAACACAAAGGTTTTCAATAAGTCATCAGGGTTCCAAGGGCTGCTTTTACCAACATGATGAACCTTCCTACTGTATCTAAAAGGTGGCCCGAGTTTAGGATAAATGACGATCCGTGTTGGAAAGGTGCTGGATGGATGTTCTTAGAACATCCATCGGATCTAAAATATCCATTCAAATATAAATAATAACTCATCATAAATATACATAAAAATAATGCTGGACAAGCAGTCCAGAGCATGTGTTATGGGAACTACATAGATGACTGATATACATAATACAATAAATTAAAAAGAAAGATATTTTTAGTATACATATAAAACGACCAGAACACCCTGAACAAATATCTGCAGATCGTACAACCATTGGTCTCGAGGCGGGAATCGAAATCGCAAACTTCTGCGTCGCATGCGGACCTTCGCCCACCGCGCCACAGAGGTTGTAAACAATGTATTTGAATTTTACAAGTTAAAAATTACATTTCAATGCACATTTTTGTGCTCTGCTACAATGCTAAGCTTATTGTAAACACAGTTCCAAGGTAAAACTACCAGCTTCGGAAAACTAAGTCTACCTTTTGGGAATTTGGACGCGATAAGGCTATTCGGTGAAAGCAGTCCTTGACGTTTGATCAATCCTTGAATTTTCCCGCTAAAATCCGAGGAATTCCAAGAATACGAGCCGTCGACTGTAATCCGACCGAAAAAATGTCACGGAATTTTCCCCATGGGGTGATTTGACCTTATTGCTTAGATCTGAGGAAACAGCTAGCCTATTCGACTACTTATAGATAAACGAGATTCTTGTTTGACTTTCGGTATAAAATGGAGGGCAAAAGGTCTCGTAGTCAATCTTCCACTAAACACTGATTTATATCATGAGGTCTTGGTATGACAATCTAGTGAGATGGTCAGAACAAGACCTCACCATCTCCCTAACACGTCATAGAATTCGCATAATAATAAGATGATAATGGATAACCCAAATAGTATCTATAATAATCAAAAAATATAATAATCTAGCCGTAAGCATGATTAATGGCATCTATGGCGCTCATTAGGGGAGGCCTATGTCCAGCTGTGGACTATTATAGGCTGGTGATGATGATGATGAAGCATGATTAATGAAAGGTTTTAAACCGACTAACTAATTATTTTATCGAACTGTTGCGATTTGTTAGTGGAATGTTGACACTGGTATCATCGCGATACCAGTGTTGTAAACATTCCATGGTTTCGTTGGTTTTGTAACTTCTTTGTATACAAATATCTAGGACAAGTGTAGAACTAATTTTGATACCCATTAGTGGACCAACTATCTTTCCCCGCTATGGGGTCATTCCACACCGTTGTCTGAAGTGGTAGGACAAATTGGGGTGAAAATTGCAGGGTATCTGTTTCCCTCAGATGGTGGAAATCATTATCGCATCATCAATCCTGCGCATCCAGAATTACGAAGGCGTTTCTGCGATAAAGGCGTTGATCAATTTGTTCTTTTTAAAAGGCCGTGAATAATAACGTAGCTTTGGACAATTTTAAGTAGCTTTATTGCACACAATTATGATGTACGCTTTAGCCGTGCGACGACATGTTGGCTAAACTATCAAAGAGAATATAAACCAGTTACTACTATAGACATTGTAGACTAGCTTACGTTTCGTTACTCAACACTTTTCATGTCATGCGATTTATTACTCTATAACTAAAGAGTAGGAACTAGGCTGTGCCATAGTGCCATATGATTTTGTATAACTAATGAGTCCTATTGTTGTATAGGCATATGTAACTATGGCCTCACTATGTCTCCTGTGTCCTAACATAAGAGACAAAGTGATGCTGTTCCATAACTAAGTATCAGAGGCCCGTAAGGCCGTTTCATAACTTACGAAAACTAAACAGAATGTTTTCCCAAGTACCACACAGGCAGTATAAGTGACAAAGTGGAAACCGTTATACCTACATCTTCAAAATTTATTGACTCTTCTTAAGGCTGACTAAGTCTAGTTTCTGTGCAACAGAATTTCATTCTCTTAGTAATTGCTAAAACTATACAACCTTCGCTGCCAATATCTTGTGCAGCTGTGAGGTATGAGCTTTATCAAACGCTAGCAGATATTTAACAAGCATTCAAAAAATTTCAATTTGAAAAAGCTTGTAGCTAGAACCTATTTAAATACCACTCTAATACAAATAATAGCAACCGATAGTGAAGATATTCTCAAATTTGAAATCATTTTGGTACTACGTTTATATCTGAAATTTATCGGTCACCGATTCCTTAAGACGAGCGTCAGCACCAACCAAAAGGTACTGTTGATAATGATGATGGTGCGCTGATGTATTGTCTTGTCCACTAATTACCAACAGAATTATCAATGACAATGAATGCCGTTACTGTATGCTGAGATGTTTGCTGTGTAGACATTCCTCTGAATGGTTGTTACCCGCGACTTTACTTGCGTTTAGGCCGCCCTTTATATTTCCTTTACTCTAAGCTGTTTGTATTTCTATTTCTTCTTGTGGTATAATGAAGTATTTTCTATTCTAATATATTCTACTTGGTGTCCCGATAATAAGATATTTACGAAATAAAACTTATTAATTACGCCGCGGTACAAAAATCTCATAAAAACGCAGAATAAAACCAAATTTATTTTTCAAAGGATTACTAACCTAACCTTACCTTTTTTATTTTTTATCTCCTTTATGGATACCTATCTCAAAGACCGGGAGTTCCTAAAGAGTATTTCACACTCCAGATAACTACTAAAACCACCACGTGTGTTTCTCCTCACGCCAGATAACCTAACTTATCCCGCTGCGTCTTCCAAACGCACCAAAACAAAAGACTGCTATTTTCACGTCTTCAACCCAAGGCGCATTCATTGAGGTGTCCGACAAGAACAAAGCGAGGTTCTCGATTTCATTCACCCCATCGATCACCCTATTTTTATAAATATTTTGAAAAGTCCTTAAACATGCTCATTAGTACCGAAAATACAAATATTTTCACTTTTACTTTAAAGTATAGCGGATCGCCGGTTAAAGAGTTAAAAAACACCAAAGTCTTCAACCCCTTTTTCACCCCCTCAGAGGCAGAATTGTAAAAATCCCTACTTAGCGGAAATTTGTGTAACAAAAGGTACGTATCCTCCACATTTCAGCTTTCTAGCTTCAGTGGTTTAGTCTGGGCGCTGTTTCCAGAAAATCGCCCGGTCCTTTGGCACTCAAGTGGCAGTTAGCACTTGATAGCACAGTTATCCACGAATGCTTTAAGAAAAACAGATTAAGAAAACTGCTTAGTTTGTAACCTTGGCATCGGAAAAAATGGAAAAGAGTAGAAAAGATAAACATTTCGAAAAAGTCCAATAACTCGAAAACCGAGACTTTTACAGGGTAATTTTTATTTTCTTAACAGTGCTAATGGCCGTAGGTAAAGGCTCGACCACTCATTACGCTACACCCTGTATATAAAGATTGTTTGTTTTTATTCTTGGGCTTGGTTTTGGCGACCCGTCCGTTGATAGCTTTTGACCAACGCGTAGGTACATATAATATGCGTAATGTTGTCTGTCATGTAGACAGACAAACAAACTTGACCACTGTGCCTACATACGTTGCAATAATCTATTCACGATGTTGCTAATGATCTGGTAGCGGATTATGTTGCTTTGAGCATTGCAAATGCTTTGTACGCCATTAGGTGATGTAGGTATGTTTCTATATCTGTTTGGCTTTGAGCTGGGTAAATAAATAATGATCGACAATCCACACAGCATCATCTAGCCGAAAGCAAAGCTAAGCTTGTGAATATAACTGAAAAACATAATACAATAAATAAATAAAAAAATATTTCATGCCATATCCACTTATCAAACAGGTCTGCGTCATCATCATCATCAGCCCATATCAGTCCACTGCTGAACATAGGCCTCCCCTAATGAGCTTGGCTGTCAGCAGTCTTTCGCAGATCGTCATCCCACCTGGCAAGAGGGCGTCCTACACTTAGGTCTACATGTTACTTAATTAATTTCAACCTGATGTAATAATAATATTATTATTTTAAAGGTATTAGATTAAGTGTATGTAGATTTACAAAAGCATATCTCTGTCGAACTGTCTCTGTAGAACCTAGTCACGGCAAATAATGACATATGGAGTTATTTTTTACTATAAATGATCAGAACATCCGAAAAAATATCTGCAGTTCGTCATCTTTTGTTACCAAGCCGGAATCGAAACCGCAACCTACTGTTAGTTAATTATGTTCCTTATGTTCAAGCTCTCTCTAGGAACTTAAAATCTTCTTAATAAAATACTTTATGTATTTAGATGTTTCGTTAAATTTATAAATGTATTGTAGAAATCTGCAGTATTCAATTTTTAAGGAGTATCGGTTAAGGATATAACTAGATGTTTATGTTTGCAAACGGAAAATGCGATATTTTTGGAAGATAATATCAACCTTGAATATCGCATTTTCCGTCGGAAGTTTCGTCGTCGTCTCGTGGGTAAAAAGATGCGTCTAACCTAAATAGAAAAGCAAAATATTCCCGTTGTTGAAATTCTGTACCAGGTAAATGGATTTTGGAAGACTCCCACTAAATCCCGGAAACTAAATCCAAAACTTTTAAAAATGGTGTGCTCGCTTACGTGGAATATTCCACAGCTTCTTGTTTTCGAACAACTTGAATTAACTTGAATCTCAGTTCCAATTAGTATTAAATAGGGGTTATCTTTGATCCATCGGGGTAGGATTACGTCACGTTCTGGGTTACTTTGACCCAGACCCCATCTGCCAGGGTTAATTCGACCCCTTGATATGAGATACAGGGTTTAGTATCGGATAGATTATAAATTTTAGACTGAAATTACAACATCAAAAGTAAATTTCTTGTTGAACCAGACAAATTAGAAATTATTTATGTGAAAAGATACGAATGGTGCTCAGAACCTCGCTTCTCAATACCTCGAGTGTGATAATACTTAGGTAGGTAGTTTTACTAAAACTTTTCAGATAGATTAGTTAGATTAGTATTAACACTCTTCATAGAAAAACACCGACATATCTCTTAAATTTAGTTTTGAATGACTTTTATAAAGTTTATTTTCCTTAAAGGAAAATTTATTTTCTTTAGTTATTTCTTTTCTGTCAGAATTTATAAAATGTATGAAACGAAGACATAAATCAAATAACTCATGCTGTCCTGCTCAGTTCGAATACAATTAGAGCGGGACAGCATGAGAGATGACGTCATGATCAATCCCATTTCTACGTACGTATGTAGGAACACGACCGGAAACAAAAGATACAGGACCACATTTATACAGAAAACTTAATTGCCTATTTTCGATTGGACCTCTTCTAACTTTAACTTGATTACTAATGAGCGATGATCGGAAATTCGGGCGCCTATTTCCTTAATGCTGGCCAAAAGCTAAGATGTAGAGGTTAAAATCACGTCTTCCAGGAAATCGGAGGAATTCTGGAAATTTCGAAGATGTTATAATTTCGCCGGGGCCATATTTATTTATGGTATTATTTATGGGGATATATTTATAGAACAAATAGAAGACACTTTTCTTCTGAACCCATTTTCACTAAAGTCGATATTTTCGGGCAAAACAGTTTATATTTTAATATTAAATATTTCCAAATTTTCTAGAATGCAAATGTTTTTACGGTTCTGTTTTGTTATATTTAATCTTAATTCTAGATGAAATATAAAACGTTTTTCTTCCGATACAATTTATCATATAAGACAATAATGCCCTGGAAGACAAAACTTATTTTTTATCATACATTTTCCGGAATTAGCCGCCTTATTTTATTTAAAATTTTCGGGAATTAGCCGGGGTTATTTTTAGAGTCCCAGATATGAAAAACAATAGTAAAATATTATATTTACAAAAGTATGTCTTCTACAACCAAATTATTGATACAAAACTAAAAATATGAAAAGAATTTCGAAAAAAAAACATGACAATATAAAAGTCTTCAGAAATATCTTTAGTGAAAAATGCGTAAAAGTTTCTTGACTTAGTGAACATACTAGAAAAATTCGGATTTCCCGAAGCTGAGCTGGTTTTATCCGCCCCATGTTGTTCGCCAACTTTTGGTAAATGTTTCCGATCACTGCGAATAAAACTTTCACGTTTATAATTTAGCTCATTTTGGATCAGACCACTTTTCCTATTCCCCACAAACTGCCCCTAATTACCAATGTCAGCAATTTCTACTTTCCGTCTAAATGCGCCCTAAGAACCTACTCACACTTTTTCTAAAGGTTATCTAACCTGTGAACTGCCGAGGGGTCACTCTGACCCCCTCATTAGCTAGATAGATGGCGCCAGCAGCGCGTGTGTTCATTAATTCTACACCCACGAGCAAATTTAAACCTTATCTAGACACGCTAAGGTTTATTCTATGTAAAGTTGTTTGTCTTATTAAAATGCGCCCATCAAGGGAATTGCAATCTTGTTCCGCGCTAGTAAAGTGCATTATATAGAGAATTTCGCTGACTTATTAGTGCGCTGTAACAAGTGTAAAAGTAGGAAAAATCTTACAGAGGCCTTTTATGTTTTCTTCCTCTGGTATTGTTAATTTTCCTTGTGCTTTAAGCACGTAGAATATGTTAAAATTATTTTTTTATCTGTGTTTGTGCACACATTTGTGTACTATAGTATGCCCTGCATACCTAGCTGTCTCTGTTGAGACGCAGCACGTAGGTAGATACACTATTTATTCATGAACAATGTTTACAATTATATTGGAATCTTACGAGTAGGGGTTTTTAAAAATATACTTACTGAAAGAAACTATTGAAAGATTAATAGTCACTATATACAAAATTAAATACATTGGCTCTTAAAATCTGAAGTATCATCTCCTCTAAATTAGAGGCAGCTGGCTTATGATTACAAACAATTTTTGAACGAAAGCTTTTTTAATTAGAAAATATTCGGATTATCAATGGTTTATAAGCTAACAAGCGACCCGCCATACAACGTCTCGTTATACATATAAATATTCCCCTTGAATTACTCTATCTATTTAAACCGCTTGAAAATCTGTTGCGTAGTTTTAAAGGGACGGACAGACAGCCGGAAGCTACTTTGTCTAATACCATGTATAATAAATAGGAAGGAGATTAAATAGCTTATCAGCTTGGTTCGTAGGTACCCAGTAATTCGACTAGCAGGCCACATTACGTCTTAGTCCATGTACACTTTCACAAAAAACGGGTTAGCTTAAATAATTGCGCACAATATGGCATATAGTGTTCTTCGAAAAGTTTAACGGAGCAGCATCATCGGTTACTGAAAAGTTCACTCAATAATGTCAATTAAAACAAAATTACAGGTTACTGTTACTGTGTTCAAAATACCAATTTCGCCACTATGCATTCAAACTCAAAGATTTATCTTCAATCTCCATTTTTCAGATTCGAAATAAACACAATTCCCTAGCCGCCCAGAGCAATCTTGTTAACGTTCGCGTCAATAAAAGAAATGGCAGACTCAGAGCAATAACGCCGTAAGTGACGAAATGGCGGCAGAACAATAACGCCATAAGTGCTAGCGGTGAAAATATTCGATGCCGATAGCTTATGACGTGTTTAATAAAGCTGTGCTTTTTCAGTTGTCTTCTAAGTTAGGGGTAGAAGCGAAGAGGGCAGGTTTAAAAGAATTTTGACTTTTTGTTTCTATGAAAACGTTGCTGAAATAGAAAGACAGTGTATTTTTGTCTTACAATGAACGTGCTGAATTTAACAGCGTTGAAGTTTGTTGAGAATTTAATTTTTATAGAACGATAACAATCTAAAATTCTACAGTTAAAAAAAACTGTTTTACCTGTGACCACTTTGCTGACATAGAATTTCACCACCCTCACTCTTCCCGTGGGTGTCGTAAGAGGCAACTAAGGGAAATACAACGGGGGCCGGGCAGCTGCGCCCTTTGCAGAAAAACTCCATCGAACTGCGATCCCCAAGCCGCATGCCCAGTTCGGTTAAGTTATTCTGCAGAGGCCGCTGCTGACCCCCCCCCCCCCCCCCGTTGTGTTTCCTTTAGTTGCCTCTTACTACACTCTTTGTTCGTCTAGTCCATTAATTATTTATTTTCTAGAACAAATATTTCCGCTTACTTCTTGAACTTTAGGCTTGTTCTTGCTCGGTCAGTGACAGGATCGCTCCGTACTAGTACATTTGCATTAATGTACTACTTCGGACTTCTAGTTCTATTAGTACATTTAGTACCTCGCTCACCAACATTTTTGTGTCATACAAATCATCTATTGTACCTACCTTTATCAAGCTAAATAAATTACTTAGGTACTTATATCTAGGTATTATTGCAAATATTATAAGTCCAGCCAAATTCGATGCGAAATATTCGTAAACAAACCATATACATAAGTAACCTTAAAATTGATTTGATTTACCTAATGCCGTGTTTTTGTACTAAAATTTTGCAGCATTTTAATAAAGTTAGACGTATACTTCGACCAAACTAAGTTTGCACCTCGCTGGAATGCGGCGCCCCGCCCGCGAGGTGCAAACTTAGCTTGGTCGAGTTGTAAAGAACGAATTATATCTCCATCTCTTTTGCACTACAGTGGATTATCGCTGTATGTCTTTGTTTTGCAATTCAATCGGTCACTACATGTTTCCTTTAGTACATGTACTAGTATGATACTACTGAACTAGAGATCAAAATGCATATCTCCGTCTCTTTTAGTACCGCGGATTTATGCGCTGTCTATCTTTCTTTAGTTCATGTACTATTATGATACTACTGAACTAGAGATCAAAATGCATATCTCCGTCTCTTTTAGTACCGCGGATTTATGCGCTGTCTATCTCTTTCCTTCGTTAATAGTTCTTTTTCTTCATGTTATCAGATTTTAATCTTTATGACATAGAAAATAGGGTCTTTTTATTATTGTGGTTCCGCGATTTCGTGACTGAAGAGCAAGTGAACTAGAGTACTATTAGGAACGAGTTATGCTGAATAGTTCGTACTAGTTCACTAGTGGGAACTAATTCATTTTAGTTCATCATTCCTGAACTACACAAGTCTATTGAACTTGGACCCTTCATGATATCCCTCTTCAGGCTCTCAGCTGTTCCAATATCAATCAACATCAATAATCAGATCTGCTGTTAAATTAACTCTTAACTCCATAACTCGATTATAAGACGGTGATTTTTAATATCGGGCTTTGATTTGTTGGAAATATTGAAGAGGTTTGTCAATTTTGTGAGAAGTGGATTGGCATGAAAACGATTTCTCAATTGTATATTTTTTTTTTATATTGCTATTGAAAATAAAATAACATTTATTTCAGACATCAGTTGGTATAATAAAAACATAATAATATGTTCCTAAAAATATTTAATTGTGTTATTCACAGTATACCTACCGCCCAAAGTCAGGAATTTGCATCCTCGTTTAACGACTCTTGCACCTGACCTCTCCCCGATTGTGTCAGTCTACTATCATCAGAATTTGAGATTGCATCGGTATGCAAAATTCAGGTGAAGAAAAATTAATAACACCTTATTCTTTTTTTTATAACTATATTGTATAAAATTTTTAAGTGCTCATTTTGAAAGGCTAAGGAAAAAAATTAATAATATCTTAAATCTAAAACTGAGGTCGACAGATATCCGTTAGCCGCCATTACTTATAAAAGAAATTGTATAAACTTTTCACAAATAAATCACGAAGAATACACACATAATATGTGTGTATTCTTCGTTATATTATTTATACTATTATATTATGTATATTCAAACACGAGGATTCATACAAAGTCCTTAGGTTGCTAAATACAAGTAGGAAAAATATAATATGGGGTTATTATATTAGACCCGTAAAGCGAAAATGTGCGCACAATAAAAACCTTTTTGCTTAAACTAATTGCGTCGGCACTCACGGGTAATCCGATATAAATGGCGACAAGGATACAACTTGCTATAGGATGTGAGGGATACAAATCGAATTAATAAGGATCTATCTGATATAGGTAGTAGGCTTACTATAAATAAATAATGCCGGACAATCCACACAGCATCATCTAGCCCCAAGCTAAGCAGAGCTTGTGTTATGGGTACTAGATTACTGGTATACATAATACAATATTATTACATATAAAAGATATTTTTTTATTATACATGGTAAAAGACCAGAACTCCCTGAACAAATATCTGCAGATCGTACAAACATATTCCCCGAGTCGGGACTCGAACCTGTAACCTCCTGCCTTGCAGGCGGACCTTCGCCCACCGCGCCACAGAGGTCGTCACTATAGCTATTATTCAGTATTTATCGTCAAGGTGAACGGGGTAAGAACGAACCTTCTGTCTTGAAAATGTTCCTCATGAAACGTCATTCTTCTAACACAGACTCGTATAAGTCAGGTAAAAAAAAGAAAATGCAAGCAAGCTCTGCGTGGGTCTAGATGATGGTGTGTGATTGTTCTGTATTATATATTATTGAATCATTGCAAGCAAAAATTCTCTAACTCTTACCGTGGGTGTCGTAAGAGGCGACTAAGAGAGACACACCGGGGGCGGGCAGCAGCGCCCTCTGCAGAACAACTCCACCGAACTGAGATCCCCAATTTGGGGGTAATAACCCCCAAAAGATGAATGATGACATCTATGGCGCTTATTAGGGGAGGCCTATGACCAGCAGTGGACTATTATAGGCTGGTGATGTGATGTGAAGTCAAAATTAAATATACAATTCTTATATTAGATGGATGATAGTGACGGGTTAGATATTTAGGGAATATAAGTGTATATACTACTTGTAATCTTTATATTCTCCTAAGTACCTGCTGTAATTTTCTTCGTTAATAAATCAACATCATCATCAACATCACCAGCCTATAATAGTCCACTGCTGGATATAGGCCTCCCCTAATGAGCGCCATAGATGGCATCATTATTTGGGGGTTATTGCCCATAATCCCCACGCTGGGCATGCGGGTTGGGGATCGCAGTTTGGTGTAGTTGTTTGCAGAGGGCGCTGCTGCCCGCCCCCCGCTGTGTTTCCCTTAGTGGCCTCTTACGACACCCACGGGAAGAGTTGGGGTGGTGAAATTCTATGCCGGCACCACACGGCGTTAATAAATGACATCTACATAATCATGTTGTAGGTATGCATGTTTAGGAAATCAATTTATTTATCTAGCCCCAAGTTTAAGCAGAGTTTGTGTTATCAGTATTAGATAACTGGAATATATTTTTTTTTATCTTAACAAAAAAATTTACTATTGAATAACCATTTTAATACTAATAATTACAATTGAAACGATTGAGGTTATGTCGACTGTTGTAAACAGTCTACCGGCTCAACTGATACATATCAAAACTAGTCGAAAGCGTCCCAAAGTCGCCAGCTGCCTTGCATCGCTGATGAAAAAAACATTAATGTCCAAATCTAACTAAAATTGTTACTTGACATTTTAGCTAACAGCAAATTATTGTTTGGAATCAAAGTGACGGGCCTTCTGACAACAATTGTAAGCTTGACCACGCAAGAATTCTTTTGTGCAAAAATTGCAAGATCCTCTAGCGGTCTCTACCTAGAAAGCCGCGAAATTTCTAACACAACTTCTAATCAAAACGGTAATAACTCTGCTCAGATATCGACCCAGAAAAGAAACATTTTCAAGGTTAGCCGGTTGCTTGCATAAAAACTCGGCTATAAAAATTCCTTACCAAAATGACTGCGGTAGGCACATTTTCTTCATGGGCTTACGAAAATCCGCTTCGTGGCACTGTGAGAAATTGGCTGTTTCGTTACACTTCTTTATTTAGGGCTCGGTTTTCCAAGGGCTTTCCATCGTAGTTGTAATGAAAAAACCTCTGTGTTAACAATAGTTATGCGTAAGGGTATTTGCTGTATCGACCCGGCTTTATAAAACCTTCCCTATTGTAATACCTATGTTGTTATACATATGTATATACATATGTATGCATATAAGAACATAATAATTAGTACTATTTTAACGGGTATTTCCCGCGTTATTTTTTTTTCTCGACGTTTCAACAGTCACTCCGTCGTGGTCACGAGATGATACTAAAAAAAATTACCCGATAAATACCCGTTAAAATCATACTAATCATTATGTGTTCAGATCGCGTAAGTTAAAAAATATTCATATAACAACGGTAAGTAATGCAGCCCTATATAATAAGTATGTTTAACGACTACATATTATATTTTCATAAGTATCATGGAATTTATAATAGAAATCGAAACGACTGCTTGTTTCCTTCAAACCTATCCTGCATGAGTGAAGAGTATGCTAAGCTCGATTTTAAGTTATCGTCCCGAATTATTAGTAATTTTTTAACAGGTTTATTGCGTTAATCTACTTATTTTTCCGAAATTTGAACATTATATAAATGGTTTTTGAGAAGAAAGGATACAATAATGATCTATTAATCAATTGGCCCGTATTCTGTTGGCCAAAAAAGGGTTAAATATTTTTTTTTGCTGAACCTCGCGCGGATTTACGACGGTTCAGTTTGATGCTGTTTTAGTGATTTAGTGAACACGGAAAAGAGCTTCTCAAAACAAATATCATCATGACATAAATATTTGACTTGCCTAAATGCTTATTTTGGAAGCCTAAAATAAAGTTACTGAAATCTAAGACTAAAAAAAAGAAATTAAGAATAAAAATAAGTTAAAATAAAATAGTATTTTATTGTTTAAATCAATCCTTATGTCCGTTTAAAACGTGACGCAACGCAAGGGATCCTGACATATGGTATTCAACAGACAATTCCCATATAGTTCGACCCGCTCCGTCTCCGTATTCGTAAATGAATAAGCAAGATAGAGCGTCCTGATTCCGCCATTCACGGTATGAATTGGGCAATTTATGTGGGGTCGTTTTGACCCCGGCGATTGTTGGGAACTTTCGTGACCGCGGCGTGGTTAAGGGTTAGATTCTATTGGTGTGTGCGTCTTCTTGAATCCAAATAGCATTCAATGATTAATGGTTTCTGAAAAACTATTCAGTTTTTCAGAAACCATTCTCTGAACCTCTGCGAAAGACTGCAGCAGATGCTGGATGCGGCAAGCTGAAGACAAAGGTACTATGGTGTTCATTACACATGTCCAGTAGTACTGTGTACTGTAGGCTGATGATGAATGCAGAGTTTTGTAAACCATTTTTTTTAGTCTCTGATATAATTATTTTATATTTATGGAAAACCTTTATTAACAAAAAAAGAAACGGAAACTCCTTGGTAACCATCATTGAGGTACACTTTAGAGGTCAGGCGGGAAAGGGTCATCGTAAAAACATTTTTGTGTGAAGAGAAATCAATAACAACTTATTTATTTTTTGTTATAATTATTAACTGTATGAAATTTGACTTGTCTAAGTGCTTATTTTGTAAGCCTATGGAAATAAAGTTATCGAATCTGAATCTGAATCTGGTGATGTCTTTCCATCGCCGGGCACAGTAAAAGGTAAGTCTCTTAGCAGAAAGACAAGTTTGCTACGCTGCAATAAGTTTTAAATCTCCCGAGTGTCAAACCTACGACGTCTAGTATTAACACAGAAGCGACAGTAATAAAGCCAGCTGACTTATAGCTGTTAAAAGCTGCGGTAGTAAAGTGCAAGCGTCGTGCCTCATATACCGTGGACGTAAACACACAGTGTAGGGAAGACAGAAAGTCAACTCCACAGTTAAAGTAAAGATAACGTGATGTTTATTATGAATTACGGGTTAGCTATGATTTTACATAGTTTGTGTTGGAAGAACACAATACACAACAATCTTACTCTAATTAGGTTCGTAGCTAACCCGCTAACATTAATATTATAAACTCGTTAAACTACGCAAGTTTTTATAGTAATATCACGTAGAGTTGAAGATATTTTTATGTAGAAGATAAATAATGCTGGAAAATTCACGCAGCATCTTCTAGCCACAAGATAAACAGAACTTTTGACATGAATACAGGATTTATTATATACCAAATATTGATCGTACGAGGCAGAATTAATGGATGTAAAGACCAATGCATACAATACCCGCATCATCGGGACAAAAATGTATCTCTAGTTAAGAATCGAACTTGTAATCTCCTGCATCGTGAACTCTCGCTCACGGCGCCACAGAGGTCATCAAAGTAGTAGATATTCATTATAATAAGTAGTAAGAAAATTATTGGTTCATCAAGCGTATCCGTATCCGTAGCGAAAAACATATGTTTTTCCACGTACAGTGAACTTTTTTCATCTAAGGCGCTAAAATATTTATCTGATACTACACATTTTTTGTTAACGAAAATAGTAGTGAATTTGCTGACACAAAAGCTAAAATAAACTGGCCTAAAATTATCGACGTCCCTTTTTCGATCGTAAAAAGGGACAGCAATATTTTATGTTTGTTTATTATTATAAAGGTTATGTGCCAACGGGATCACTGACACTGTCCGTATTTTTCCACAGTTTAACCATGATCTAGCAATATTTTTTAACCAAATACATACCAAAAATTCCAAATAGTCATCCATATTTTTGTTTTTGTCATTCCCCAAATTAACCTTATGTCTACAGTAACTACACCAATGACCGCCATTTAATACGTAACAAATTTAAAATGGCAGTGATTATTATAAGGTGGTACGCTCGTCTTTGCATCGGATCAGTAATATCTGAAAAAAATTAATATTATCCGATGAGTCGAAAATCTAGGAGACTATCTTCGGCCTAGTGCCTTCAGCTTTCGTGGCGTTGGTTAGTTAGCACAGTACGACGGAAGGTGGCGGGTTCAAGTCCCGCCGAAGTTTAAGTTTTGGGATAACTTGAGTGCTAAAGCATTTGAAGAAAAAAATCTTATTAAATGACACTACCACAGCCTAGTGCTCTGTACTGAGCGGACGTTTGAGAGTTTAAGGACCCTCTTACCGGTGGATTTTCCATACAACGTACTACCAAAATGATTTGTAATTTGAACATATTTTCACCATTTACTGCTATATAGTATTTATCAAGGTTCCTACCGCAAGCTTTCTCTACGCTGTGACAAAACTTGCTCGCTATCGTTTGAGTGAACTCACTCTAAGTTTATTTGAGAACTGAAAACAACCTATTGTCGACTGGTTTCTAAAAGTTTATTCACATGTTTATTTATTTAGGACTGCAACAAAAAATCACTTTACATGCAAAATAGGTGGGTAAAGTCTTGTGTTTTTTAATTATACTTTGCTATTATATGAGCATATTTTATGAGTCACATAAGCATTTACAATGTAAAGTACAACAGTGAAAACAGTACAATGAAGTGGTAAAATATAGCAATAAGTTTTTAGTTTAATGGAAGTTAAGGTAAGGTGATACGTTTCTCGCATACTTATAGATCAATATTAAAGTTCTTAAATAAATTATAATCATAGAAATAAAAAATTCCGACAGAGAAAAAAGATCTTAAATATTTTACAATAGGTTTTAGCTTTTGTGATTTACTCCATGAAATTTAATGCTATTATCGGCTGTAGTCATACATAACAGTAAAGGCCACCATTTTATTTGTAACAAATTTTGGTTTGAAACAGGTTTGATTTTCATTTTTCACTCTTTGAATATTTTCACTACTTCCCACACTTATATAATAATATAATATAATAATTCATTTATTTCAGGCAACATTAGTCTAGTACAGGATGGTAAAATACTTAAAAACTACGGCCCATATAAAATATATACCTTAAAACTAACATACATAAAATAAACCTAATTTAATTACTAACACGTAATGATGGCGACGTGTGTGACGCGGTATGTGCTGCGACCGGTAATCGTCCGCGAAAACGCCGGAACAGCACATTCTTCGGCCAGAACTCTTCGTTCGTGAAGGTCGAAATATTCACAGTTGGAACACGCACCACAAAAGATTTAAAATCGTTATGACGCGACTCCAACTGCTCGACCCTCACCAAGATGTTGGTCTTCGTCTTCACATATTCCACGATCTCCTCCACCTTCGTGGTATAGTGAAGCCTGGACACGTAGAGCAACGTCGCAGGCACGGCCGGCTGCAACAAGTAGTTAGGACCGGTCGGAGCGACGCCGCGCTGGTTTCGGCTGCTGGGCTTCCTTTTCCTCCGCACTACCTCGGTGAACCCTTCAGCATCACGCAGCTGTCTCTCGCGAGCAGCCGGAACGGGAGCAGGGGCGCGAACAGATTCGCGACGCTGCGTCAATTTCTCCCTTCTCGAGGTAGCTGTCGATGCCTGCAGCGGGGGCGCAGCGGGCATGCAGCATTCGGCAGTAACGGCGGCGTATGCGCGCGCGGGGGGAGGGGCGGCGCGCGCACGTGTCGGGCTCACGCGCGGAGAGACGGCGGGGCGCGGGCGGGGAGGGCACGGCGACCTGACGGCATCGGTGTCAGCCGCGCAAGGCGAAAACGCTGACACGACGCTATCCGATACATTCCGTTGACCTCCACGGCGAGTGTTGACGTTGGACATCTCAGGCAACTTGTCCACTGAAGCAGCGCTACGTAATAACGCTACCTCAGACTGCAGCTCGCTGATGGTGTTCTGCGAGACCTCCAACTTCAACACGACGTCAGCCAAGCTTGTCTTCAAAGATGTCACATCTTTCAGCAGCCTGGTCACATCGACGTGGTCGAACGTCACGGGGGGCAGCTTACGCAGCTCCTTCGCGACGAAGTCGGGCACGTCGTCAGGATCCGTCTCCTTCAGGATGGTGATGATATCCTGGAGACTCTTCTCGCCTCCGTCTCTTCGGCGTGACGGCATCCGGTCCATCTTTCCAAGCGTCCGGAACAGGAGAGCCTTTCCACAGCTGATGTCCTCCTCAGTAAAGTTGGACTTACAGATCTGGATGATGCTCAACTCGTCCATTGTGTCGATGGCGTACACAACAAACGCCAGTAGTTCGTTGGCTATGAGCGGTTTAGAACCCATAGCTACAGCGGACAGTGGCCTTTAGCCTTTATATGAAGGGAGACTTTATCTAGACCGTCCCAAACCTTTGTATCATCTAGCCTAAGGTCTTAGTGTCTATGATTTAGGAGATTCCTTTCCCAAACGGTATCACAAGGTCGCCGATCCACGCCGCTCTGTCTTGTCGTATGTGTCTAAGGCCTTAAGATTGGCAAATAAAGGCCCTGGCCTAGAATCTAGACGTTAGTAAGGTTTGGGACGAGTTTTGCTCCTACTCAAAGACTATCAAGCAAAGGTTTTTTGTTCGCTTCTTTACTTTACCTTAAAATATTGAAGTGAACAAAGAATCAAAGTGATCACTTTGTTTCCCAGTATTACAACAATTTGTATTTTGTGACGTGTCTAAGTATCATGTCAATTAGTAGGTTTTCTTTCGATACATAAAATTCAAACTTTTGTTGATAACTTGAGAATAGTAAAGATTAACTATGAGAAACAGTTTTGGAAAGCACCAACAAAGGCCTTTGCAAAGATGGCCTTTGAATAGACACGAGCATATATACTAAAATTGTTTGACTCTTACTTAAAGCCCGCTATCTTGTTAGACCTCTATTTTATGTGACGTCATAGAGCCTGTAACCACCGGGGCATTGAGAATCATACCACACCTCATTTGTTACAGTCGGACAAGTAGTTTCATCGCTACGTTAAAGAAATCGGCTACACAGGTATATACAATTATACACCATGTACTACATACAGGTGCTGACCTCATAACCCTCCCTCCGTTGGTAGGAAGGTAAAAAGGTAGGTAAGGTACAGTCGCCAAATATCGTCCCTTTTTTTTTAAACAACCCTAAAAAAATAAAAAAAATACCACAGTAATAAATGAAACGTCAAACATTAGGTTCATTATTCCTTTATTCTTAAAAATAATAAAAAACGCGTTAACATTGTTAGAAAAAGTTATAAAATAGCTTTAACAAAAATACTCAAATTATGAAAATATATTTTAGGGCTCCTAATTACGTCCCCGCCCAACAAACAATTTGGCGTCAATTAGAGCTTATTTTAGACCTTAACGTGATATAAAGGTGCTATAGCAGCAGCAATAACAACTTTTGGCAACATAAGAGTGTAGTCTAACAAAATATTCCACTGTGAGCTATACACCATAGTTTTAAGGGTAATAACAAGATGAGTTTAAAGGTTAAAGACATACAGCAGCAATTTGTAACGCTATAATACAGGCTAAGCATCTTGTTTTATAGCTGTAAGTGAATCTTACAACCATAGAATCTAAATAAGAAGTAAGCACTGACTACAACCCCCCAAAGTGCTATGCAAGCGCTAACGAACTCTTGCCAAGAACTAAAAGTTGTACAAAAGCAATAATTACTTATACAATGGTTATTATAGCACCAAATACCTAAAGAGGTACAATACTCTCTTATATTACTTAAAGTTGTAACAGTGGGAACATTTTTCGCTATCATAGAACTTCTAGTGCCTAATGTCACTTCTGTATAGGTTTAGGTAGAGTAATAGATCTCAATACCTCTTCTGTGACCCTTATTTGTTCACTTGTTGATATCAGAGCAATGGCGAAGTGATAGTAGGTACTAGAAGTAGTCAAGCGGGAGTTTTCTGCGAAAATGTCAATCTGGGTCCCGTACATAATTTTCTAAATAATAAATCAAATTAAACACAATATTTCAATCACATTTCTTTTATTCTTTTATACAAAGTAAATTAACTTAGTTTTTCTTTAAATGAATCATATTCTAATAAATTTATTTATCACACTGAATCCTTATATTTGTCATTTAAAAACTATAAAGCAAAAAAATTATCTGATAAAGATTCATGAAATTCAGCTTATCATCAAGATTTATAGTAATAAATCAATAAAAATATAGTCAAGATCAAGAGGTTATTAATTTGTATCATATCATTCACAATCAGACCTACAGCTTGTACTAGTAGTGCTCTTTTGCAGAGGCCGCCTTCCGACTTATCAAGTCCTTTATCAACATCATCTTTCTCTTTGTTTTTTTTTTTGTCAAGTTTTACACGTTTTCATATCGTTATAACAAAAAATCTAATTCGCGTTCAGCTTCTGCATAAGTTGAAATATTTCTTATTTTTACTTGACACTTTATTCGTCGCCCATCAAGTTGTAGTAAGGTGTTTGTAGATTTTACAAGTTTTAACGCATTGCATTTAGGCCATTTTAGTACTATTATTATGTTTCCATGGATCCGATGGAGCATGCAGTACACAGCACATATTTTCCTTTTTCTATAGTTTGTACAATTGTTGTGTACGGCATTCTGAAATTAAAATACAAGTTATTTCATGACGTCACTGAAAAGAGGAGATGAAGGAGGATGAAGGAGATGAATGAGAGGAGAGAGAAAAGATACAGTGAATAAAATATATACATAAAATTGAATCTCCTATGCCGGCATCCTATCATAAGTACTTATAAGCCTAACACAGAAATCTATAGGTATCTGATTTCTAAATAATTGATAAATTTTAAACATAAACATAATATAAAGGACCTTTTTCTTATTTTTGAGTGGTTTTAAAGTAGCAGTATGCGTTACTTTCGCGTTACTGTAAAATAGAAGTGTAATGAATGTCACTCAAAAAGCTACGGACAGACAGTACTACGGATCTCTAAATTTGTTTGCCCACCATTTAAAGGTTGCGAATTGATCTGACTAAGGTTATAAAAACAGAAGCAACTATGATTTATATAAAGTATTTTACTTATGCTTCATTATGTGTATTAATTACGACTAGCACGATACTTTAAACTGGAATAAACAATGTTTTATTCGATTCTTCGAAAACTTTTATGTTACTCCATATCTAATACATTGTTTATTTTCAGTAAAGAGACATTAGTCATCGGGCGCTTGAATAATTTGTTAATAATACATATACTTAATCACAATGTACTTACGTTCGCAGTGAAAAATCAACCTCTCCTGTAGTCAATAAGTTGGAACTAAACGATTTCATTTCAGTTTCACAAACGAGGCGCCCTTTTGGATTAATAAATATCTAAACATTTTACGCACACAAAACTAGAAGTAATTATTCTGTTGATAAAAAAAAGAATATCGTGATGTTAAAATTTAAGAACCTTATAGCTCTTATAGATACCTTTTGGAGCTCAGAGCGTTAATAATCACCCATTTGCCACCCTCATTCCACCTAAAGACATAGTGAGTGACGTTGTAGTTCTGTTGTTCCCCTTAAAGAGTTAGTAGTCACCTATTTGCAGCCCTCAAAGCACCCAAAGAGTTAATAAACGCTATATTAATCTATTGTACCACTAAAGGACTTAACTTCCGCTTATTTATCGCGTTTTTATCTCTTGTAGTTTCAGTTTTCGCTATTATAGCTCTCTAATAGCTCTATTATACCTCTAAACCAAATCTGTAACTCTGTTGTCCAGCCATTAAATAACCCAAGGCGATATAAAAGTGTGCCCAATTCGGGGGTATAGAGGAGTTATAGTGCGCTCTAACTCCAAATAGTAACACTTATTAATAACTGTAAGATCTGGTTAGCGCTCTTATACATCTAATATAGCTCTTGTCTTAGCGCCTTAGTGTTAGTTGGGCGGGGACGATATTGAGATCACAATAATCAATACGTGAACTGGAGTTGTACTCCTTTTCTTTTAGATAAAATTGGACTTAACTATCATTATTAATATCTTATCAGTCCTTTCTTAATAATTTTAATCATTGGTAAGGTACAAGTTTGCCGTGTGGTGCCGGCATAGAATTTCACCACCCCAACTCTTCCCGTGGGTGTCGTAAGAGGCGACTAAGGGAAACACAGCGGGGGGGCGGGCAGCAGCGCCTTCTGCAGAACAACTACATCGAACTGCGATCCCCAACCCGCATGCCCAGCGTGGGGATTATGGGTAATAACCCCCAAATAATGATGCCATATATGGCGCTCATTAGGGGAGGCCTATGTCCAGCAGTGGACTATTATAGGCTGGTGATGAAGGTACAAGTAGGTACTTCTAATTCTGGTCCTGGATTTTCGACGCAATCTTCGTGCATCTAGTGGAAACATTGAATGCATCTTATCCATTTTTCTCCCTTTTTGTCTTGAGAATAGGTATTATGACAAACTGGGCATTCAGCGTCATAATTCTCGCGAACTTCTTCGTCAGTGGACACCAAAACTGGGTCATCATCATCAGATGATTCTTCGTCAGAAGACTGTGCTTTTCGTCGCTTTTTGGTTTTATTTTTATTGATTCCAGCTGGTTTTTTTTGCTTGTTTTTTTACGTTTTACTTTTTTTTCTCATCGCTACTCTTTCATTCTTCTCTGTCTGCTTCTCTTCTTTGCTTCCACCATTTCTTGTTTATGTGGTGAGGTCGTGACTACCATGGCTTTCCCTCGTCTTGTTGATGTTGAAGGTGGTTCAATTACCGGAACAGGATACACATCTGATGGATCTGATGATCTAAAGTTATATGCAAAAGAAAGTGACATGACCGTTGTGTTCACCATACGAGATCCTAATACCGTCCCGGGGACGATATAAGGTTCACGTAAGGGGACGATATTAGGAAATTTCTATTTATTTTGTCGCATCCATTTAAACAAAAAACGTGTCATAACCTATAAATTTTACGTAATCGATTAACATCTGTGATATTAATAGTTAGTTTGACAAAAAAATGGTATCAATAAGTCAGGTATCTTAATATTTTATGGAATCCGGGAATATTTCAATGAAAATCTCACCTTGAACACTTTTTTTGATTTTCGAATTTCTGTCAGTACGAACGCCGTGGCGCACTCACTCTTACACAATGGCCGACTGATGTAACTAGCTTTCGGTTCGGGTTACTGATAATAGATGGCGATTTTTAAAAAAGTAGATATTGAAGGGGACGAAATTAGGTTTGGGGACGATATTTGGCGACTGTTTATTCGGTCAATTGCGAGTGACAAAAATGTTCGTCTATATAACTCTTTTTCTTTATTTTAGTTCATAACATTCACATATACAAGAAACTTTCGATTTTTTTATTAATGGAAGTATTTGACTCAAGGTTCCGATTAAAAAAAATATATATTTTCGCTCTACCCGCAATAAAGTTGCCATATTTATTTTCCGTATTTCCATTGCAGAGTATCGTAAAATTTTGAACAGTAAACCCTTAAAGCCTAGCTGTAAATAAGACTTTGCACCCCTTTGCACCTCTTCACACCCTTGCACCCCTTACCTTTTTACACCCCCTAGGAAACGGAAATAGATTAGCTGCTGGGTAATTAAAAAGTTTGGAATTTGGGATGTTAAAATTACGTGACGGGGTTGTTAAGCTATTTCTATACTTTTAGTCTAAAACGGTAAAGGTACACACCTCCCTAAGACGTTTATATAACTCAAGAATACCTTTCCTTGTTTTTATTTTAAAATAGGATCATAATATTAAAGGTTCAACTGTTACTTTGCATTGCACTGTAAAATTGTAGCCAAAAGTCTGCAGTTAACTAAATTGTTTCATTGTGAATACTAGTTCTGTTTTTGAATTGTAAGTTCCGAAATCCATTGTATGAATTCGCCGTGAACAAAACTAGGCTGTTTAGGTATTTTAATCAATACAAATGGAGTAGGTTACTACAAAAGTTAATTAGAGGCTAAGTGTCGCGTGTCATGTGGGGAAATAGCCGTTATCTGAGCGGGTTTTATATCCTTTTTGACCCATTTCATATCTAATCTATGTGGTTTAAGTACAGCGTACCTTTTAGTTTCACTTTTTATTACTAACCTAGCTTACGTTGTAACGTTACATTACAATTTAAAAAGAACTGTTTTAAAAAGAAATTTAGTGATAATAATGTTAAACTTACGTTTCTATTTTGAGTAAAATGCTGTTATTATATATTTATGGTTATTTATCGCGTGATTTACCTATTTTTGCCAACCTTTCAACACGTTTGCTCTCTGTCGTGGTCAGTAGCACTTTCTTAAAATGCAGTTTAAAAATATTTATACTATTTTTTGCATCTTATTTACGTATTTATTTAAAGAACATAAACATTACTTATTATGAGATAATAGATATAACTACATATATTAGATATGTATATAATCTAGAAGGTAATTATTCTAATTATATGTAAGTAAATTTTTTGTTTACATAACGAAGAATATAAGAGTTTGCACAATTTGAAATACAAAATCAAAAACTTAAATCTAACATTAGTAAGAGCATCGCGTGACTGATGATTTTATGATATTTTTAAGCTTTTTTATGTTGTAATTTTGTTTTCTTTTTGACTATGTACACCAAGTCCATAGCTTCAATAAACATGGCTCCACTAAACAAGGCAATTTCTCCAATAATCTTATGTGTAAAACATAATAAATTAGGTATTATTTTTATTTCAAAGCAACAGTAAACTGAAGTGGTTGTGTGCTGGCCATATTTCGCGAAGAACCGACAACCCCTTGGATAAACGTGTCCTTGAAGACCGCAACTCTGTAAAAGTAGTGTAGGACGCCCTCCAGCGAGGTGAGATGTCGATCTGCGAAAGACTGCTGGTAGATGCTGGATGCGACAAGCTGAAGACGGGGCGCTATGGCGCTCATTAGGGGAAGCCTATGTCCAGGACTGATGTGTTGATGACGAATTAAGCATTGTTACAATTAAAGAACTTGAACTTGACAAACATACAGCGGGAAGCGACTTTGTTTTATACTACACAAGGTTAGCAAACCAATGTCACGTGCAAGGTTCAAGGTCAGGGCTGTCACGCGAATCCCCAAAGCCCTTAATTGAAGGATGGCCCGAGCTGGCGACTGGTTGAAGGGTCAGCCCTGGATTAATTCAGGCAAGGGTTACAATGTTTTAACTAACCTAATTGCCCAGTTTATTATCGTGACTGTTCACGTTAATACACAATCGCCAATTTCAGTTGGTAACAATCTACAGGTAGCTAACTGATATCAATACCGTCGGAAACGTCTCAAAGGCGCTGGCTGCTGGCTCACTTCGCTGTATGGCAATGCTGATGCGCTGCGCCAGATGCTGACCAGCTCTCGGGTCACACGTCGCGTCTACTAGTTCTCTAGTTTATTAATACTAAAGTCTGGTCATATATTTAGTTTTCCAAAGAAATATTGGAAGTATCAAACCAAAGGCACACGGTTTTAGCCTTTTTTGTGTACAACCATGTGTGGTTGGCAGGTAAATATTGCCATCGGCATTTAGCTCACCTTTTGTATACTATACTAGCGGCCCGCCCCGGCTTCGCACGGGTATTATACAAAAATTTCAGAAATTATACCCACTAAAACGATGGGTTTCACAGTTTTCATACGGATCTTTACTTTTTTTAACAGCATTGGGGTTTTTGACATTGACTCGACATTCCAAAACTGACACTGGCTGTAGAGAAAAAGCAAGCACCGTGCGCTATACAACCTCTTTTTCTATTCTGACGCGCCATAATAGAAAAAGAGGTTGAATATACAGCCCACGGTTCAATTATTGAATTTTTCATGCGGATCCCTAACTTTTTTGAAAATATTATATAGCCTATGTTCATCACGGAAAATTAAGGATTCTAATGGTGAAAGAATTTTTTAACTCGGTCCAGTAGTTTCGGAGCCTATTCAATTCAAACAAACAAACAAACATACAAACAAACAAACAATCAAATCTTTCCTCTTTATAATGTTAGTATAGATTAAATCTGCAAAATAAATAAATGAGTTTTTTTCGAGAGGTCGGAGTTACCTAGTTAAGATTTAATATGAAATAGTCAAACCTATGCTAGTTACTCGGCCGACTCACTAATAAAACTCTCTGTTTTAGTATTATTATAATAACTTTTCTTTATGATAATTATTAATAGTTTGTGTAAGGGTGCTAATATTCTATTGGTAGGAACCAAAGGGTTATACCTACTTCAATTTCTTTTGGCGTAGTAAAATAACTGTGCATTGTATTAAGAGGTTTTATTCCTCTCGGCTTGATTATTGGCTTATTTCTACTTTATGACTGGCTAACTACAATTTTATTTCTGTTTTATACAAATAAAGTTTTAGTCCAGACTTTTGGCAGGCGCAGAGTGCCCCTCTGGGAAGCAGACTTTATGAAGTGGGAAATTGACTAAATATAAGATAAATAAAGATAACGATAAATATCTTTTTGAGACTCGAGACTGAGTTCTCGATGGAGGTGACGTTTCTTCTTCCGTATGTTCCGTATGTTGACGTTTCTATGAATCTACAAAGAGGTCCCAACGTTACCGGTGTGGCGAACTCTTCGCCCGCCAAAAGTCCGGTAACGCTGTCATGGCCATCTGCGGTCTACAGCATTATAGTCCATTTGAAAAAAATTGCTTCGAAGATCACTACCGGCCTTGACCTTTACACACACAAACCGTCACAGTTGGTAAATAAATAAAAAATATCTTACTACGTGACGTCAGAGTTAGGTTAGAATTTATATTTATATTTATTTTAAGAATTTTCTTTTAAAGTTGTGGTCCACGCCGGCTTCGGCTTAGATGACTGATACCTACTTACATAATACTGAAAAAGACTTAGTTATTCCCGCTGGATCCCGGGAATTAATAGTCATGTAAAAGTAACGACCCGTAACGTAAAGTGACGTAAATACGTTTTTCTACGTTTACGCAATGGGTGAGGTTTTTCCTATACACAGTACAAGGTGATTTAGATCTTACGCAGATGCAATAAGGTTCTTTATTTATGGTGAAAGGAAGCTTTGATCTTTTAATCGAAAATTGCTAAGCAATTTCAGATGTCAACGGTCGTTTCGGTAAATGGCTGATTTGAAGGTCCATAGTTTTACTTATGGAGGTTCTGGAATCTATGATATTTTATAGCAACAAAGGGATTTTTAACAAAAACTGATAACAATAACAAACAAGAACTAGGTAATTGGAATTTAATGATTTTAACAGGCTACACTGGAACAAAATGGCGATTAGTTCTTAAAGACGTCGCATTGTGTGGGCCCAGATATTTCAAGAATGTAATTAGGTACCAAACAAAAAAAAATATAACGCATATTGCCGGCGTGCTGCGAAAAATTTACATATACGAGTTTGAATGAAATAACGAATGAAAATTGACGAATTTCTGCCATTTACTCCGAAGATCTTCTCCGAAGGTCTTACATTATTTTCAATGAATAATATTTCAAGGTTCTCGTAAGCCCTTTATTTACAAAAAAATGTTTAGGAATCTGGAACCGAATCGCTTCTAGATAGTTTATTAAAGAAAACCAGATTATCTACGTATTATGTACCGAGTTATTCAGTGACAAAACCTATTAATCACACCACACATCAAAGTAAATAATTTACAACATATAAGCAATAATCCTATCTTCATTAAGAACTTTATTCCCATGTCATAAAGTTGACGTCTAACATCATCCATATTCATAACGCCCAAGTTTATTGAACTTTATCTCCAATTTGAATTTGGAACGTACCTGCTCATTACCATTATCCGATTAATTTGTTTTGCTTTGATCGTTCTAGTGTAGATTCGATATTTAAACTGCTGCTGTTTGAAAATAGATTTGTATTTGGAATTGTTAAATAATATCTTTAAAAACAGGGTGTCCTTAAGATTGTCCTAAGGTTTTCTGATAAAAGTAAAAGTCATTTATTTCCAAAACTTGTGTAAAAAGGTCACAAATAGTAATTTTTCAGTCAACATGTTTGACCAATATACATTGGTGTGCAAGATATTGTGATCAACATTAACAACTTGGTCAAATTGTATACAGCTAAATTCTCATGATTTTTTCTAAACAAACATGCCATTCTCTCCTTAAAAACATAATCTGTTTCTTACGCATCAGTCAAAATTAAGGGTAGGCACTTATAGTTAAGAAATTGGGTTACTTTGGGTAGTATAAAAAAAAAATCTCTCACTACAAAGAAAGCTAAGTTATGATAGCGGGTGGGATGTCACCATCATCATATCAGACGAGTGATGTCCACAGCTGGACATACATAGGTCTCCTCTGGAGCAAGGTCCACTGCTGGTCATAGGCCTCTCCACGAATTCGCGCTGCTCGCGCGAGCTTAAAAAAAAGAAGTAAATTGAGGTCACAATTGCTATTCCTATAATATTTTCCATCGTGACATCACGATCATCGCTATCATATTATTACTATGCACGAGCCATTAACTATTGCAATAAATATCCGTCTGACTGTCACGCTCGGGGGCAATGAACTTGTTAATCATTAGTTAATACGCTTAGTTTGTTGTCAATTGTTTTGATGTAGGTATAGCTGTTTATGGTTCTATTGGTAAGGTTAATTTGTAAAATAAGATTATCTATATCTATACTAATATTATAATGAGTAATAGGGAAAATAGGGTCCGAAACTACTGGACCGATTTGAAAAAATCTTTCACCATTAGAATCTTGAATTTTTCCTGATGAACATGGGCTATAGAATATTAAAAAAAAGTTAGGGATCCGCATAAAATTCAATAAATAAGCCGTGCGCTATAAATTCATCTTTGCTTTTTCTCTACGGCCAGTGTCAGTTATGGAGTGTCAAAAACCTCGATGCTGCTAAAAAAATTTGGGACCCGTATGTAAACTGTGAAACCCAACGTATTAGTGTGTATAATTTCTGAAATTTTTGTTTAATACCCGTGCGAAGCCGGGGCGTTACTGCTAGTTTTCCTATATAAGGCAATGCAGCCAGCGCCTTGCGGAAGCTTCCTACTGGTTTTGATAAGGATCAGTTGAGCTAATCGAAGATTGTTTGCAATAAATAAATAATGCTGTATAATCTATACAGCATCATCTAGCCCCAAGCTAAACAGAGCTCATGATATGGGTAGATGACTAATACATAAAACAATATAGGTATAACATAGATAGATAATTTTATTGTATCTACGCAGAATACGACCGGAACACCCTGTAGACCCTAAAATATCTGCAGATTGTACAAATATTAGTTCTTAGGCGGGAATCGAACCCGAAACTTCCAGTGTCGCAGGCGGACCTTCGCCCATCGCGCCGCAGTGGTAGACTTGTTACAATTGTCTGCAGTTAGCTGAATAGTTTCAATTGTTAATACTAGTTCTGAATTGTTTAAATTCTTCGATTGTTATTTTAAACTTTCTTAGGTTATTAAAAATCAACAATCATCCAAAGGATCTGGAAGAGATCGATTCTAAGCGATAAGGCCGCCAATTGTATTTGTTTTATGCAATGCCTTTTGTTGTGTTCTTTTTCTGGTGTACAACAATTATTTTTGTATTGTATTGTAAAAAGATCACCTATATTATGTTTTTAAGAAGAACTAGCCGATAAATACGTACAAGTACCACGCAATTTCTGCCTACATCAAGTTCTTTTTACGTAGGTATTTACATATCGCTTATAAAACCATGAAACTATAAATAAGTTCGGAAGGAGTATCAGAACAAAATAAAATGAAGCACTCCAATCAAGCAAGCATGCCAATCAATCAAATAGTATGCTGGCCATCGCCATTACAGCTATAGACACCAACTGATGAACTCTATTGTAAACAAACAAAAATAAACGGAAAACGCCGTCTTGTGTGGTCAGATGTTGCAAAAGTCACAATGGGTTTGTCAATAAAAAACACCGGATCACATTTCGTAGATAAATTTCTTATATCACCAACTTATTTTATCGATTTGACGCAAAATTATTATCAACATATAAATCAAACTACAAGCACAAAATCTCGCCAGTGCTGCCAACATGTAAACATGTAAATTTTCCAGTAAGTGTGGGAGGATATTAAAAATGTTTTAATTCTAATATTTTATTGACTTTAAATTATGAATCAGGTTTATAGGCATTTATCATCCTGGTTATACCTATAAAATAATATGTATTAAGTACCTATTCGAAATATAATTAGGATATTGAATTTCAGTTTGTAATATCTATACAATACGAATTTCGAAATATGTTTGTTTTTTATTTGAGCTAACCTCCAAAATAGCTGAACCCATTTGGATAATACTTTAAGTGACGATCATGCTACGCAGATGTTATAACGAGATTAACGATAGCCGTGGGGCATAACTAAAAGTCAATATTTTTTCAGATTTCCGGGTGACGAAAATTGGAAGTTAAATTGAATTCGCATAATCAGAGAATCTCATAATTAAAATAATTTGAAGCCCAATAAATCAAGTGTAGCATGCAATGTGCATGAAGATTTTTCATGTCAAAGCATGCGGGCATTATATTATATAATACATAAATTTTTATTTAGAATGTATCAATAAACAATGAATATGAGAATAATGTATATTTTTCACATAACATTTCATTGATCTTCCCAGTAACAATAATAATAAGATATGGCTGCAAATGTACATTTAAATAATTATATTTTTTTTTTTATATTATATTGGTTAGGCATTTCCATAGGAACAATGTATGCGAAGCCGTAGGCAGAAAATGTTGTCAGCCAGTTAATAGGCACAAAGAATAATTTATTCAAACTAAAATTAGACATGGAATGAGACTTTGGATGTTTTTATCTTTGTTACTTCTGCACACACACTCAGAGGCCTGAACAGATTTTGTTGAAATTTCTTCGATTAGCATAGTTACTATTTAAACCCGGGAAAGTAAAGTGTTCTGTTCCGTTCTTGTGGGACATTAAAATTCACTGCAGTTAGCACCATAAAGCGCTGGCGTAAATTGAAAATTATAAAAAGTAGGTCTAATAATCACGATTACCGTGGCTAAAGCAGTACCTAAAATGATTCATTATAATTTTACATATTCATATTAATAAGTGAACAATTATTAGGAAGAATATTTATAAAAATTATGGGTAATTTTTTCTTCTGTTGGCAACTCTCTATACACTGACACTCAATGTCAATCCGCCATTGCTGAGATTCAAGTTTGATTTGACAGAATTCTATCCGTACTTTTAATAAATCCATGTATAAAACATTCAAACTCAAAATGATTAATGCGTGTTGCGAACTTCCTAATATTAGAAAACACATGTGCTCAAAAACTTTTGCTTAATATTCCTGAACGGAATTTCAGTGCCTAGAAATAACGCAAGGAATGTTCAAAGGAATATTCAATTTTATTGAAGTAGGTATCATTTTATAAATAAAAATATTAGCTAATATGGAGTAATGAAGGGCAATAAAAGCTTTCGCCTGTGAAGTTGATTAAAATTCTGAAACTGTCTCATTAAAAAAAGTTTTGGTCAACTTCGAAAAAAGGAGTTTATGTTTTTCCACGTGGTCTCTAAAACTTATATTCCCGAGGGGTTAGTGTTCGTGCATGTAATTTTTTTTTTATTTTTTTTTATTTGGGATACTAATGTAAATATGGATCTGTGGTGAACTCCATATTTATTTACACTACACACATAACATTTAAGCGATAGGTATTTATTTAATATATATTTATACTTTACATAATTATTATTTACACTATTTACAGAACAAATACATACATATACAAATAGGTACACATAACACTCCTTCTCACAAATCGGTTAAAATATCGTCTGTGCATCCGCTCGCCGTCGAGTAACAATAACAATGGATACGAGAAACTTGTTTTTGCCCGGCCGCTGCTGTTGACGCGGCGCGGCCGCACTCCAGCCAGCCAGTCGTTACCGATACACCCGGCGAAGCGCATGCGCCTCAGACCGACATCTTTCTTTTGTCCGGTCCGCGATCTATTTAGCTTGCTATTAAATATTGACTTTCTGTAATTTGCTGAATCTCTCGTGCCTGTGACTCTGTGCCTATTTTCTATCTGTCGCTTACCTACTCCTTCTGTATATAAACTTTCTTCGTGTGAGCTCGTAATAAAAACTGTAGTGAATTGTTCGAGTGTTTATTGATCACCTCAGAGACCTACCCTACTACGAGCTACCTAAACTGGTGACCCCGTTAGAATACTTTGGAATACAAGCGACAACACAGCAAGTGCCACGGAGCCGTTTCGAAGAACAAAGAAAACCGGACCTGTTTCCATGGAACCATCCGGGAATTCTACCGAAATTTTTCGCGTCGGCGTAAGAGTTCCTCCTTTCTGGCCTGAAAAGCCAGCAATATGGTTTTCACAGATCGAAGGTCAGTTCAGCATGTCACGCATCACAGACGACCAGACAAAATTTTATTATGTACTATCGCACCTGGAGAGGCAGTACGCGAACGGGAAGTAGAGGACATCATTACTACTCCTCCGTCGACTGGCAAGTACGAAAGGCTTAAAACTGAGCTCATCAAGCGCTTGTCCGTATCCAAGGACAAGAAGATTAAGCAACTCCTGCAGTCTGAAGAACTAGGCGACCGCAATCCTTCGCAGTTCCTGAGGCACCTACGGACACTAGCCGGACCAACTATACCTGACGACTTTTTGAGGTCAATTTGGACGAGCCGCCTTCCGAGTAATCTGCAGACAGTCATTGCGTCCCAGTTAAGTCTTTCGCTAGAGGAGCTGGCCGACTTAGCAGATCGCGTGCACGATATTGCGCCCGCTTCGCCCCAGGTCGCAGCAGCATCCAGCTCCAGAGGCAGCAGCGAGTCGGCGTTGGAGATCATGGCCCGGCAGATCACGGAGCTGACGAAGCAGGTCAGCGCGCTTACCAGTGGCCGTTCCCGTCCCCGCCAGCAGCAGCAACGAGGACAGCGAAGGAGAAGCCGCTCACGTACTCCAGCGAAGAGGTCTGAGTCGAATTACAGGAAGTTTCCTAACTGTTGGTACCACCATAAATTCGGGAGCCAGGCCGACAACTGCATACAGCTATGCGACTATGCAAAAAAGAAGTCGTCGGAAAACGAAAAGGGCAGTCGTTAATGGCGGCTGAAGATTGCCCTAGCAGTACGGGTCGCCTGTTCGTGACGGATCGTAGATCAGCGGTGCAGTTCCTAGTCGACACCGGGAGTGACCTGTGCGTGGTGCCGCGATCGACGTTTCGACCACCGCGCGCGAAAACGGACTATCAGTTGTGTGCAGCCAACGGATCAGCAATAGACACTTATGGTTGGGTAGAGCTTAACTTAAACTTAGGTTTGCGTAGGGATTTTTTATGGCGTTTCATAATAGCCGATGTAACGAAACCTATAATAGGCGTAGATTTTTTATCTTTTTACAACCTAACTGTAGATATCCGCAACAAGTGTTTGATTGATGCCACAACTAATGTTTCAGCTGTAGCTAGTATTTTAACTGTAACTGAAAATCATGTACCTAGCGTTAAGGTTGTGACTGGAGACTCCAAATTTCATCTTTTACTATCAGAGTTTCCAGACTTGACACGGCCAGCGGGTGCACTTCATACACCTAAACATAGCACAGTTCATCATATCCGCACCACACCAGGCCCCCCAGTATCGTGTACACCTCGTAGACTGGCGCCAGACAAGCTCAAGATCGCAAAGTCCGAGTTCGAAGCAATGTTGGCAAACGGTACCGCCCGCCCGTCGCAGAGTCCCTGGTCGTCGCCGCTCCATCTCGCCCCTAAAAAAGATCAAGGTTGGCGACCGTGTGGCGACTACCGAATGCTCAATGCGCGGACGATACCAGATAAGTACCCTATCCGCCATATACATGACTTCGCTCACAGTCTATCTGGTTGTAAGATTTTTTCGACTATTGATCTCGTGAAAGCTTACAACCAGATACCGATCTTTGATGACGACATTCCTAAGTGCGCTATCACGACACCCTTCGGGCTATATGAGTTCCCATACATGACGTTTGGCTTGCGCAACGCCGGCCAGACGTTCCAGAGGTTCGTTGATGAGATGACTCGCGGCCTGGATTTTTGTTACCCATATCTCGATGATTTTTTAGTATTTAGCAAGAGTGAGTCTGAGCATGAAGAACACCTCCGCCAGCTTTTCAGTAGGATGAAAGACTACGGCATGCTCATCAACACCGCTAAATGCGTACTAGGTAAGACCGAGGTAACATTTCTAGGCTACCACATCTCTCAACACGGAACAAAACCTCTGGAAAGTAAAGTCCAGGCCATCAAGGACTTCACAGTCCCCAAGACAGCCAAGCAGCTTAGAAGGTTCTTGGGCATGATAAACTTCTACCGCAGGTTTATCCCCCAAGCAGCCAGTATTCAAGCTCCTCTGAACGCTTTGCTGACTGGCTCCATCAAAGCATCGCAGCCTGTTGATGTAAGCGGAGAAGCGTTGAAGGCGTTTGAAGCCTGCAAAGATAGCCTTTGCGAGGCAGCAATGCTGTCTCATCCTAATTCTTCATCTAAATTAGGTCTTGTGACCGATGCATCTGATTTTGCTATGGGGGGAGTCTTGCAGCAGTTTCATGACGGAAATTGGCAGCCTTTAGCCTTCTTTTCACGCAAGTTGAGCCCGACACAGCAGAAATATTCACCCTATGATCGAGAGCTCCTTGCAATCTACGAAAGCATTAAATATTTCCGCCATTGGCTAGAGGCTACCACGTTCACAATCTATACTGACCATAAACCTCTGTGTTTTGCATTCCACAACCGGAAAGACCATTGTAGCCCACGTCAGTATAGACACCTAGATTTTATTTCTCAGTTCTCGACAGATATACAGCACATCGCCGGGAAAGATAATGTCGTTGCTGACACACTTTCCCGAGTCGAAGAACTGGAAACTCCAGTTGATCTAGAGGTGATCGCCAAAGCACAAGACTCCGATCCTGAATTAGCAGAGTTCATGAAGTGTGAAAGCAGTTTGCATATCAAAAGGTTGAATATACCTGGAAGTCGTAACCATTTGTACTGCGACGTCAGCACAACGACTCCCAGGCCTTTGGTACCCAAGAGCTTGCGTAAACAAGTTTTTGATAGCTTGCATTCGTTAAGCCATCCCGGCGCTAACGCGAGTGCGAAACTAGTTGCAGAACGTTTTGTCTGGCCACTGATGAGGAAAGACTGTCGCGAGTGGTCTAGAGCGTGTTTGGCATGCCAGCGCACAAAGATAAATCGTCACGTGACGGCGCCGATAGGCACCCACGATTTACCAAAAGCGCGATTCAAATACGTCCACCTAGACCTCATCGGACCATTACCCCCCTCAGGTGATTTTAGGTACTGTTTAACAGCCATCGATCGTTTTACACGGTGGACTGAAGCTGTCCCTCTTACCAATATCACCGCGGAGTCAGTGGCTAAGGCGTTCCTATCGGGCTGGATAGCGCGGTTCGGTTGTCCTACCGACATAGTTACTGATCGCGGTAGACAATTTGAATGCGCGCTATTCGAACAGCTATCAAAATTTATTAGCTTCAAACATCGCAAGACCACCAGCTACCACCCACAGTGCAATGGTCTTATCGAGAGGTTCCATCGGCAGCTAAAAGCGGCGATAATGTGCCATGCGGATAGTAGCTGGAAAGAAGCTTTACCCCTGGTCCTGCTCGGCATAAGAACCTCCTTCAAAGAAGATTTACAATCGTCTTCTGCCGAGCTAGTATACGGCGAACCATTGAGGCTGCCGGGAGAATTTTTCGGCTATAAGGTTGACGGATGTACGACTGATATAACTGAATTTTCAGCTCGAATCAGATCATTCGCCAACAATTTACAGCCAGTACCTACTTCACACCACTCCAGCAGCAAAATCTTTATTTACAAAGACCTAAAAACCTGCTCTCACGTATTTTTGAGGGACGATGCTGTGAGAGGTAGTTTGCAACCAGCGTACACTGGCCCTTACATAGTGGTCGAGAGAAGCGCTAAAACTTTTAAAATTAACGTGAAGGGAAACAAGTACGACAAGTGCGAGTGTAACTCGCGCGCCGAGGGTTTTGAACTTTTGTCGTTTAGGTACGTATATTGACGACCTGTTAGCGCGGTGGGCTTACAACGCAGGAGGTTGCGGTTTGATTCCCGCCTCGGGACTAATATTTGTAAGATCTGCAGATTATTTGTTTGAGTGTTCTAGTCCTTTTCTACGTCCACAAAAATAAATCATCTAATGTGATACTTATATATACTTTATTAAGTATAACAGATATCGTAGTAGTACGAATTACACAAGCTTGCTTAGCTTGTCGCTAAATGATGTTGTGTGGATTATCCAGGATACATTACTCTTCTCATATTTTTTTGGAGCACGGTGGAATTCATGAATTCAATAATCTTATTATCTAAATATTCTTCGAGCGCAGTGGAATACATTGAGTATGGACTTTAAAATTTTGAGAACAACGGTTTTGTGGCGCTGTGGAACTACCTACTATTACAGTTACTACAGAGATGAGTGGGTTGGTACCTACAATTACTTTTTCGACTTTTTTCTACGTATTTCACTAAGTATGAAACTTAGACGATTTTTAAAACCTGTTTTGAATTGTCGAAATCCATACCTTTGATTTGATATTGCTCTCAATGAAATAGCCCCCATTGTATGAAAATTCGTTTTTTGACCATATTTCGAAAAGTATTGTTTTTACAGACTTCTCTATATTTTTCCTGTAAAATATGGACCTATATCTACAAACGCTTAGTACATTTTATATAGATCACTCTGCTATCTTCAGAGATAGAGGGGGGGGAACGGTCAAATTTTCGACCTTTTTCAAAATATTTCGAAAACTATAAAACCTATCAAAATTTCAAAAACTGCATTAAAATGTACAAACTGATACCTTTCATTTGATACCCAACTCGGTGGGGTAGTCACCCCTTTAGAAATTTTTCCCGCCCTTTTTTGACCATATTTCAAAAAGTATTATTTTTACAGATTTCTCTATATTTTTCCTGTAAAATATAGATCAATACCTACAAAAACTTCGTACATATCAAATCGATCGTTCTGCAATCTTCGGAGATAGAGGGGGGGTACCGGTCAATTTTTCGACCTTTTTCAAAATATATCAAAAAGTATAAAATCTATCGAAATTTCAAAAACTGCATTGGAATGTACAAACCAATACCTTTCATTTGATACCCAACTCGGGGGGGTAGTCACCCCTTTAGAAATTTTTCCCGCCCTTTTTTGACCATATTTCAAAAAGTATTATTTTTACAGACTTCTCTATATTTTTCCTATAAAATATAGATCAATACCTACAAACATTTGGTACATATCACGTCGATCGCTCTGCAATCTTCGGAGATAGGGGGGGGGGAACGGTCGTTTTTTTGACCATTTTCAAAATATTTTAAAAAGTATGAAATCTACCGAAATTTCAAAAACTATTTTGAAATCTACAAACGAGTACCTTTCATTTGATACCACTTTCGACTTTGTACGTTCCATTTAAAATTTCGATTTCAAAATTTGTATGGAAAATCTTCATTTTGATTTTTCATTTATTTTCATTTATTTTTCTATAAATATGTGCGGGCGCACAAAATGTATTATTATTTCAAATTTCAAGTCAATAGCTGCAGTAGTTTCTGAGAAATTAAGGATTCAAAACACAAAACAGACCCAAAGCGATTTCATAAGGGTTTTGCAACCGATGGCAAAACCCTAATAAAAACTTTTAAAATTAACGTGAAGGGAAAAGTTGTGACAGTATCCGTAGACCGATTAAAACCAGCCTACATACTCGCACAACCCAAAGACCTCCCTCCAGTAAATTGCGAGCCACCACTACTCGTTCCTCCTTCCGAAAATACCTACTAAAACCACTCGTTCTGGGCGCGTAGTCCGATTTCCAGATTACTATCGCCCGTGTAACACGGTCTCTCGGGGGGAGTGATGTGGTGAACTCCATATTTATTTACACTACACACATAACATTTAAGCGATAGGTATTTATTTAATATATATTTATACTTTACATAATTATTATTTAGGTACACTATTTACAGAACAAATACATACATATACAAATAGGTACACATAACACTCCTTCTCACAAATCGGTTAAAATATCGTCTGTGCATCCGCTCGCCGTCGAGTAACAATAACAATGGATACGAGAAACTTGTTTTTGCCCGGCCGCTGCTGTTGACGCGGCGCGGCCGCACTCCAGCCAGCCAGTCGTTACCGATACACCCGGCGAAGCGCATGCGCCTCAGACCGACATCTTTCTTTTGTCCGGTCCGCGATCTATTTAGCTTGCTATTAAATATTGACTTTCTGTAATTTGCTGAATCTCTCGTGCCTGTGACTCTGTGCCTATTTTCTATCTGTCGCTTACCTACTCCTTCTGTATATAAACTTTCTTCGTGTGAGCTCGTAATAAAAACTGTAGTGAATTGTTCGAGTGTTTATTGATCACCTCAGAGACCTACCCTACTACGAGCTACCTAAAGATCGAAGTCGGTTTTCGTTTAAAACAATGAAATTAATATGTATAATAATAAGTATTAATAATGTGGAATAAAGTTATTAAAGAAGATTAAAAACATTTTAACACGATTCTATGAGATCAAATAATCATCACCATCATCAGCCCATGTTAGTCCACCGCTGGACATAGGCCAAGAATAACAGCAACCCCTGTGGTACTTAGTGTTATTATTATAAGTTTTCTTCAGCTAACTCTTCAAGCGTAATGTAGGTACCCAAAAATATTTTTCAACCCCGAGCGTCCATTTATTTTATTTATAAACCCCCTGTCTTGTCAATTTTCACCGAAATGTTTCAAACGGTTCCTTACAACCCCTCTCCCTTATTTCAGATTCGTATGAAATAACGGATACTTGAATTCTTAGTTCGAATTTAGAACAAAATCAAGTAAATTAGTTTTACTCATTAAATAAAACATTAATAATTTTGGACAATCCCACACAGCATCATTTAACCCCAAGCAGAGCTTGTGTTATAGGTACTTAATGATACATAATACAATATATTAAATACAATAGATATTTTTTATTATTTATTTATTTAAAACACAAAACACATTACAATGCAATCTAAAATAATCATTGAAACAAAGTGGATATAATCTATATTTTACCTAAAAATCTATGTGTACAGCTATAGTAAATATATATTATTGTTCAAAAGATATGGAATATAAAATAAAAACAAAATAAATTTACTTAGGGATATTGGTGATTAAATGAAACATCACAACCTATTTTAATAAATAATCTCTTTGTTTTAGTGTATCAGTGTTTACTATTTCTAAGATTATTTGGCCAACATTTTTCAGCGCACCCTGTGTAAAAATTACCTAAAATTACCTCGCGACATTATTCCACGTCAGTAGTTTGCCTAATTCTCGGGTAAAAGGCTATAAGGTTGGGAAACTAAACGGTAATTTAGGTGCTTTGAACGTTTGCAATGCTATTATATACCAGGGTGGTAAAAGGTTGTAGACCGATTTTAGGCGAAATAAAACTAAAATACGCTTTTAAGGTCCATTTTAGGAAATAAAGAGCTACTTAACTTTATGGTTCGCTAACAATATTTTCAATAAGAACAATGACTTCATTATACTCACAGGGCTCTTGGCTCTCCTGGGCTATTCCATTTTTAAATCGATTTCGATGAAAGGAGGTTTTAATTTTGGCTGAATGTAGGTATGTTTTTATAAAGGTTTGTCGAATTTTCTATCAAATACGGACCGATTTTGTAAATTCGCAAATTTCGCTATTCGAATTAACGATCGTTGTTGACTATTTCTTAAGCTAAACTTAAATTTTATAATTATAACAATTGAGTTTAGATAACATGCAATAGTTCGAGAACGATCCCGTGGTAGTATTTATCCCACAAAACTTAAAAAATTGTTTCAAATTAGGGGATTCAATGTCAGTTTTTTGTTATTTCAATACCATCAGTTTATAAATACCTACCTCAATTAAGTACGCTAGTTACAAATGTTACATTTTTTTGGTTGTAAACTAAAGTTCCTTTAGAATTATAATAGAGTACATAATGGTAAATTATCTGTGTAAATATGTTATACACACCAAAATGGGTAAACCCTGAGTAAACACAATTCAAATTCTCTTAATCGCACACCAAGATAGACAAAAGCAGAACAAAAACCACAGCACCAGAAAAAGTGGCACATTTGGCGGCCTTATCGCTAAGAGCATTTTATCTCAATCCTATTCTATAAGTTGGACTATCCCTGTTTTATTTTAACCGCGTAAAAATTCTTTGTTCAAATTAAGTCACACCTGGCCGGATAGTCGATATTCAAATAGGTTCCAATTCCAATTTTAAAAGGTAATGACAGGATGCCACGATTTCGAGGATCATTCGAATTTTGAATTAGTTCGTAAAATAGCCCGTAATCAAAGCCGTAATGAAGACGTTTGAAATGCGTTTGAATAATAATGAAATAGTTCAGTTTGTATATGGTTGAGCCAAACCTTCTTTGATATTGTCCTAGGTCGAACCGGGCACTTTCATTGATTTGATAAGCAATTTACGTTTGCGCTGGGGCCGAATTCTGATAGCCAAGTTTTACTATAATGTTCCTTCATGCCCATCCGAAGGTTCCCTGCAAAAGAACGCTAATAGCGATAAGGCCGCCTTTTATACTTCTTATATGTAATGTTTTCTTTCTTTGTGTGGTACAATAAAATATTTTCTATCTTCTATCTATTATGACAATGGTACCGTCGCTCAATCGTTCTAAGATATAAATAATGCTAGACAATTTTATTGACACAGAATCATCTAGATTCAAGCTATGCAGAGCTTAGATTATGGGTACTAGATGACTGATTATTTTTTTATTATTTATTATTTATTTATTAAGTTTAGTAACTAACACGATTTACAAAACCAATTACACTAGTTACTTATGATTTAAACACATTATTATAATTAGGTATTCGAAAAGTTAAAATATAAAATAGATCAAAATATAACAAACAACATTACAAATAAAATAATTTTATAAAAATTAGAAAAATAAATTAATTGGAACTATAAAATAAGATATTCCTAAAAGTATTACAGTGACTTATAACTAACTAGCGGCCCGCCCCGGCTTCGCACGGGTATTAAACAAAAAATTCAGAAATTATACACACTAAAACGATGGGTTTCACAGTTTTCATACGGATCTTTACTTTTTTTAACAGCATTGGGGTTTTTGACATTGACTCGACATTCCAAAACTGACACTGGCCGTAGAGAAAAAGCAAGCACCGTGCGCTATACAACCTCTTTTTCTATTCTGACGCGCCATAATAGAAAAAGAGGTTGAATATACAGCCCACGGTTCAATTATTGAATTTTTCATGCGGATCCCTAACTTTTTTGAAAATATTATATAGCCTATGTTCATCACGGAAAATTAAGGATTCTAATGGTGAAAGAATTTTTTAACTCGGTCCAGTAGTTTCGGAGCCTATTCAATTCAAACAAACAAACAAACAAACAAACAAACAAACATACAAACAAACAAACAATCAAATCTTTCCTCTTTATAATATTAGTATAGACAACATGAATCAATCAAGCATCCTTTCATTCATCACGCTCGCAAAACCTCAGGCACACCAACATTAAATTCTTCCATTCATCTGCAAAGATATCGCAGTCTGGGTTCTGGTTGAGAAGTCTGTTAAGGCCGGCGAGTGTGCGAGGCAGTGGAGAGTTGGCGCGAGAGATGGTTCTACAGTAGGGCACAGAGAACAGCCTGTGGCTTCTGCTACGAACGTAATTATCGGGGAGGTAGAGCCGAAACAGAAGGTTGTGCAGATCAGTAACGTCGATCCTACCACGAAGCACCTTGCACATTGTTGCTATCTGATCACACTCTCTTCTGGTCTGTAGCGAATTGTACCCAAGACACCCTTGGAGAAACTTGGTTGGGTACATATATGGGTAATACCCAAATTCTCGCTTGTACTGAGACCTGAGAAACGCCTTCTGTACCTTCTCCAATAACAGAGCGTACGTACTTTCATGCGGGTTCCAGATAGAACTGCCCGACTCTAGCTTGCTACGCACTAGAGCCCCGAACAGAAGCCGCACAATACTGTCACTGTGAAAATCTCGGGCGTTTCTCAGAACAAAGCCAAGTCTTTGAGATTGCTTGGCGATGTTAATGACATGGTCGTGAAATGTGAGTTTTCGGTCGAATGTTACTCCTAAATCCTTGATTACCGTTACTCTAGATAGTATGTTGCCATGAATCGAATAATCAAAGGATAGCGGGTTTTTCTTTCGACCGAAAGACATCACGGAACATTTGGCAGAGTTAAAATCCATCTTGTTGTCGAGACACCATTGACACACCGCATCAACGTCAGTTTGAAGCGCCTCACAATCAGCAGTGGAGCGTATGACCGTATAGAGTTTCAAGTCGTCAGCGTACAACAGACACTCTGCGTGCTCTACAACGTCCGGTAGGTCGTTGATTATTAAAATAAAAAGCAACGGACCTAGAATAGAGCCCTGGCTTATCCCTGACCGCGTGTGATAGGGCGCCGACTCATAGATACCGAGTTTAACATACTGCTGGCGATCGCTCAGATAGTCGGCGATAAGTCTGAGAAGATTGGGCGCGAAGCCTATGGTGCTTAGTTTGGCCAACAGTATGTCGTTATTGACCCTATCAAATGCTTTTTGGATATCGAAGTAGAGCACATCCACCTGACATCCGAGGTCTAAGTTACTAGAGATGTACTCTACAAGAGTCAAAAGATTAGAGTTCACCGACCGCTTATCTCTAAAACCATGCTGGGCATTGCATAAGAAAATCTTGACTTGGGTGTATATGAGTTTTTGCAAAACGTTTTCAAATATCTTAGCAGGAGAAGACAAGATGGCGATCGGACGATACTCCTCAACGGCAATTTTATTCGAGCTTTTTGGGATCGGTGTTACCCTTGACACCTTCCACTGCGCTGGATACTTACCTGTCTGTAATGATAAATTAAAAATGTGATACAGTGGGGTCACCAAGCTTCTACTACATGCTTTTATAAGAGCTGGTGGAACGGTGTCCGGCCCTATAGAGCTTTTAGCTTTTAATTTTTTTATTCCGTTAAGAACATCCGTTGGCGTAAATTCAGTAATATTAATATAGTTGCTATTACGGCTCTGGTCACAGCGATTAATGTTTTCAGCGTCTAGCACTGGAATTTCGTTCAGAAAAATACTTCCGAAGAAACTAGCGAACGCCTCAGCTGCTGCAACACCTGAATACGACTCACCCTTATATGTAACATTAGCCTGAAATCCTCCCTTAGCTCGCAAACTAGAGATGTGCCGCCAAAAGTCTCGAGGGTTTAAAGCGAGGTTATTTTCTATATTTTTAAGGTATAAATTATAAGCTCTAGATGCCCTCAATTTCAGAGATGCTCTCAATTCTGAGAATAACCTATAGCTCTCGTCAGACTTAGATTTTTTCCAGCTTGCATGGAGTTTCGATTTTCGCCTAGTATCCCTTATAATGTCGGGTGTAAACCAGACGGGATAACGCCTAGTACCTACCACTTTTTCGATTTTTGTTCGGTAAACACTTATCAAAGATGTCATAGATAGTGGAATAGAAAGCCTCTGTGGCGGATGTGATATTGCCCGACAGTAACACCTGATCCCAAGAAGCCCTTGAGAGACAGCTTTGCAAAAGCTCAGTATCACATTGTTTAAAGTTCCAGTCTCTATTTAAATTAATATTGCTCGGTTCAATGCGATCCGAGCTACGTGTTATCTCTACCAATACCTCGACATCCAGAGCAGGATGGTATGCATCCATGGGGACTATACCCTCCGTGCCGGAGACCAGTACCTCCCTTAGGCCTTCACTCTCCCGAGCCAGAACAACATCCAGAATACCACCACGAAGGTTCAACACTACATTATTTTCAATAAAATTTGAAAAAGATAAAAAATAACAATAATAATTTTGAATATTTACAGAAGCACTATTTAAATTTAAATCACCCATGATTATAACATATCCCTTTAAATCATTGATAAAACTCTCAGTCTTACTAAACCACCGCATAAAGTCTTGGTCGGTAGAGCTAGGTTTCAAATAGACAACACATACGTGAAAATCGCGACCGCCCCACTTAAAGCTCGCCCACAGGTCCTCACCGACGTCCGTCTCGAGGTCCAGCCGCCGACACAGGGAGATGGAGGCACGCGCGGCCAGCATCACTCCTCCGCAAGGTGTTCCTCTATCCCGCCGCAAGATAGTCCAGTCGCCGCATACTAATTCGGAGTCACCCACAGAGGTGTCTAGGAAAGTTTCCGTCACGGCCACTAAGTTATGCTCAAGTAGAACAAGATTGTTACGCCACATGGAAAGCTTTGTCTTTAGGCCGCGGACATTCTGATAAAAAGCTCGAAAGTTCATAGTTTTACCGTCTGGTTTGGCCACGAAAGGACTGCCGTGCCGTGCCTATAGTGGCGTTAGGATCAATATCCCCGTTTGTTTTACTTAGAGTGGATGGTCTTCTGTAGTTGATCCATGGTTTCAATCTTGCATTAACCGGCCACACGCTGACAGAGAAACAGGTGTCATAGTATTCTTCAGGTACGCCTATTTTAAAGGACTTGTAACTCCCTTTGGGTGTTAACTCCTCTACAGTACAGGATCCCATCGGGCACAGGTGTTTAATGTACTCTTTAATGTCCTCGGCGCTGGATGCCATGTTCCAGAGGTGAAGATATCTGACAGGCTCGACCGCTTTAAGTGTAGTTATCGCTGGTCCAGCTGTCCCGCAGAGAGAGATTGGTCCTCTACTTTTACGCCTCCTCACCTCAGTCCATTGCTGGGCAGGTTTATATCTAATAGATTACTAATACATATTTTTGTTATTATAGTGCGTAAACCCTCGCACTCGCGGCAATTAATATCTAGGAAATTAAGCAATATCCCATATTTAAAAAAAAACCATTTTGGGGTTTTATATGGCGCTAGAGTCCGAAGAGAGTCCCAAAGATTTTGGAATAGTCGGGTAAGTACTTGATTTAGTGTAGTGGTAAGCACACTCCCTTACTGAGGGAAATTCGCGCGGGTTCGAGCCCCACCAAAATCTAAAATTTTTGGTGTCTATATTTATATGTTCTTTTATCATTCATAAAAATATTTGTATTTTATGCCATCTACAAATATTTGAATATATTTTAAGGTGTTCCATAGAACACCTTAAGATATATTTGTAGATGGCAATATTTCTTAAGGTGTTCTATGGAAGACCTTAAGAAATATTTGTAGATGGTACAAACTATGTCCCGAGGAGGGAATCAAACCCGTAACCGTATTTATAATACATACTTTTTGTTACACATTTTCACGCATAGGCGAGGTGACTAAGCCTCGCCTAGCCCTAGACTAATATAGACTCTATACTGAAGAGCTAGAACTTGTTCTGAAGTTAGCTACTACTTGGCAAGATGTCAACTTACTGCTCTGAAGATAGCCACTATTTGGCACAACTTGGCAACATGTCAACTCCTTGCCGTCAATGACTTGTTTGTAAACATAGCCGTAGTTTTATCTGAATGAGTATTTAACGGTTCCGACGTTTCAACAGCTTTACCATCGTGGTCTCGAGATGACCATTAGTTACTGAACTCCCTATTCGTAAAATTTACAGTACATAAAAAATTCTTATCAAGAAAGCCTTTCACTCGATAGATGATTACATAATGCTTGGCCAGATGTCGCTCCATTCCACACCGACAATAGCATGTAAGAAATTTAATGTTGTGCTTAGCTTACTTTACCTATTTAAATAATTATTGACATGTATCTAAATCACATTAAACTTAGATTTAGATAGGGTAAACAAAAAATGTATTAGACAAGTTATAAAAGAATGTAATTTTTCACTTCTTCTATTAAAAGACAAAAATTTGAAGTGAAGAGAAAATCAATAACAAATTATTTATTTTTTAATAGTATTTAATTGTAAAAACTATCGTAGTTTGATGAATTCATTATGAATGTAAGCGGGTTAACTACGAACCTATTATATGTTGTAAGAACACCAACGTTTCATACCTTAACGAGGGACTTCATCAGTGCGGCTCACGTCTTATAATAGGTACACACAACATATAATAGGTTCGTAGTTAACCCGCTTACATTCATAATGAGTATTTAATTGTATGAAATTTTACTTGTCTAAGTGCTCATTTTGTAAGCCTAAGAAATAAAGTTGTTGAAATCTGTAATCATACAGATTGTTATTCTGTGTCATCTATATCTATATCTATACTAATATTATAAAGAGGAAAGATTTGATTGTTTGTTTGTTTGTATGTTTGTTTGTTTGTTTGTTTGAATTGAATAGGCTCCGAAACTACTGAACCGAGTTAAAAAATTCTTTCACCATTAGAATCCTTAATTTTCCGTGATGAACATAGGCTATATAATATTTTCAAAAAAGTTAGGGATCCGCATGAAAAATTCAATAATTGAACCGTGGGCTGTATATTCAACCTCTTTTTCTATTATGGCGCGTCAGAATAGAAAAAGAGGTTGTATAGCGCACGGTGCTTGCTTTTTCTCTACGGCCAGTGTCAGTTTTGGAATGTCGAGTCAATGTCGAAAACCCCAATGCTGTTAAAAAAAGTAAAGATCCGTATGAAAACTGTAAAACCCATCGTTTTAGTGTGTATAATTTCTGAAATTTTTGTTGCGAAGCCGGGGCGGGCCGCTAGTAACCTATAAATCTACAGACATTTACATAATAATCCATACACAGTCAGCTTCCTTCGAATTCCTATAATTATCATAAATAGCTAATTATCCTTGTAAATGAGGGCACTACTACAATACATGCAAACGGGTCACTGTATCATTCACACCTACCTAGTAATTACAATTATTTATAAGCCATTGTTGTACACATTATCTGCATAAGAATTGTATTGTATCACTACATAGTATAAAACAAAGGGTCAGCGCAGACAGAGAGGAGCGCAGCGGAGAGGATTTTTATAACGCACTCGAAAATCAACTTTAAAGTTATTAAAATAAAATGCATACAGGTTTGAACCTCCTCGCATCCTCGCGCGTCCTCGAAGATACGCGGGAAGGCCCGCGCAGCGTCGAGCCTGCGCCCGCGTCGTACGCGTACTTTCAGGCTGTATTTAGTGCTCGACCGACGGTGAGCGCTGAGGTCGGTCGAGCGTAGCTGTATCAATGAAAACGTATGAACGACTACAGTGCAGCGCTGATGAATTCCTACGCGCGTACAGCTACGTCGCGCTGACGAAACCCGTCGGTCGAGCTCGTCGGTCCGGCGTGCGTCGGTCGACTGACGCGCTAGTCGTTATACACGCGCATTTAGTGCGGCGCTGACCGAGCAACCGACCGCACGCGCGTACGCATTATCTCGAACAAAATGAAAATGAAAATGTTTCCTCGTATTGTCGCAATTTCGAATACCTACAATGTGCAAAATTCTCCTTCAATTAGCCAGTCTACAATTATTGGGTGCACATGATATCTTCTCCGTTTTTTGTGCCGTAATCGTTTGTGTAAATAGTAAGCACATATTATTGAATTAACAAATGGATTAATTTTTCGTCGCAACTGCACACGTTTGGCTACGTTTGCCGTCAGTTATGCACTAAACGCTTTTTCACGACCGACGGTCAGGACGTACGGTCAGCGCGTACGGTACGCGCTCACCGTCGGTCGAGCACTAAATCCAGCCTCAGTGTTGCCACTGAGGGTATGTACGGTAGAATGGTAACCCGGAGCGGTTTACTCGCAGGCTCGCGAAGTCGCGCGCAAGCTCGAGCATACGCGATCCGTTAAAAAAATGCCCCAGACCGCGCGAGGATTATTCCTCTCTGTCTGCGCTGACCCAAAGTCGCTTCCCGCTGTCTGTCCTTATGTATTTGATCTTCAAAACTACGCAGCGGATTTTGATGCAGTTTTTTTAAGAGATAGAGTGGATTCAAGAGGAAGGTTTTTGTATCAGTATTGTAGCTATGCGAAGCCGAAGCGGATCGCTAGTTTAAATAATGTCAGTATTTTATGCCACCGTCTTTAGTGTTCAAGTGTTCATTAATCTCCAGTCCATCCCATTATTTATTATACTTTCTAGATGTAATAACAAAATTATAACATTAAAAATCAATAACAAATTATTTAAATTATTGATATGAATCAGTGGAGCTACCTGTATTTTGTTTACAACAGTCTGCAGTTAGCTCAATTGTTTCAATTGTAAATACTAGCTCTAATTTAGTTAGATAATTGTAATTTTCTTTTTGAATAGGGACTTTATTACCAAATAAAAAAAATACTATTGATAATGAAAATACTATTATAAGGCAGTTATTTCTTAGTTGATAGGCAGTATAAATCCGATACCTAACCCCATCTTTTTGCCTACATAGCTAAGAATCAGGAATTATTGATCCCCTATATCCCCATCACATATCCCTTATTCTTCCCCTGTCAAAGGGCTTCGGTATCTCGCCCTGGCACTCCCTTTATCATGAAATTACAAGATACGTTCACATAAGAAAATAATTTACGTAGAAAATCCTTTTGTGGTATAAGTTATAAGCGATTTGCGATTTGATATGGAAGTTAAACTTTAGTGCTGGAACTGTTGAAAGATGAAGTACTTACATCAGTCATCAAGATGGTTTTATAAGTTTTGTTTATAAAATGATGACTTAAACTCAAAATCTCTCAGTTTACACCAAAATGCTACATACTAAAAGTTTTTAAAGATGCTGCCGTGAAACCAATGTTGTTCGATTCCTGTTGAGCAACATTATGCTGAGGCAGGCCCTTTTGTTCATAGCTTAATGGACCTTTTTGGTTCACAGCTTAATATTTTCTATATTTTTGTTACTGTTCTGTGTGAGCCAAAAAAAGTCTTGGCTCACACCTAATAATAATTTATATTGATTTTTGTTATTATAGTGCACTAGCGGCCCGCCCCGGCTTCGCACGGGTATTAAACAAAAATTTCAGAAATTATACACACTAAAACGATGGGTTTCACAGTTTTCATACGGATCTTTACTTTTTTCAACAGCATTGGGGTTTTTGACATTGACTCGACATTCCAAACCTGACACTGGCCGTAGAGAAAAAGCAAGCATTGTGCGCTATACAACCTCTTTTTCTATTCTGACGCGCCATAATAGAAAAAGAGGTTGAATATACAGCCCACGGTTCAATTATTGAATTTTTCATGCGGATCCCTAACTTTTTTGAAAATATTATATAGCCTATGTTCATCACGGAAAATTAAGGATTCTAATGGTGAAAGAATTTTTTAACTCGGTCCAGTAGTTTCAGAGCCTATTCAATTCAAACAAACAAACAAACATACAAACAAACAAACAATCAAATCTTTCCTCTTTATAATATTAGTATAGATAAGCACTTGCACTCGTGAAATAGGAATTTAAATAATATCCCATAAATAATATTAATTAAATAACTTTTTTTTTTGCAAAATAATTTTCAACCCTAACTTAATTTTATAAGGCTGAATATCGCAGAAGTAGTTTATCAACAATCAAATCTTTCCTTTTTATAATATTAAGTATTAATTGTAGACCAAAATTCGCCAACACTTACAACTTGGACCAAAGAAGAGAGAAGCCCCTGTGAAAAAATTAGGGAATTACCTCGACAGGCAGTTAGGGAAGTGATCGAGTGGCGTCAGTCTACTCTCACACTGGGTCTCACAATAATTTAAGGGAAGAGGCATGAATTATTTTGTTATATATTAAAACTGAATATTATTACTTTGGGGTGAACGTGTTCTTGAGAAGAAACCGCGACTCGGCATGTCTAGTGTAGGACGCCCTACGGCTGGGATGACGACTAGGGAAAGACTGTAGGTAGATGCTGAATGCGATACACTGAAGGCGTAATGCTATTTAAAATTTCAAGTGAATAGCTGCAGTAATTGCTAAGATAAAAAAGATTGAGAATGTGACAGAAAAAGAGAGACCATAAGTTTTTTGAAACCGACTACAAAACCCTAAACACTTTGTTAGTAAAGCGCCCAGGACAAAAACGACGCAAAAATTAACAAAATAAATTCTGACGATTCGTTCGACTCAGTGTGTACGTTGTCATATGACTATCTCAGAAAAAATCTCATCAATCAATAAATTTAGTTCCTCTGAGTATCTCACACTTGTATTATATTATAAATAACTATTGAAGAACCTATTTTGAGACGCTAGAACCAAAAACCTCTCTAAAAAAGTCAATACCAAGTTCATTTTGGAGCGCAGCTGGTCGGATTTCGGAGAACTATTTTCTGTGAAGATATTTCTTGCTCTTCTCGAAGTGACGTCACCCTTTGAAGCTTGTTTTTCAAAGCAATACGTACCTGAAAAGAGAGAGAAATATATTTAGATTTTGTTCAATATTTTTTTAGTAGCAGTAGTTTTATTAAATGCAGTTTCAAATACAAAAAGAAATTGCAGGATATGACATACATTATGTTTGGTACATCTTTACCAAAATAAAGAGGGTTTTTGCTACCTTCTCAACCCTCTCTAAAAAATCCTAGCCTCATCGAGGATTTTACGTATTTTTTTTTATTTTTATATATAATTTACAAAAGTCTGACTTAAATTTGGTTTTAAAATAAAATATGCAGTGCAGCCTCCAAATTTGTGATTTATTTTAATTTTTATTGTTCGATTGAAACCATAATTACTCGTTAGCAATAAGTAGTTTTTTATCGTCTTACTAAGTTTCTAAAATACCTAAATGGAGTTTAAAGCTAAACTTTGAAAAAATAATAGAATGTGAAGTTTTTCGAATTTTTTTCATATTTTATTCTAGTCTAACAAAATCAAAATCAAAGTGCTTTATTTCCTTTAGACCTTACAGGACTCTTGGACACGACACAAAATATATTACAAGTTGCTGAAATAATAAAAATGGGAAATAAAGTGATCACTTTGATTCATTGTTCACTTCAATCTTTTTAAGGTAAAGTAAAGAAGCGAACAAGAAACCTTTACCTAGTTAGCTTGGTAACTATCCCTTTTCTAACACTACAGACCCAACATGCCATGAAAACCATTGCGTTAAACGTTGAAATCTGTCTACTGTCTTTCTTTTCTATGGTTACGAACGCTAATCAGACTTTTAATACAAAACAAAAAATCTAGTAAATATTAAAATTCAAAGTAAGTACCCTCCTTTTTTTTTAAATTAAATAACTCCCGTTCGAAGTGCTGACCGCCATTGCGAATGCACGCGCGACATCTTTGCCAAATTTCTACTGTTGTAATATTTAAATTAAATTCGTCCTTCGTGTCGAAGGCCGCTTCTATCCGTTATCGTAAATCTTCTTGACTTTCAACTTCTTGGCGTAGACGAATTCTTTTGCACGCCCCCAGACGTAGAAATCCAAAGGATTTCTACGTCTGGGGAGCAGCGGCCATGATATAGGGCCATCTCTCCAAGTCCACGAATTGAAATGAAATGAATTGAAATGTATTTATTGCTTAAGATAATTGATAAGTAATTCCAAAAACAATCAAATATATATGTTACTTATGATCTAAGTGTATATAATTTACATGCGTTGATTGTATTGGATTAGCCTTAGATGTCTACGCTAGGTTTGAAAAGCCTGTGTTATAGACATCTATGCCATCCCTCATTAATTGGACATAAGACTTAAAAAAAATGCATTGATGGGAATTAGGGAATACATTGTTTTAGTATTCCCTGGCTATTAACCTTTAGTGCGCAGGCCACTGAAATATAGTTCTTAACATATTCAATTTAAATATTATTTATTTATTTATTTTACAAGTGGACATTTGCGGACGTTTTGGTTATAACTCTTATTAAAACCAAAACGTCTTGGAGTTATGTAAAAACAATAGATCATCATGGAATATTGGAAAAGAATCAAACGAAACGAGAATCATCAAAAAATTCTAACATCACCCATTCATATATTTTTCTACAAAAGACTCATTCTCGTACGAAAACATCGATTTCGCGTTAAAATACGCAATTACTCATGCGGGCTGCCAATGTCACCATCCTTGAAATTGTAGACCACACAAAGTCGTGTTACGGCATCGCAATATCAACTCTATTAAAATAGCATTAGGTTTCTCTTTGTTTTCTGTTTGCGGAGTAAGTAATTATTTTTATGTTCTAATTTCAAACCCAAAATAAATGGCATAGGGGTAATTTATGAGTTCAGGTTTTCGAAGAATACTTACGTCATTGTGATACATCAGACGTTTTGGTGTTGTTTTGCATTATTTTAAAACCAGACATTTGCAAAATGTCTTTTCTGATCATGGCTTTTGCTTGCAGCGGCTTATTACCAGAGGTTCACGGAAACCTTATTAAAAAAATACATATTTTTTTAAATAAGGGATTTGTGAACCATAGTATACGTTGATTCTCAAAGGTTAATGGTATCATCATCATCATCACCAGCCTATAATAGTCCACTGCTGGAGATAGGCTTCCCCTAATGGTATAATAAAATAAATTTCCTTTACCCATGGGTCCTTAAAAAAAAGTGAGAGGCATCACAGACGACCACTGTGGCGCGGTGGGCAAAGGTCCGCCTGCGACGCAGGAGGTTGCGGGTTCGATTCCCGCCTCGGGACAAATATTTGTATGATCTGCAGATATTTGTTCAGGGGTTCTGGTCGTTTTCTATGTATAGTAAAAAATATATATCTATTTAATAATATTTTGTATTAAGTATATCAGTCATCTAGTACCCATAACACAAGCTCTGCTTAACTTGGGGCTAGATGATGCTGTGTGGATTGTCTAGCAATATTTATTTATTTATTATTATTTATTTATTTATAATAAGACCTATATCAGATAGATCCTTATTAATTCGATTTGTATCCCCTCACATCCTATATCAGGCTGTAAATCATAAAATTTCGCATACCCGTGGCGTCTACAAACAAAAGATTTTATAAATAATCTCATGACCAAGTTCACGGCGACGACGGAATAAAATAAGTATCCGCACGCAACGTGCTAAATATATCATTGAGTTGTATGCATACAGTATTTAATATTCAACGACCGGCGACCTCTGAAGACATGGCACTGAACTCTGAAGACAGAAACTAAAACTAAAACAAGAGGTCTGGGTTCAAATCCCGTGCGAAAAACAATAGACTTTAAAGTTATAATTAACAAGGTATTTACTTATAACTAACTAAAATTATTATAGAATCAGGAAAAATTTTTCTAGGGAACTTGAAACATTCAAACAGCTGAAGTAATTTTGATAAATTAAATGGGGTAAAACTTTCTATTAATAACAATATAAATAACCAAATTAGAAATAGTATTTTCAATTGAAACAATTGCGCTAGCTGCTGCCTGTTACAAACAAACAACAGGTATAAATAAAATTCAGTTTCTAAATATCCTTTGGACATGCTTTGGACCTCTTATATTTGACCTAGAATGCCTAGCGATGCCTTAAGAAGGATCTTTCCTACACATCATATACATACGTAGACCAATTAACAATTTCAATATGTGCTAGATTTTAAAACCAGGTGTTACACAAAATAAATATATTTTTATCTGCATATATTTTTCTTTTACAATTTTATAATCGTTCGAAATGCTTACTTTAACGTAGCTAATATTAAATGGGAGCTAGAAAAGAGTATCAAATAATCACACAAAGACTAGAAAAAACCAGCCAGTCTCGCTATATAAAAACAGGCCTACCACCACTTTCCAATTCAAATCAGTAGACAATCTATACGCATGTGATTATTGTGATTTGAAAAAATCAGATGTAATAAAACTATACAAACAATGTCTGCCCTTGTCTGGCCGTTGTCATCCAAGAGTCATTCGCATCGCGCGGAATGCAATGTCATGACACTAAATTGACACCTCTACTAACATCCAGAAGCTATAATCAACTTTGTTTCTATTAACCTAAAGATCATTCTACTCTACAACGTTCTAGGTGACATAGAATGTTCTAGAATTAACCACGTAGGGGCATTCCAAGGAAATATGAACGGTATGCCACAAGCAAAAAGTCCATTTCAAATCGCGTCCACTTACAAAGGGCATTATCCAATTCCTGAACATCGCTCCATTTAAATTTATGCCCTACATTGTAAGAGGTAACGTCTATTTTAGTGGGAAATAGAATTCTAGTTACGTTGTATATTGAACTGGGTGGTCGTCAATGGATTTTCAAATTTGGAATATTTTATTTCAGGAACGTTGTAAGTGTAGACTATTTCTTTATTGGATTATGAGCTTAAGTGTTTGGTCCGTAGAGTTTATTTTCTTTGGCTCTAGTTACGGCCGGATGGTTTTATGCAGTTTTTATTGTGGTAGGGTCAGAGGCCTGTTTATGTGTAAGTCACGATGAAAACAGGTTACGGGCCTAGTCTAAATGTAACGCGTGGGGGTTTTGCTCAAACAGTATTCACGCCGTGAAAATCCACGGTTAATTTGCCGTGTGTTTGCACGGTTGTCAGTTTTTTATGGATCACTGTCATGGAAGCTTGTTGACGCCCCGTGCAAAAACATGGCCAATTATCCGTAGATTTTTGCTGCGAAAAAAAACGTGTGTACACGAGCGTATTTACGTTTCGACATTGACAATATTTTGACAGATTGAAGTAAGAAAGGTATGATTCGCAAAGAAAACATTTAGTGACCTAAATCTAAACTGTCTTGTTTCAGTAGTGGACAATAAAAAAAGTTAAGTGAAATTACACTTGCTCTTAATTTCTTTTTTTATACTAATAATTAAGTTTCAAAGAATTTTCTACGAGCTCATTTTATAGTCTCTAAAAAAACCTAATTTTTTCTTTTAATTTAGATTAATGTAATTTTCTTTCATTATCTACCAGGTGACGGCTTTTTCAGATTTTCAGACTCAGAATTAAACAAGTTAACGGTGTAAATGTAAACTGTTTCCAAGAAGGAAATATAAACAGACTGGCAATTTACTTATTTTGGCATCAAAAGGTTTTATAGAAATCCCGCATGTTTGGATATCGAAGATCAAACACCTACTTTGTAAATTAGCAGATTACTTAAAAGTTGTAAGCATTTTTAGCACTTTTTACAGGTAAAAATGGCACATCACCTTTTGAGTTTCCATTCTGTTCATTTATTTTCATTAGGTAGTTTATGGAACCGAAACCGAATCGCTTTGCTAATCTTGGGGATTCAGATATACTAGTCTTTAGTATGTAACTCATACTGTACTGATAAATCCCCTAATTACGAGGTAATGTTTTTTGTTTTTTTTTTTATAATATTGATCCGTGAACAACGTTAAGTTGGCAAAAGTTTCCTCAAAGCAGCAAGAGGAATAAAATTACCAAAAAAAAGTTATATTGTTTTTGGGGTAGTTTAAGTACATTTATTACCTAGATATGCTATATCATATTATGTGTCCCTATGCATACAAATAGACAGCAGACAGCGAAGCGACTTTATTTTATACTATGGAGTGATTCAATAACCATAGTAAAAACAAAACAGCATCAGAAATCGATAACTTCCAACCAAAAACCTATATAGATAAGAAATTAGAAATTTAATCCCATCCAACTGCAAAATGGGCATTTTTAAAGTTAAAATTGTGGCCAAACAGTCCAAAACGTGAACAAAGGTACATTTTTTCCAAATTTACAAAAAATTCAATATTTTCCAGACGGTTGACCCGCTTGGAAAAGGTATTTAATTTTTTATTTTTTGTTTTACAATAAAAAATGTTTCTGACTGGCCTTGACCTGCCGCATAAGCGTCTTTAAGGTTATCCACTCGTTATGGGACACCCTGTATAATTTAATTCTAATAATTATTGTTTATGAAAGATTTGATTGTTTGTATTTTTCGATTGAATAGGTCCCGGAACTACGGGATCTATCTGAAAAATTGTTTTACCATTAGAATCCTACATTATCCCTGAACATAGGCTATAGAATATTTTCAAAAAGCAAGGGATCGTATGAAAACTTCAATAATGTAACCAAACATGTTACAAATGGGTGTGCAAAAATTAAAAATTTTGAATTTTTTGTAAAATATCCGAGCGAAGCCAAGGCGGCCCATCAACATCACCAGCCTATATAGTCCACTGCTGGACATGGCCCGCCACATAGTATAAAACAAAGTCGCATCCCGTTGTCTGTCTGTTTGTCCCTATGTATCATCATCATCATCATCATCATCATCATCAGCCTATGTTAGTCCACTGTTGGACATAGGCCTCCCCTAATGAGCGCCATAGCGCCCTGTCTTCGGCTTGTCGCATCCAGCATCTGCCAGCGTCTTTCGCAGATCGTCATCCCACCTGGTCGGAGGGCGTCCTACACTACGTTTACCGAGTCGCGGTCTCCACTCAAGAACACGTTTACCCCAGCGGTTATCGGTTCTTCGCGAAATATGGCCGGCCCACTGCCACTTCAGTTGGCTAATTCTCTGAGCTATGTCGATGACTTTAGTTCTCTGTCGGATGTATTCGTTACGAATCCTATCCTTCAGAGAAACTCCGAGCATAGCTCTTTCCATAGCGCGCTGAGCGACTTTGAACTGGTGGACCAACCCTATCGTGAGTGTCCACGTCTCAGCTCCGTAGGTCATGACTGGTAGGACGCACTGATTAAAAACTTTCGTTTTCAAACATTGCGGTATGGATGACGAGAAGACTCGACGTAGTTTTCCGAACGCTGCCCAGCCTAGCTGGATCCTCCTCTTGGCTTCCTTCTCGAAATTGTTTTTACCCAACTGCAAAATCTGCCCGAGGTAAGTGTACTCAGAAACAATTTCGAGAAGGTGGCCATGTACGATCACCGGTCTTGGATCAATGTGGGCATTGATCATGACTTTGGTTTTATCCAAATTCATGCCAAGACCGATACATCGGGAGGCTGAAGCTAGACTGTCCAGCATCCGGTTCAGCTCCTCTAGCGACTCCGCCATTAAGACTATGTCATCAGCGAATCGCAGGTGTGAGATGTAGTCGCCGTTTATGTTGATGCCCCTGTCTTTCCAGTCCAGCGTCTTAAACATATCTTCCAACGCGCTCGTGAACAGTTTCGGGGATATGACATCCCCCTGCCTCACTCCTCTGCGCAGTTGGATCGGTTTAGTCTGCTGGTCCTGTACTCGGACACTCATCGTAGCGGCTTCGTAAAGACATCTCAGCACCTCGATATAACGATAGTCTACTTGGCATCGCTGTAAGGATTGTAGAACAGCCCAGGTTTCAACGGAGTCAAAGGCCTTCTCATAGTCCACAAAAGCCAGACACAGGGGCTGATTATACTCTTCGGACTTCTGTATAATCTGCCTCACTGTGTGAATGTGGTCTATGGTACCATATCCTCCGCGAAACCCAGCCTGCTCCGGTGGCTGAAACTCGTCGAGTCTCCTGGCGAGACGGTTCGATATAACTCGTGAGAAAAGCTTATAGACGTGACTTAGGAGCGAGATGGGTCTATAATTTTTAAGAAGGGTTTTATCTCCCTTCTTAAAAAAGAGCACCACCAAACTCCCACTCCACGCCTTTGGAGTTCTCCCACTGTGAAGGACGGCGTTGAAGAGGCTCTGTAACTCCTGTATAACAGGGTATCCTCCAGCTTTCAAAAGCTCTGATGTTATTCCGTCCTCACCGGGGGCTTTTCCATTTTTAAGCTGCCTCAGAGCTAACACGATCTCGTCTTGACTGATGTCTGGCAGTTCGTCGGTATAGTGGCGTATCAAGGTGGCTCTAGAATCGTGGTCGTCTCGTTGGGAACGGGGAGCATGTGCAGCGTATAAACGGCCATAAAAGTCCTCTATCTCGGCCGATATCTCCGGCTTCGACAAAACGGTCCTTCCGTCGTGCGTTGAAAGCTTCGTCAGGTGGCTCCTTCCAAGCTGCTGAGTGAATACTTTGGACCCTCGGTTTCGCTCTATCGCCTCTTCAATGAGGCGTGTATTAGAGCTCCGAAGGTCGCGTCGTACCATCTTCGCAATTCGCTTGTTCAGGTCTGACCTCTCTGACGAAGTCGCTTGGGTGGTTTCCCGTCTTTTTGTCATCAGCCCGAGAGTCTCATCCGAGAGTTTGGACTTCTTACCAGAACGCTGCTTTTTGCAAAACTTGATGCCCTCGTCCCTCAGCGTTTCTACCAGATTGTGTAGGGTCTCGTCAGCGTCATCAGTGGGTTCCAAGGCAGCGAATCTATCCCCGAGAAGCTGCTGAAACTTCTCGGTGCCCGCCATGATTTGGATTGGGTTCGGTCGGAGCGTGGACTTCACCAGACGGTTTCTTTCAAGCTTCAAATTTATATTCAGAGAGCCTCGAAGGAGTCGGTGATCAGATCCGGTATTGAACCTGTTGATCACTGAGACATCTCTGAATATATGCTTGCTATCCGTCATGATGAAGTCGATCTCATTTTTTGTCACAGAATCGGGACTCCGCCATGTCCACTTCCTTTGGGGCTGTTTCTTAAAGAAAGAGTTCATTAAGAACAGCCCCTCTTTCTCAAGGAAGTTGACGAGCATTTGTCCCCTGTGATTTCGAACACCAAAACCATGCGGGCCTATTCGGGATTCGTTGCCAGTCTGGGTTCCCACCTTGCCGTTAAAGTCCCCCATAACAACGTTGAAGTGAGCCTTGGTGGTGTGATGTAAGGCTTTGGATATGTCTTCGTACATATCCTCCACTTCATCATCCGAGTGTGTCGAGGTCGGTGCGTAAACCTGAATGACCTTCAAGCTGTAGCGCTTAGACAGCCGAAGGATCAGGTACGCTACCCTGGTCGACACACTGGAGATTTCTTCGACGTTGTTAGAGAGGGCCTTATTGACGAGGAAACCTACGCCACCCTGGGATGTTTTATCACCCTCACGAAAGTAGAGAAGATGGCCCGAGTCTAGGGTTACGGTGTCCTCCCCCTCTCTACGGACTTCACATAACCCTAGAACATGCCATTTAATGTTCTCTAACTCCACTTCCAACTGCGCTAGATGGTGATCAAGCCTCAGAGTGCGTCCGTTAAACGTTGCCAGGGTCAGTGTGTGTGGGGTGTGGTAGCCTAATGTAGCCCGGTGATTCCTAGCACCCCCTGCCCCGCCGTTACCGTGGCCGCTACCATGGCCAGGAATAGCGAGGCGGCCGGGAACTGGGGGCCATTTTGTGGCGGTTCTTGTCATTTGGGGGTATTGCCCATAATCCCCACGCTGGGCATGCGGGTTGGGGATCGCAGTTTAGTGGAGTAGTTCTGCAGAGGGCGCTGCTGCCCGCCCCCCGGTGTGTTTCCCTTAGTCGCCTCTTACGACACCCACGGGATGAGTTGGGGTGGTGAAATTCTTTATTATGCCGTCACCACACGGCACATATACTATGTATGCTGTTATCCAAATAAACTTATTTGGTTAGCTATGTATTATGTTGATCTTTAACACTATGCAACAGGTTTTAATAGATAGAATGATTCAAAAGGAAGGTTTTTATTAGCATCGCACCCGTGCGAAGCCAGAGAGGGTCGCTAGTTTGATATATACTTTATTCTCCTCAAGAGAAAAAACCCCGTGCATAAAATTTACCCCCGTGGACCAGGCGGTCAATTTTGTATTTCAATCACGAAATTTTGTGTTAGTATCTGCCAATCGCGCTGCTGCCCGATGCCCGCCCCCCGCTGTGCAGCGCTTTCTGCAGAACAACTACACCGAACTGCGATCCCCAACCCGCATGCCCAGCGTGGGGATTATGGGCAATAACCCCCAAATAATGATGCCATCTATGGCGCTCATTTGGGGAGGCCAATGTCCAGCAGAGGACTATTATAGGCTGGTGATGATGATGATGATGACGGTGCATTTTAATACACCGAATTAGAGTACCAATTTGCACAAACAAAAACGAAACAAAACAATCGACAGCGTATTAGAACTAGGGTCCGCCCGAGTTCGCACGGGTATTAAACAAAAATTTCAGAAATTATACACTAACACGATGGGTTTCACAGTTTTCATACGGATCCCTTACTTTTGACACTCCATAACTGACACTGGCCGTAAAGAAAAAGCAAGCATCGGAGCCATAATAGAAAAAGAGGTTGAATATATAGCGCATGGTTTAATTATTGAATGTTTGATGCGGATCCCTAACTTTTTTGAAAATACTTTAAAGACTATGTCCATCACAGAAAATTTAGGATTCTAATGGTGAAAGAATTTTTCAAATCGGTCCAGTACTTTCGGAGACTATTCAATTCAAACAATCAAATCTTTCCTCATTATATTATTAGTATAGATTAAAATAATGCTTCTGTTATTGTTTGTATAACGTATGTGTCACTTCTAAAGTATAAGTCATTCCATTTACGGGTCGTTGACGGCGTCAATGTCAATGTCAGCGTCATTGAGATTGACTCGCTAATAAAAACGTCCGGGTCAAGTCGTTTGGGTCGCACTTAATTTATTGAGTTTGGATGTGGGTTATAAATAAATCATAAGCTTTTTATGATTAACTTGCTATTGCTCGCGGCTGCACTTGTATAGAAATGAATGTTCGTTCAGTGTTATGTGACGACCTCTGTGGCGCGGTGGGAGAAAGTCTACTTGCATTGTAGGTGTTTGCGAGTTTGATTTCCGATCAGAACAAATATTTGTACGATCTGCTGATATTTGTACCGGGTGTTTTGGTTAATTTCTATTTTTAATCTAATCATCAACATCATCATGGACCGATTAGAAAAATTCTTTCACCATTAGAATCCTACATTTTCTGTGATGAATATAGGCTATAATTATAATATTTAAAAAAAAATTAGGGATCCGCATGAAAAATTCAATAATTAAACCGCACGGTGCTTGCTTTTTCTCTACGGCCAGTTTCAGTTATGAAGTGTCGAGTCAATGTCAAAAACCCCAATGCTGTTAAAAAACGTAAGGGATCCGTATGAAAACTGTGAAAACCATCGTGTTAGTGTGTATAATTTCTGAAATTTTTGTTTAATACCCGTGCGAAGCCTGGGCGGACCGCTAGTTTAATAATAATATGATTCTATGTAAACTATCAACAGGTCAAAAAATCAAAATCATTGTGCTTTATTTCCTTTAGGCCTTACAGGACTCTTACACACGTCACAAAATACAAATTACCTATGTTTTACTGGGAAATAAAGCACTTTGACCAAAGGACAAAGGTTCATTTAGATCTTTTTAAGGTAAAGAAGCGAACAAGAAACCTTTACCTTGTTAGATTGTTAGTTTTCGTGTTGTAGTAAAACTCGTCCCAAACTTTTTGTCGTCTAGATAATTTGATATTTTATAGTAAGCCTTTTCGCAAAGAATAGTTTTGACAATCCGTTTGAATTTATTTATAGATAATTTTTGCAACTCACTTGGAGTTTTGTTGTAGAAGCTTATACAAGTACCAATACCTACTTATTGTTTTTTTAATTTTTATCTGTTAATCATATTGGTTTCCAAGATATAAGCCCAGCCTATTGTGGGAGTCATTTCACTCAAGTAAACGTATAACTTCTCTACATACACTATTTTTTTACCTATATATTTACTGTATTTGTTTGTAGTCAACATATTTTTCATTTTCATTTCAGTTAACGCGCGTAAATTTCACAAACCCGCGTTTTAAATGCTCCTGTCCATAGATTATAGACAGCCATAGAGTAGGTAGACGCGCGATAGAGGCGACACTGCAAATGCAGTTTGCATATTAATGGCTCAATCTTAGATCTCTGACGTGACCGATGCTTGTTCATTCCATTCTATTGTCTATAGTTCTGTGATTCGCATTACTGACGGCGATTTACATCTAGATTTATTATCAAGATGGGTTCTTTGAAATAGTGCAATTGTAAAGGGTAATTTCGAGTATTTCTATGCAGTTAGCATTTTGATGGTAACAGGAAAATTAGCGAAAGTGATTTTGATAAATGAGGGTTGAAATTCTAGTCCGGTCTGCTTTATGGTTCTAACCTTCAATTTGTAGGCATTCATGTTCTCATTTATCAAACTGTACCCTATCGGAAAAAAATTAAATATATGTTTAACACTTTCTTGGCCCGTACATGACTATCTACATGTCCAGGAATTGAACGCTATAACCGTGCATTTAAGCAGATATCAGATTTCATCAAGTTTATCTCTGTAGGCTACCAAAACTGCCAGTGTTTTGTTTTGATTCCTTATTTCTCGCCACTTTCATATCTCCAAAATAGGTCTCCGTAGTGTCGAATGCAATTTCATCAACGCGTGTACCCATTTATGCACCGTCTGCAACAGTGCCCGCAATTAAGGAGTGCAACATCTGTTGAGACAGGCGGTAATTGACATTGTGTCTTTGTAGATAAGGTATAGGTTTGCATGACTGTATGATCGATTGGGTTATAGGTATAGGCATATCTATAGTTGGAACGGTAATTGGCTGTGTTGTGGTTAGGATGTTCCCGTAACGTATCGCAGATTTCAGATATCAATATTATTATGCTCACAAAATAAGCACTTAGACATTCACTAATATACAATAACTAAACATAAATAACAATAACTATCAAAAATGTTATAGGTTATTTCAAAATCCTTTTTTATTTCGTAAAAAATCGTAGATAGTGGCATTTATGTCTAACCAGCTTTTAATGAAAGTCGCATATTAAGCGTAGCGTAGTGGAATAAAAAACCAATTTCGCGATCTTTGTTCTGCCTGCTATTCAGGCGGTGCGGGTTCGATTCAAATAATTCTATGAATATAATTAAAAGCCTCAAATAAAAAAGTATTTATTTAATACTTCATGAGATGGTTCTGAAAAACTGCACGCTTATCGGATTGTTTTCCAGACCAATCTAACATACATTTATTTCTACCCTCGTTTTCAATCTGCTAACTTAAAGCATAACTAGATCAGTTTTTTTTCTCTAAACATGAGTCAGAGTGAGGTATAGTACAATTTAGCGAATGTTTTAAGTTCGCAGACCATTATGAATAAGGGGGTAAGACTGACATAAACATGGAAAAATCAAAACATAATGTTCTACCAAATATAATATTAAACATTTTAGGTTGAAAATAACTGTTGTACCTATAAAACATAGGTGTTTTATAAACTATAAATAAAGCGTTCAATTGACTCCGTTTATTTTTTACAAACACTCCCCTTTCACAAAAAGTGAAGCAAATAAATCCTCCATTTTCTGTTCTCGTGTAAAATTCCGCGAAATCCTCGAATTTTCAATAAATCGACACTTTGCATTTCACTGACGACTGAAATTTCACAGCTACAGCGGTTTCAGTGAAAGCCGAATATTTCCACACCCATGATTTAATGGTAAAAACAAAAAAGCATGTATTGCGCATCAGTCAAAACACAACATTTTTTTCTATTTTCATACAAGAAACGGAATGAATTTGTGTATGGAATGAATTTTTTTATGGCATTTTATGGAAAAAAGTGCAACTAGAAAAAAGTGGACAAAATTATGCAAAAAAAAATAAATGGTTTTAAATAGGTACCATAATAACAATAAAAACAACAATTAAATAACAGAAACAATTTAGACCCTGTAATTACAATTGAAACAATGCAGACTGCAAAACTGCAGAGCGTTTCAAACAAACTACAGGTAGCTCAACAGATCCATATCAATACCAGTCGAAAGAGTCTTCAAGACGCTGGCTGCATTGCCTCGCTGTATGGCAATGCTGATGCACTGCGCCAGATGCTGACCATCTCTCGGGTCACACGTCACTTCGACATGACGCTCAGATATTTTTAAATTTTAAAAAAATTAGGTGAGCCTCACTGGGTTTAAAACTAAACTTTTAGAATTTTTTTTTATAGTGAAGACATTTTTTAAATTTTAAGGACTGATGAATTGTCTTTTCTATCGAACAAATTTTGTTTTTATAGCTATGGACCGTTTCTGTTATTATTTGTTCCTTAGATTTTACTGACATTTAGGCGTGATAATAATTGTTCAAATCGTGTTCACTATAAAATTTTGCACACCTTATAAGGTAGATTCTAATTGGACATACATATGAATGTGAGCGGGTTAACTACGAACCTATTATATGTTGTAAGAACACCAACGTTTCATCCCTTAACGAGGTGCTCGTTGGTTCGAAACGTTGGTGTTCTTACAACATATAATAAATAGTTCGTAGTTAACCCGCTCACATTTTAATGAATTCGTCAAACTACGATAGTTTTTATAGTAAAAAAATTGACATACATACTTGAGATTTTTATTGGACATACTTAAAAATAGATTCTGGTAAAAGAAATGATTATGACTATGATAGTCATAATGTCTTCATATGAGTGTTATTGGACAGAGGTGGTACAGGTACCAACGCTCGCTTTGTACCACGTTACATTACGTCACGTAACAAATTCAGCAAAACGAGTAGCCGCTCCCATCAATTTCCTTTCAGAATCCGACTGTTGAGTTAAGGGTTCCCTTTAAATTGATCTAAACCCTTTTTGTTCGGAGTTGTGGTTACTGTTAATGGCTGAAGAAATATTTTTTAAATAACCCTGCAATTCATGGAATTTACAACACGCTCTCCATTCTATTTCTGTTAAATTAGATAATTTGTTGAATACCGTGACTCAGTGGGCTCAGTAATTTTCCCGTTGTCTAACAGTGTACGACAGTGGGAACAATGGTACGTTTATAAAACAGTTTTACATATTCCCTGGTGAAAAATGATTACATCGGCGGTGGATAAGAGGAATGATCCTGTTAAGTAGCATGTGCCGAAAATTGCAGTTGTCCTTTTTGATACGTTATTCATCTGTTCTTGAACTGCATGTTGTAATATTTCCTCAGTTAAGTGATTTTTGTTAAATTTCGAATATTGAAATCAGTGCACGGACCATTCATACTTAAGCCGCGTTGACACGATCAGCTGATCTGCTCGGACCGAGTGGCCTCGGATACCTACTTGGACGCAACTCGGATGGCAGCCCATATTCCGAGCGCACTTGAACGACGGCGTCCGATCCATGTTGAATCGAATCGAGTTCTACTTTTTTTTAGCTAGGTAGTATGTAGTATACGAGGAGAAAAACAAAATGGCGTCAAATAAATAATCCGTAATTTTAAGCGATGACTGATATAAAGAAGAATGATGAAAATGATCCGAGTAAACTATATTGTAATATCAACAGCTATCCTAGTAAGGCGACCTCTGTGGCGCGGTGGGCAAAGGTCCGACTGCTATGCAGGAGCGGGTTCCATTCCCGTCTCGGGACAGATATTTGTACGATCTGCAAATATTTCAGGGGGTTGTTGTCGTTTTCTATGTATAATAAAAAATATCTATCTATGTACTCGTATATCAGTTAACTAGTACCCATAACACAAGCTTTGCTTAGCTTGGGACTAGATCCTGTGTGAATTGTCCAGCATTATTAATTTATATATTTTATTTATTACCCTCGTATGAAGCTTACTCGTTCGAGTCCACTTGATCCGAAAACTCTGACGGTGTCAACGCGGCTTAACTAACGCAAACTCAATATTATCAATACAGAAACTGACATCTGGGACTGCGCCATCTTGGTCAGCCATATTGGCTAGCACTACTTCCGGCGAACACCGGAAGTCAAAGCTGGGACATCTTACACAAAACAAACGTGAAACTGCGATGACAAATCTACTTCAATCTTTATAATAATAGAATCTTTAATCTTCTGTCAGAGTTCAACAGCCGTGACAAAAATAGTTAGATAGAAAACACATAGAAAATGCAGTGTTAAATAGAAATCTATAAAAAAATACAACTCGCTATTTATCGAAATAAGAATAAATTATCGACGAATCTAAAGAAAAAATCTAAGGAAATAGAAAAAATTAACATAATTTATTATTCTTTTTACTAATAATACATTATTATCATTATAATAATAACAAATTAGAACTAGTATTTACAATTAAAATAATTGAGCTAAAGGCAGACTGTTGCAAACAATCTAAAGCAGGTAAACAATTTCACCGTTGCAATTTAATGTACCTATGTGGCGCGGTGGGCGGACGTCCACCCGCGACGCAGGAAGTTGCGGGTTTGATTCCTTGGGAAATCGAACTAGCTCTGCTAGTCTTTGTCGTCTTAACATGGGGCTAGATGATGCTGTGTAGACTGTCCAGCATTTAAGCATGATAAACTCAGTTTTACTTAAACGAGTTTAGCGCATTTCAAGGGTATCACGAATGTAAACTCGACCAAGCTTAGCTTTTTTGTTGATCTTAATTCTTGCAGCAAACAGTGAAATTGGACCTTAATCTACTTTCCTACAATTTTCGCTTGTAGCTTAATTCCTAACATTCCCTATTTGCCAAAATGTTGCCACCTCAGTGCGAGCTAAGCTGTATAGCAAATACAAACCAAGGAAACATCGTTAGGCCATTACATGCTAATGCTTTGTACAAACATGTCTAACTTATTAGCCGATGTTAATAAGAGGAGTACATTGTGAGTTTGTGAGTACATTAACGACTTTTGTGGCGCGGTGGGCGGAGGTCCGCTTGTGGTGCGGAAGTTCAGTTCGATTCCTGCCTTGGGAAAATTATTGTACGATTTGTAGATTTATTCAGGGTGTTCTGGTTGATTTATATGTATTGTATAAAATATCTATCTGTGTTTTATATTGTATTAAATATTTGAGTCATCTAGTACCCATAGGACAAGCTCTGCTTAACTTAGGGCTAGATGATGATGTGTGGATGTCCATTATTATTTTTAAGTATTTATTTTTAATAATAATTGTAGAAGAACCTATATAAAAAGGATAGACACCAAGTAGTAGCTTTTATCAGTAGTACAAAAGTATTTATCAATTATTATGATTATGTTGAGATTATATTTTAGACTTAAGAGATCTGAAAACATTATTCTTATTACTATTGCGAATATTTATATAATGTTGCCCCCGTTTCGAAAAGACGACCGTACCCCGTCATCATATGACCACGACGGTATGTAAACCTGTTGAAATGTCGGGAAAAATGGTAAATAAATGCAGTATATACTAACCTATATACCAATGCCATTAGGTACCTTAATGAACGCGATAAATACCACCAATACTAGTACTTACGTAATGTAATCTCAAATTGTTATTAAAATAAACATTTAATAATAACTTGTAATAATATATGTATCGGTATACTTGATATAATAAATAAGTATCATATATATACTTGTGATAATAAATAAGGACGCGAAAATGTGATAATCATACATCCATCCCGTCGGCAATCAATTCCGCGAATCAGAGCCCACCGGAAATACCCTCGCGAATCCCCAAAGATTTATCACTTCAAAGAAACGACTGATCTCGAAAGGTTAAGACCCAGCTGAGAGAGAAAAGCTGGTACAAAGAGATCAAACAGAAACTACTTACTAAAACCCATAAAAAAAGAAAATATATAGTGTGGTGCCGGCATAGAAGTTCACCACCCCAACTCTTCCCGTGGGTGTCGTAAGAGGCGACTAAGGGAAACACAGCGGGGGGCGGGCAGCAGCGCCTTCTGCAGAACAACTACACCGAACTGCGATCCCCAATCCGCATGCCCAGCGTGGGGATTATGGGCAATAACCCCCAAATAATGATGCCATCTATGGCGTTCATTAGGGGAGGCCTATGTCCAGCAGTGGACTATTATAGGCTGGTGATGTTGATGTTGATGTTGATAATCAAATATCCAAATTAGAGCAAGTATTTACAATTGAAACAATTAAGCTAACTCAAAAACTTCAGCTCGACTGATCCATATCAAGACCACAATAAAAATCTAGAAGAAGTAGAGATGTATTTTGCTGTACGTACTCGATGGCAGTCGGTAAGATGTTATCAATCCCTCCAACTTCCAGGATGTAGTAGGAGTGACGTTTAATAAACCGCAGCAGCTACCTTCTAAGAATCAACACCTCAACTGCGAATCACGCGTGGTGATTATAGCGAAACCCTTGCTAGGAGGCAAGGGCGTCGCCAGGGGGGGGCAGGGGGGGGGCAGCTGCCCCCCCCTAGAGACCAAAAAAATGTACCTAGCCAACTGCAAAACAACGAAAGTCCTGCTATTGTCTTGCTTTGCCGATAAATCCCGCATAAATTCATCACTAGGAATAAGTAGTGACAGTTACTACACTATCATAACTTAAAAAAAAATATTGTATCATATATAGTACATTTTTTTGGTTCGGTCATTTGCAACAAAATATTGTAATATGTACGTGCTGTGTGTAGCTCGTAAAGGTTTTCACATGGAAACTGAAACCATTCTTATTTACAATCGCCATACAGGCAAACAGGTCCGTAGGGAAAGGGGGTTTTAGGGATTCAAGCCAACCCCGAAATATTGAGGCACCGTTTATAAGAAAACTTTATTATGTTAAGTTTTCTTGGATATGTACGTGTCACACGTGGGAGCACTTGAAGTGGTTGTTCTGTCTTAAAAACTCTTTTTTTTTCGTCAAAATTCGTTGGTTGGTTCGCCCTCGCGCTAAGTATTTTTTTCATTTGATTCGTATTGTGTAGGTGTACCTTATATGTAAGTGAGCTAGGCACACGCATCACATTCATTTACGCCCGACTCCATCTAGGAAGGCAGATCACGAGAATAATTTTAATTTCGTTAATCAATGAATGGATTAAGTACCTATTTTCATGTTTTGCCTCCCTCCGTTTGCTGTTATTGCTTTAGATATATATACATACCTACTCTTTTAAATATTTTGCATACGTCCCAAAAAGTCACAAGAAACATCGCGGCTCGCTCCGCTCGTCGTTTATTCTATAGTCTTCAGTTTCGACTATTTGCAGCGGCCGCACACTATAAAATATCGGCGCTCATTACACTCTGTTATCATTTTTTTTAAACTACCTAATGACCCGAAAAAGTTACAAAAGTTGTCGTGCTGGCTCATTCACTTGCAGTGACTGTTGTAGACCATATTGTTTGCGGAGCAGGTAAATAGGAAAATTGAAAACACTTTGCCTTGAAAATTACTTGGATAAAGTTAGCGTACCGATTCATCAGCCCATGTTATCCGCTGCTGGACATAGGCTTCTCCTATTCAGCGCTGTAGCGTGGATACATAGCCAGTTAAGATAACGACTTGCAAAAAACATTAACTAATTATTTGTCCAATCATGGGCTAGCATAAGTATATGATGTATATCGTCTCGGGCGGGTCTTAATCTCTAAAACCCCACCGATTAGTACATATTTCTGGCTAAGGCTTGCCCCCCATGGGCCGTGGGCTGGCGACGCCCTTGCTAGGAGGTAGCCGTTTAGCAGATTCATAACGAATAGATCCGACAGAGAATCACAGTTATCGCCTTAGGCCAAAGAATAACCAGTGAGCCGGCTATATTTCGCCACCACTGCGGTAAACGTGTAATTGAAAGGAGACCGCGACGCGGAAAACTTAGAGTGTAGGAAGCCCTCCGGCCAGGTGGGCTGTTGTGAAAGACTGAAGGTAGATGCTTGGAAAGAAAGAAGAAAGAAAGAAAAGCTGTGGACAGGGCGCTATGGTGCTACATTTAGGGGAGGCATAGGTCTCCCCTAAAGAGCACTGCTGGCCATAGGCTGGACCCATGTCCAACTTGCTTATTAGTGGAGTAACATAGGATCGTAATGATGATGTTTATCAGAGGAAAATGTAAATGGTATAAGAAAAGTTATATGAGTGAACAAGCTGTTAACTTTTCCCTGTGGAAGGGCAAGTTTAAGGGAGTTCCATTTGTGCCTCCGTCTTCGAGTGCGAAGGCCCGACTCCCTTTTAAATGAAGGCATTTAATAAGATAGAGTGGCTTCTTGAAAGAATTACCTTTTTACAAGTGTCAGTGATTTGATTTCAGATTTCTTGATGGTAAATGGTTTACGATTTACTTTGTTAGATTTTGATTGATTAGATTGGAATTGGTCCGCTAAGAATATAAATTTGATTAAATTTATTTAAGGGACACAAATTGATTTATCTATGGCGCTCATTAGGGGAGGCCTATGTCCAGCAGTGGACTACTACAGGCTGGTGATGATGATGATGATGATGAAGGGACACAAGGAATTAAATTCAATTGAGTATAAATTTAATTGTATTTATTTCCTTGTGACATCACACGAATTTTCAGGATAAACAAGTTATTACAAGAAAGAACATCTATGCAAATTTTAGCCATATCGCTCAGTAAGTCAATCTTCAACGGACCCTTGAGTTATAAATAACTATCTGGATTTTTCCGACTGCTGGGAATCGGCCTACCGATATTTGTGCGATTCATCAAGGTCCTTGTGTCTCTATTTGAAACCATAACCCATTTAAAGACCCTTCCTAGTTATAAGTTCACCTATGTTATGCATTTATGTATTAGATTTGAGTCAATTAGTCAGCCATGTCATTAAACAGTCTTATCCTTGAAACCACAGGTTCAGTACCATGAGTAGAGCCGAAAATCGCTATCTATTTAATATATTATAAATAAATAAATATTGTATAAACATATATCAGTCATCTAGTACCCATAACACAGGCCTTGCTTAGCTTGGGGCTAGATAGACTGTGTGGATTGACCAGCATTATTTATGTATTTATTTCGTGTAATAACTATGTTAGTTCCAGAAGTTTCCACTTACTGTAAGCTTGTAACAAATATAAATGTATATTTTTATTTTTGTTTTGTACCTACATGATGCCTCTTCTGATCCGGCAAGCCCGGCAGTGAAAGCGTTAAGATCCAAAATCGTGGCACTGTAGGAGCAAGGTTTTTTTGCCGTTTCCATTCGTTTGCTCAACCAGATGGTAGACGAATGGCAAAGCCTATTAAGCTGAACCAAATGAATCGCAAACCACAGAAGCTGGCTCAATAGCCCAATCCATTACGTGGACAGTCGTCGTCGATGGCAGCACATTAACAGATTGGCGATTTGAATCTGATATCAGTTGCTTAAAGTAGGCTGAAGTAACTGTCGGCGAGTCACTGGCTCTTTCCGTATTTCCTTTTTTTATATTATAAAGTAAATTTGAGATAATGGTAAAATAAACTCGCCTTTGCAAATCTTCGTACACATCTATTGGATTTAAAGCTGAGGACAGGCCTATTTAGTGATAGTGATATTTTTTTTGGATAGTAATATTAGAGAACTCTTTTGTCTAGATAAACCTAATTTAGGATACAAGATGCTACTAATCATAAAAATGTCATAATTTATTTTAATAAACGCTATCTATCTATATATACACAAACACACGATAAATAATGCTAGACAATATACACAGCATCATTTAGCCCCAATGCATGTGTTGTAGGTACTGGATGAAGGATAAGTATTCCTATTTGTTTGAAAACAGTTTTATTTTTCTATACTAATATTATAAAGAGGAAAGATTTGATTGTTTGTATGTTTGTTTGTTTGTTTGTTTGAATTGAATAGGCTCCGAAACTACTGGACCGAGTTAAAAAATTCTTTCACCATTAGAATCCTTAATTTTCCGTGATGATCATAGGCTATATAATATTTTCAAAAAAGTTAGGGATCCGCATGAAAAATTCAATAATTGAACCGTGGGCTGTATATTCAACCTCTTTTTCTATTATGGCGCGTCAGAATAGAAAAAGAGGTTGTATAGCGCACGGTGCTTGCTTTTTCTCTACGGCCAGTGTCAGTTTTGGAATGTCGAGTCGATGTCAAAAACCCCAATGCTATGCTGTTAAAAAAAGTAAAGATCCGTATGAAAACTGTGAAACCCATAATTTTAGTGTGTAGTATAATTTATGAAATTTTTGTTTAATACCCGTGCGAAGCCGGGGCGGGCTGCTAGTCAACAATAAAGAAATGTGTCATTAAAGTAAAATTAATATTAAAGTGATTTATCTTCATAAATGATGCATGTAGACAAGTCACGTTATGTTCATAGTCTTTTTGTATAATATAACTATCCGTGAAAACCTTCAAGCAATAAGGCCACCCATCGCTCATTGGGACAAATATTTTGTACAATCTGCAGATATTTGTTCAGGGTGTCCTAGTCGTTTTCTATTTACAATAAAGCATTTTCATATACATATTTATATAGAATATAAAAAACCGAATGGACAACACTCTATATGCAACAATTATAACACTCAATAAAAAAGAAACTACAACAACGTTACTTGATTACGTAACTAGTGATGTACCAACATCTGCCATCGATATCGATATTAACATTCGATATCTGGATCTAGTGCATTGCGATCTGGTTTCATAACGACGTATGCACACCTGGCTGTGGCAATGGTTCTCACATTACATTGTGTCCGGGGATAGGGTTGTCAAGGCATATCTGTATATACCTCGACAGTTGTCGAGATAAAAAAAAACTGTTTGTTATGCCTATCTAAATTAAAACAAAAATGCGATTTAAATATAAAAAAATGTTTACAAACAAAGCAAAGCACAAAATTGAACGTCTTACAAAAAATTGTCGGTGTGGAACTTAGCGAGGGAGACTATAATAGTCATGTAAGCAGGACATTTTTATAGTGCCCAAATGTGTGGGGAAACAGCCGTGCATTTTCGAATGGTATAATGCTATTGAACGCAGAAGACCATGACAGCGTTACCGGACTTTTTGGCGCCTCATCGGTAAAGTTAGGTTGGTGTTAACACACGTGCACTCCCTGATCTCTCGTGCTTATAATCCTAGGCGGACTGACTCAACCGGGGAGAGTACAGGCGTAAGACCAACAAACGGCTTAACGTGCGTATCGATAAACGAAGGTAAACATAAATCGTGTTATGGCACACATAGAACTGTAGAAATATAATCAAAACAAATTAGAAACTCAGACTTTTCACGAGATTTTTCATTATTTATGTTCAAAAAATCCAATTTGATTTATATAGACTCTAGCTTTCATAAATATATCTAAGCAATACAACCTTCAAATTTCCAGAAAGTAAATTCCTAGAAGGTGCCAACCCTGTTAAAACGAAATGCATTTGTAATGACGTTTCGTTGCACGAGTTTCTGAGGAACCCTCTTCAAATAGATAAGGAACTGAAATCCATTTTTAAATTACATTTCTTTATGGTAGTGAGTTATTATTTACTTAGTGAACTACATTAGAATTATACGACTTTTTACTTATTAGATGAAAGAACTCAGATACAGAACTAATATTATATTATACAAAGAATGAAAATAATATAACTTATCAATATACAAGCTCTGCTAAGCTTGGGGATAGATGATGTTTTATCGATTCTCCAGCATTATTTATTGCTAGCGGTCCGCCCAGGCTTCGCACACGTATTTGTTAAAAAGTTTTAAAAATATACATTCAATATACATTCACGTTTTAATTTTCTGTAGCTCTCATAGTGATCCCTAACTTTTTAAAATATTCTATAGCCTATATGCACCAGGGTTCATGTTAGAATGGTGATTTTTTTTGTTAAATCAGGCCAGTACTTTCAGAGCCTGTTAAAATCTTTGCTCTTGTTTCTATAGTATAATATAAATAAATAATCATAATCTACCTAATAGTACGTTCCAATAGTAGACTTGTTTAATGACAGCTTACCTTAGTTTTAAATATTTTTTTAATATCTAGGATAATAAATAAAATAAAAGGATAATAAAATAAACTCTCAGTTTCATTAAGTTACAACAAATAAATGTCAAATTCGTAAGACACAGCAACATAAGTTAAGGAACACGCTAAAAATTAGAATTCATTCTTTTATAGTAACTTCGTGCACTATAAACTTTAGATGGCAATTTCCACGTCCTAAAGGATGTATAGTATAATTTTATTTCCTAGTCGTAGTGTGAATTCAATGCAAATGCAGAGGGAGTATTACTGCAAATGGCTTTCTAAATGCAATTGTCTTGAATGTAGCTTGCCTACAACGTTCTGCCTCTAAAAGATGCTTTTAGTTTTTCATTTGTTTTACTTGCAAATGGTTATCTTGTTACAAGTCGTGAAAATAGTCAAGTCAGAGGTGAGCTTCGCTGACTCGAAAACGAAGGAAGTATTAGAAAGTAATTGCGCACAGTTTGCACCCAGAAGAAGTAATTTCGATAATAGGTCTCTTTTTGAACGTCAGTAGCCTATTACTAATTTATTTTTAAGTTGAAGTTGTTGAGTTTCGAAGTCAATAAAATTACATAATCTATCTTTCTTCTTTCTAGTAGATTAAGGGTTAAATAATAAACTTTAGGGTCTTAAGAGTCGGTAAGGCAGGGGGCCCCCTGCCTTGCACAATACACTCCCATGTGAGATGTCAGTGCTGATCTCAATTCCCCCACTTATTATAAGAATTAGAATTAGAGTTTTAGTTATAGTGGTAGTGGTAGTGATAGTTGTGTAAATAGTTGTAGTTGTAGTTATAGTAATTGTTATAATTACAGTTAGAGATAGAATTAGAAGGGTCGGTAACATAATGCCTGAATTGCCTTTTATAACCATGTAGATTTTTACATGGCCATTTTACATATTGGTTAGTTTAATCGCCCTAAATTAAATAAATAAATAAAATTTAATATACAAAAAGACACAATATAGTTATAATCTATCAATCTACTTACTGTATCATCCAAAACTTGGTTGCAATATCGTGTCCAAGAGTCTTGTAAGATCTAAAATAAATAAATCACTTTGATATTGATTTTTGATTTTGATCAACATTATGAAAAAAACTTTACAGATTAAATAAAATCAACAATACTTTTTATAATTAATGTTAGCTACAATATAAAAAGTAATAAGTATAGTTTAATCTACTCCTTCTCTTTCGTATTTCACAAAAAACGCAGTCGACAACGCATACGACTGCCTCAAAACAAAAAAAAAACACCCTAACACAAAAACTAAAAAAGAGTACCTTAACACAAATGCGCAAATGTAACAAACCTGTTTCATGCTATGCATAATACATTATACAGGGGGATGCGGAAAAAGCGTGCTTTTTCAGATAAGAACACCCTTTGTTCGTAGTTTCTGCACGACTTCGCAGTTATTACGCTTTATTAGGAGGTAGGGGTGGGAAAATGTGGTGCGTTTTTATGGCCAATGACGTCATGGCATGGTATCCCTTTCACTTAAAAAATTTCACAAGTTTTGTGCAGCTGTTTAGGCTTCAAAAGGTTACAGAAAGAGTTGGCATATACTCGTAGATGAGTCTTTTTTAAGCAAAAACTAAAGCTGAACTCAGACAAAGTATTCCGAAAAAGATTGAAGTGATTAGTGATTACTTAAGTACATAATTTGTATTTTTGACGTGTCCAAGAGGAGGTAAGGTAAGGTAAAGTACGTCCTGTAAGGTCTTAAGGACTTTAATATTTGACTCAACTGATTATTTATTGTCGTAAGCAAATCGATATCTAAACTTTTTATCCCTTATTCGATCAGACTTTATCAAGCATTATACTCATCTATCCATTTTCCTTTGAACCTGTTTGCACCCCTCCGAAATGTTTTTATTAAACTTTGTTAATATTCCGTTTCAAACCTACATAGAGCTTGCAAATGCGGGTCTGTTTCACTTCAAATGCTGTCGCAGATTCGGACCGCACCACAGCCGCACAGTATAGAATGAAGTTTCAAATTGCTGGACAGTCCACACAGCATAATCTAGGCTCAAGTTAAGCAGATCTTGTGTAATATGTACTACTAGACGTCTGATATACATACTTTATACAATATATTAAATAGATAGATTTTTATTTTAGTATCAATGAACGACCAGAACACTTAAAAATATCTGCAAATCGTGGACACATTTGTCCCGAGGCGGGAATAGAACACGTAACCCGCATCGCAGGCAGGCCTTTGCCACCGCGCCCTAGAGATAGAATTTGATTTTTATTTACGTTAAATTTTTCTACCATATCCTCCAATCGAGGATAAATATTTTTTTTAATTTACCGCTTGTATTATCATTGCAACCACGCCTCCATTCCATAACTACGAAATTTCTAAAAACGGGACACTGGCAGAAAAGTAGCAAACCAGCGATAATAAACTCTGGCCATCCCATAACAAAGAAATCAAGTAATGCCAAAACGTGTAAAAAAAGCGCGAGTGAAAAATTGGCAAAACGTGTAAAAAAGCGCGAGTGAAAAATTGGCATAGAGTACTTTTACTTTATTCCGCGGCAAAATACTTATTCAGGTTAGATGAGCTGTAAAGGGGGGAGCTTTTATATTTTCATTTTCAGTGTTTCTTAGATTAGTGAGGCTTTTATGTATTCATCAATTTGTAACAATGTTAAAATTTGTATTTATCTGCATGCTTCATGGAGAAATATGAACTTACAGTTTTCATCAATATATTGTATTAAGTCAGTCACAAGGGCGTCGCCAGGGGGGGCAGGGGGGGGGGGCAGCTGCCCCCCCCCCTAGAGACCAAAAAGATGTACCTAGCCAACTGCAAAACAACGAAAGTCCTGCTTTTGTCTTGCTTTGCCGATAAATCCCGCATAAATCCACTATCACAAGGAATAAGTAGTGACAGTTAGTACAATAATATATCTTAAAAAAATTATTGTATTTAAAGTAATATTTTTTTTCGGATGTTTCGGTCGGTCATTTGCAACAAAATATTATATACGTGAGAGTACTTGAAGTGGTTGTTCTGTCTTAAAAACTAAATTTTTTGTTCGTCAAAATTTGTCGGGGTCTCGCTCTCACGCTAAGTTTCATTCGATTCGTTTTTATATAAGTATACCTTATGTAAGTGAGCACGCATCACATTCATTTACGCCCGACTCCATCTTGGAAGGCAGATCACACAATTAATTTTAATTTCGTTAATCGATGAATGTATTATAATGTACCTATTTTCTTGTTTTGCCGTTATTGAATTGCTCACTCCGATTGCTGTTGTTCCTTTAGATATACATACAAACACTTCTAAATTTTTTGCATACGTCTAAAAAGTCTAAAAAAAATCGCGGCTCGCTCCGCTCGCCGTTTATTCTATAGTCTTCAGTTTCGACTATTTCCAGCCGCCGCACACAACAAAATATCGGCGCTCATTACACTCTGTTATAATTTTTTTGTACTACCTAATGAGTAATGACCCGAAAAAGTTACAAAAGTTGTCGTGCTGGCTTAATCACTTGCAGCGTTGAATGCCAGTTGGAGATCATATTGTTTGCAGACCAGGTACGAAAATTTTTTACTACATACGTTAGCGTACATAATCATCAGCCCATGTTATCCGCTGCTGGACATAGGCTTCTCCTATTGAGCGCTAGGGTCGTAATACCTAACACCCCCCCCCCCCCCCGCCACCGCCGATTAGTACATATTTCTGGCTACGGCTTGCCCCCCCCTGGGCCGTGGGCTGGCGACGCCCTTGGTCAGTCATCTAGTAACCATAACACAAGGTCTGCTGCTGCTTTGGGGTTAGATGATTATTTGCGCCTGTTCCACATATCCCTACTAATCTATCCCTACTGGTAGGGAAGATGGACAAAAAATGATTATCCAGCATTATTTACTAATTATTGATTCAGGCATTACTTTATGCTACGGCAATTTCGATTCCCGCCGGGAACGTTCGGGACAAATGTTTGTCCGATTTGCAATTATTCGTTCCGGTAGTTCTATGTATGATAAAAAAATCTATGTTATATTTAATACAAGTATATCAGCCGTCTAGTACCTATAACACAAGATTTGCTTTGCTTGGGCTAGATGTTGCTGTGTGGATTGTCCAGCATTAGTATGTATAGGGTTCAAATCAAATCAAATCAAATTCTTTATTTGCAAACATGGGTCACAGAGATAGGAGAGTGGTAAAAGGTAAGCACCATACATGTTATGCCTAAATCTAGGGCATGCAAATTTTTACACATATAAGTCAGCGAGAACTAGTTATAAGCTATAAATAAAAATAAAAGATATAAAACACATTAAGAATAGGGTTAGTTCTTTTCATATTAAATATCCAAACCAGTGTTTTTATTTCCGATTGCTTCTAGAAGCATGTCATCACGTGCTGTCTATACTTATAATAATTATTATAAAGAGAAAATATTTGGTTGTTTTTTTGTTTAAATTGAATAGGCTCCGAAACTACTGGCCCTAATTGAAAAATTCTTACATCAATAGATTCTGAAATTTTCCCGGATGAACATAGGCTACAGAATATTTTCAAAAAAGTTAGGGTTCCGCATGAATTTTTTTTTATTTTAAATACCCTTGCGAAGCCGGAGCAGCCCGCTAGTTATCGATACCTAAATTAAAAACAAAACACAAGCTGGTTTGACTTTAAAGACGCCCGAGGCTTTGTACCGACCAGACTGGGTCGTGTATCGCCCGAGGAAGACCCAAGAGCTTTTAATTAGTATACAAAGTTCCTCAACTAACCAAGTAATAACTTAATGATGGTAAAATGATGCTATTAATATTTTTTATTAATTACATTTATATTTGCTTATTTTGAATTTAAAGGTATTTTAGAATAAAATCATAGATAGATAAAAAATAATTAAAATAATTGAGCTAACTGCATACTGTTGCAAACAATCTACGGGTAGTTCAATAGATGCATATCAATACCAGTTGGAAGTGTACCAAAGATGCTGGCTGCATTGCCACGTTGTATGGCAATGCTGATGCGCTGCGCCAGATACTGATCAGATCTCAGGTCGCACGTCGCTTCGACCAGACGCTCAGATAATTTAAACTCGGAGGAGTAAAAATACTTAAATATTAAACACAAATAAGAGAACATTACAAACAGACAAACAATAAAGGAATATATATAATGTTTATCTATCTTTTAACATGGGCATTCTATCGATAATTAAGCTAGCACATCACTACAGAACGAACCTAAAATGGCTTGACTTGCAAGATGCCCCAGGGCGACTTGCATCGAATATAGTAGAGTTAACTAATCTGCGACTAAACCGTGTACCGCCTGAGGAGGTATTGAACTAAGAGGAATTAATTAGTTGCTATCTGGTACAAGCTATGTAGAAGAAATATAAGGGTTTACGAACATCTAGGTATTTTGAAAATCAGAAATGAACTGTTGAGAGTACCAGCAAAATTATCTGATATGGGTTTCGTAAAAATTCACTATGGAAATGAAAAAGTTTTTTTTTTCAAACCACCAAGATTTGACTTAAGTTTTAGTTATAAAAACTGTGACAGAGTGTACAGAAGGCGGCTTCTTGGCCCAATTGCAGAGTAGATTATATAGTTTGTAGAAAAGACAGATCTCAGGTCGCACGTCGCTTCGACCAGACGCTCAGATAATTTAAACTCGGAGGAGTAAAAATACTTAAATATTAAACACAAATAAGAGAACATTACAAACAGACAAACAATAAAGGAATATATATAATGTTTATCTATCTTTTAACATGGGCATTCTATCGATAATTAAGCTAGCACATCACTACAGAACGAACCTAAAATGGCTTGACTTGCAAGATGCCCCAGGGCGACTTGCATCGAATATAGTAGAGTTAACTAATCTGCGACTAAACCGTGTACCGCCTGAGGAGGTATTGAACTAAGAGGAATTAATTAGTTGCTATCTGGTACAAGCTATGTAGAAGAAATATAAGGGTTTACGAACATCTAGGTATTTTGAAAATCAGAAATGAACTGTTGAGAGTACCAGCAAAATTATCTGATATGGGTTTCGTAAAAATTCACTATGGAAATGAAAAAGTTTTTTTTTTCAAACCACCAAGATTTGACTTAAGTTTTAGTTATAAAAACTGTGACAGAGTGTACAGAAGGCGGCTTCTTGGCCCAATTGCAGAGTAGATTATATAGTTTGTAGAAAAAAAAAATGCGAGAATATAAGAAATATTTTATTATTAACACTTCTACAGAATAAATTAATATGCAGGACAAATCCACACAGCATCATTAAGCCAAGCAGTTTAATAACAAGGTTTCGGAAAAGATCTAGGTTTTTTTTGGCTAAAATCTAAAGCTTTTTACGGCATTAATGATGGTAAAACATTCCATAAAAACGAAATCCTGCCACAAGCAATTTCGTGTTCCAGAAATATGAAATTAATTTCTAATACGAAACGGGGCGTTTTACGATCTACCAATTAAACCCAACCTTTTCAAATCCCTAATAATTTCCATTTTCATAATAATGGCAGCACTGATTATCCATTCCAATTCCTAATTTGAAATTTACGGTGTTTCCCGCTACGACCGGTCGTTTCGCACCTAATGGCGGCATTTAGTCGCGAGTACATTCCCACGTTTATTTGGATTTCAAATTAAGAACACCTGTTGAGTTGATGGTCAGGAATAGATAATATCGGACGCGACTTTTTTGTATCGAGTACCTATTATGAATTTTAAATGACGTTTCTTATTTTTATTTGTAAGAAATTTCATAACTATGTTGGCATTTTTTTTTTATGCTATTTTTTTCTATATTCAACTCTGAAATATACCTCTAAATTTATAAGAATATAAAACATTTAATATAGTATGAAATTAAACATCAGTACGGTACCTACCTAGGCCGCTATAGGTAGGTACTATACTGATGTATTTCTACACCGAGAATACTACCGGGAAAATACAAACGTGAGTCTCGTTTAAATCCGCGACTATAAGTCTCGTCTCACCCATCCCACCTTTGAACAAAACGTACACAGAATTTGTTTATTAATGTAAATTGCATGCTGGCGTTAGTATAGGGCCGTCGTAATGAAGTACTTTGTTCGTGACGTTTTTAACGGTCATTGGCGGATGAACGTTTCAAGAAGGGATCGGATGTCGCTTTTTATGACTGCGATTGGCGATGGGCTTTAGAGTAATAGAGTTTTGAAATTTGGACCATAGTGGCTAGATTATTTTATCTAAATTCGAACTTGTGTGTAGTTAAATAGGACTTAAAATAGTCTAGAAACTCAACACTCAAAGCATGGTAAAAATCCCGTCGGAAATGATTTTAGTCTACCTAGAACCTTCTCCAGTTAATAAACTCATTATATCTATATCTATACTAATATTATAAAGAGGAAAGATTTGATTATTTGTTTGTTTGTTTGTAGTAAATACAATTTTGTTTGTAATAGAAAAAGAGGTTGAATAATAGCGCACGGTGCTTGCTTTTTCTCTACGGCCAGTGACAGTTATGAAGCGTCGAGTCAATGTCAAAAACCCCAATGCTGTTAAAAAACGTAAGGGTTGCCATATCGAAGAAGTCAAGTCAAGTCAAACGTAAGGGATCCGTATGAAAACTGTGAAAACCATCGTGTTAGTGTGTATTATTTCTGAAATTATCGTTTAATACCGGTGCCTAGCCGGGGCGGACCGCTAGTATAAAATATTTTCGGTGATGAATTTAAGTAAGAGAGTGGTTTATCTCAACAGTGACTAGTCTCACTATACTATACATAGTCACTAACTCTCATAGTCCAATGCCACGGAAGAAAAAGTGACCCATATCTTATTCCAGGTCATAAACTATCCGCGTATCAAGTTTCATCAAAGTCTGTTTAGTAGCTTTTGCGTGAAAGAGTAACAAACATCCATCCATACTAACGTGTGGTGTCACGGGCCGTGTGGTGCCGGCATAGAATTTCACCACCCCAACTCTTCCCGTGGGTGTCGTAAGAGGCGACTAAGGGAAACACAGCAGGGGGCGGGCAGCAGCGCCTTCTGCAGAACAACTACACCGAACTGCGATCCCCAACCCGCATGCCCAGCGTGGGGATTATGGGCAATAACCCCCAAATAATGATGCCATCTATGGCGCTCATTAGGGGAGGCCTATGTCCAGCAGTGGACTATTATAGGCTGGTGATGATGATGATGATGATCCATACTAACAAACTATCGCGTTTATAATATTAGTAGAATTTAAGAATATTTTTATCGTATTTTTACTTATAATTTTCCGGAAGTTTGTTCATCTTTTTCTGAAGAAAAATCATAAGATTTTCTTCATAGAATATCAACAATACAATACCGATTTAATTCTCAATAAAAGGTTAATAACGATCACAATGATATTTCTGTTTCAATTAAATAATTATTTTCCAAAACCGTTTCTCATTTCATAAATAATATCCAATTTCAGAGGACAAAGGGCGTCAGAAATCACAACTTCCATTGTAAGATCAAAGGAGGAGTAGCTTCTCCAACACAGCTGGGTCACACATGGTATTCCACCAACTTTTGCGTCCACGAGAGCTGGGACAGCTGTATAAATAAGCTCATCCAATGCAATCACGACACCACACTTATGGTGGATAGAACTTCAAAATTTTCATAATTTCTGTACTAAAATGCATGTCTAAATAATCAGCGAAATATACAAACGAAGGCAATGTGTACTGACAGGCGTCTTATGGCAATAATAGAGCTTTGGACGAACTAATAGACTACCAAATCATATAAAATAGCTTAGATACAACTAAGTTTGTACCTATCTACTGGGTATTCCTACGTCTTCTGTAGCATTTCACCAACACGAAAAAAACTAAGACTTAGAAGATTTTTTGATTTGTTCTCATTTACCTCATGGTCATAAGAGATAAGAGGATTCGATTCTTCTGAAAGTCCTAACGAAACGCACGGAAAAATTGCAAAAAAAAAACTGCAGAAAGAAAATCAAGTGATAAAATTTAGTATGAACAAAAAAGATGGAAACTAGGAAAGGTTATTATTCTAAAGATTTCGCCGCCAAACCACTTGTAGTTTGAACTCCTTTTTGAGGTGTAAAAGTATACGCCTCAAAAAGGAGTTCGTTCATCGAACAGCGACTATCAAAAGAGGATGATATCTAGCAATCTGAATATAAACAACAATGTGACCATCTAACTGTCAAAAAATGCAAATTTAAGGGAGATGCACACTACATATATTGTCACTTGCATCTTTTATACCCAGTAATGAAGTGAACCAGCTGATTAAATTATCTGCGACAAAAGGAATTGCTTCCATCACAAAACATTCATTGGGCCATTCTAAAATATGTCTTTTTGATGGAAGCCTTGCCGACTTGAACTCGAAAACTGTTCCTTGCGTAGTCTTTCGTTATTATTTTATTTCGAGTTTACAGAACTTTTACACGTATTTGCACTTGAGAAGCTTGCAATCAAACATTTGAAGTGTTTAGATCGGAACAACAAGAGTTTTCATTTGTTTTTGAGGAGTTTGAAATTAGATTCTTTGACAAATGACGGCTGTTCAAAAAAAAAGAAAACTTTTTAAATCCTTACTAATAAATAACTCTGTCTGTCTGTCCGTCTACCACGCTATAAAAAAAATATTGAAACATTGTAAAATTGAACCGATTATGATGAAATTTGGCACAGATGTTGTCTAGACCGACAGAAAGGACATAGGATACTTTTTATCCCAATGTCATGTTCCCGTGGGATAAAAGGACACGCGATATAACCGAATCCTATTTTTATATTATTTTTATATTTAACAAAATCTAGACGCGTTATTTCATCAATATCAGGACGTGAGCTGATTTATTTATATCATCATCATCATCACCAGCCTATAATAGTCCACTGCAGGACATATGCCTCCCCTAATGATTTATTTATATATTTATTAAATATTTATTGAGACATTAAAGAGCCAGCCGTTTATGAGTACATTATAATATAATATAATATTCATTTATTTCAGGCAACATTAGTCTAGTACAAGATGGAAAATACTTAAAAACTAAGGCCCTTATAAATACATTGACTCGCAGGATTATTTGGGGGTGTAGGAGTACCCAACATTTCCCCGGAATCTAAGCTACCGTAACTCGGGAGTCAATGTATGTCCTCTATCCCTCAACAGTCACTTTAGTAGAAATATCTATGTAAGTTTTATTGTCAAATTCTTGCCTTCTGCCATTTTTGCTTGTTGTTGTAATACCACAAAATGACGTGTGCAATGCAATATAATCTAACTAAATCATTTCTTGATTAAATTAATTAAAATAGATCAATAGAATCCTTCTATATGAATTTTGGTTAAAGTACTGAGTCGCTAAAATGCAACATATCATTCTGAAACTATGTACAATCGAGTTCGTATATGATGTTCGTAGATGTATGAAATCATAGATCTTATAGTTTTATACGAACTAATCGGGGGCCACGGCAGTGCCCCCGCCAATACTTTTCAAGGAATGGATTAGACAGGAACTTTTTCAAGGAATGGATTAGACAGGAACTTCATTAAATAATGATGATAAGAAGTTCTTGTCTTTAAGTTCCTGTTTTCAGTATTCAGCCATTACAAGGCGCTAAATTAATACAGGATAAGAAATTGTTTATAGTTTTCGTAAGCTATGCAAAACTTGTCATGGATAAGGCCGTCTATTCTGCCTATTAGTCTTCTAATTTAAATTAGATATAAATTAAAATTTTTGATAACGTTGCTATAAAGTATTATAATTCATTCATTCATAAGTCAAATTTAAAGTACCACTCAAAATCCCTTTATCTACTTTCCTGGCAATTTTCCATGAACCGCCGCTATGGCCTAGCAACCATTCCCTAACATAAGATCATTTAATGCTTAGTAAAGTGAAAGAAACATTAAAGCTCCATTTATCACTGGGACAGATCAGCTCGGGGTTCTTAGCGATGACAAATGTACGGTCAGGTAAAAAGTTCCCTTTCAGTTAGCGATTTCCTATTTAGGATTATAAATGTGTTTCGCTTTTCTGTATTTCTGTTATCAATTTATATTTGGATCAATGGGTATAAGGCTATATGTACCAGGAAATAGGGAAGATCCTTGAGAGCAAATTATATGGAATCAGGGAGTGAGTTTTGCTTCTTATCTAGATAAAACCGTCTTGTTTAATCATTTGCTTATTCAAATTGTTTGTCTTATAGTCTGTCAACAGTGTAGATGCGCATACACCCAAGGTCCTGCCAGAAACCTAGCGTTGCTCGACTGTTGAGCAACATTATGCTGACGCAAGACCTTTTTGGTTTACAAGCGGGAGAAACTTAGATAATTATACAGGGTCTTTGGTGCATTGTTAGCCAAAATGAAGAGGCTAGCCCCCCCCCCTCGGTATAACCTTCTACACCCCTTAAATTAATGCTGGACCCATAGAGCAAGTTATGTAATTTTAAAAAATGTTTATAGTAAGGTACATTTTTATTTATAATAAACATTTTTATAACAAAAGTCTGCATATAAACTTGAATATAAAAAATTATAGCCTCCATATTTGCGATTTATTTTAATTTGCATTGAGGTTCGGTTTAACGTATCTAATAAAATTAATAAACGTAATTACTTCTTAGAAATGTCTAGTTTTTTTTATCGACGAATCGAGAACAAAAGTCGTTCATCTTGATGTACCCAAGTCGCCTTTAAGAGGTTATTGATCATCTACCTACAACCCTGCATAAAATGAGCAAAATCAAACTCAGCTAAGATACGCCATCTTTATTCCGACGTTTCCGTGACCTACCAAAAATGAATAGGCTATAGAAGACTAGTAATTTATCAAAGTGTGACATTGGATTGGCTATCAGCGACTTTTATTACGGTTCAATAAAATGGACGTACGCCCGACCCGGTGATGGCATTGGTAGGTCGTAAGATTTTTATATTGCGGCGAGAATGGAGGGTCTGATTGAAAAATTAATAGTATTTTTGTGGGAATGGACATTGATCTCGTCATATAATCTGGCGAAGTTCAATAAGTACGAATGGTAACCGTTGCCGTAAAACTTTCGTAGTTTGCGAATTAATTATGTTAGCGGGTTAGCAACGAGCCTATTTCGTGTTGGAAGAACATCAACATTTCATCTCTTAACGGGGGACTTTATCAAGATCAGTGCGGCTCACAGCGTACCCATATCACTTCCTGTGATATTCTGATACACGCTACATAGTTTCTTAGTATATTATATAGTAGTAGTATATTTATTTATGATAACATTCATCTAGCACCCATAACACAAGCTCTACATAGCTTGGGGCTAGATTATCCTGTTTGAATTTGTCTAGCATTATTTATTTAGAGGAAGGTTGATCCATTACAACTATAGGCTTTAGATCATCCAATTTAACCCAAGACTAGACTTCAACGTGTAATCTATGCTATGACTAAGGTAAGTACAATGGTACAAACGTACCAACAGAAAGGAAGCATACTTGGCCTGGTTTGTGTTGAAATAGCAATCATGGAAGTGAGCGGTCCAAGGATGCTGGGTCATTGACGGATTGAAACGTTCATTATGTGAATGTTTAATTTAATTTCAGAGTTACACAGTGGTTGCATTCGACCGCTATGAGTAATAGGAGATTATACATAAGATTTGACGTTTAATATAATAATAATAAATAAATAATGCTGGACAATCCACACAGCATCATCTAGCCCAAAGCTAAGCAGAGCTTGTGTTATGGGTACTAGATGACTGATATACATAATACAATATTATTAAATAGATAGATATTTTTTATTATACATAGAAAACGACCAGAACCCCCTGCTAATATCCTGAGAAAAATTATCTATTCCTTTCTAATACCAAAAAGTAATATGAAAAGGTATTTGTTTATTTTCGTCATTAAATAACGAATCCCAAAATAAGTTGGTATGTGACAGGACATGACGTAATGTCAGTAACAACGCTTATTTACATGTTATGGATTACGTCTTTGCTTATTTGACAGTTATCTAGGGCACGGATGTTGAGCTATGCCTACAACTTAAAGCTATGCCTAAAAGAGATTTAATCATCTAGGAAAATAAATAATAAACCAAAAAATTAGATTTTGGCGGGACTTGAAAGATTAAGATTTTCGACTAATCGTTAGCAGTAAGTTAGCAAGTTGTTAAACAAAGATGGAGTTTTGTTAAGGATTATTTTGAAAAAACTTAAGACCGACCTCAAATTTCTTAAATTACCATGTGTTTTCTTTTTGCGCGACAATACCTACTCTAATTTATTGGCAATAAAATTTGATTATCTATACTTAATCCTTCCTCCAATAATGAGCGCCATAGAACCCTGTCTTCAGCTTGCCGCATCCAACACCTGTATCAGCCTTTCGCATTCCATCCACCTGGCGTCCTACACTACATTTGCTGAGTTGCGGACACCACTCAAAAACATGTTTACCCCATTGTATGTCGGTTCTGGGGAGATATGGCTGCCATCATACATGTGCAGTAGCATTTATTAAATTTAAAAATATATTCCCACTCATACACACGTTTTTTTTTTAGTTCAGTCAACATAAAAAAAACTAGGGTTTATTTATTTATGCTGAATAAAAACCGGCTAAAATCACATCCACATAAAAAAACTCACGACAAAAAGTGAAAAAGCCATTCGAATTATTCGTTCTAACACCCCGCGGAATCTTATCATTAATATCTCTACCGTCTGCTTCTGAAAGGTTATACGAGCCCATATAATGGACTTAACTTTATCTCGTTGAAATTATTTTCTGAGCCGTCTTTGCCGGGCATCTTGCCATCTACAGAGGAAAGTAGCTGAAGCTTCGGATGTATTAAAAAGATCGTTGAGTCTATTTTTATATTAAAACAGTATAAGTTGATTATTATTAATGAGATCGGCATTTCAAACGCGAATGGAAATTCTCTATAACCATTCGTACAAATATAACACGGATAAACAAATATCACGTTGAGTTCAATTTTGGATTTAAGGTTTTAATAATTTTAAAGTTATTTTATTTTAATTTTGATTTTAAGTTTTCAATAACTTTAAAATCATTTATAACGGGATATTTACAATGATTAGATTTTTGATTCCAATGTTCCGTGATCATGGCGCATACAAACAAAATGACTTTAGTGTTAATAACCATGATAGTTTCAAAAGTTTTAATAACTTCTTTAGGATAACAAAATAAGCATTTAGACGAGTACAATTTCATGCAATAAATAAACCTGTTAAGGATGTTCTCATTACTTTATTTTTGTCCTCTAGTGGAAGAAGTGAAAATGAAACTAAAACTTTATAATGTATCTTTTTTTTTATACCACCAAGGTGCCAAACAAGAACGGGGCCCGCCTGATGCGAAACGGTTACCGCAGCCTATGATGTAACATAGGAGACATTACATTTGCGTTGTAGACACTTTAAGTCGTATTTGTTTATATTATTTGTTAATTTTAAATGTTATATCAAATTAAACAACCAATCAAAAATCGAACCATTTTCAACTTCTAAGCGGACGAAGTTGATGGCAAAAAAAGGTAGTTAAAAATAAATAATTATTAATCAAAAGTCAAGGCTATTTTTATTTATTATTTGTTTATGCCTACTAATGCGCGTTCACAGCAGTTGGTTAGCACCTTTATCGACATCTGACATACTCGTACTAATAAGACCGGTTCTTATGTCAAGTAGCTTAACGACTTTCGCTCTCGTTAGAATTTACTCTTTCCCTTTTGTTGGATACCGGTAGAGTTGATGTGCTTTGAATTACAAATAGGTTACGTTTGGGTTACATTTCATTGCAACAGCTTGAATTCGAAGGTTTGAGCGGCTAGTATGAGTTAGCGCAAAACTACTAAAATTTTGAGCAAGTATATAGATTAATTATGAATGGGCTACTTTTTAACGCTGAAAGAAGTGGTTGAAGTATTATGATGCGGAGACGTCAAAAAAGCAGACTTTTTATTGATTTATTTATTTATCGTAGGTATGGGTTTTAAGGATTTCAACAATAAGAATTTTTTACATACACATAGGTACACGTTGGTTTACAATTATAGAAGTTTCCATACTGTTGATACAATAGGGGCAATATTCACTCGTAAACTTGGTGATTTCTATCTAGCCCGAAGAATATAACACTCACACAAATCCTGACAAACTTTAACAATGTTAAAATGAAAAAGCTTGAATAAGTTTAAAAAAACGCCATAATGTCCGCCTATGTACAACTCTGTGCAATAAAGTATATAATATAATATTCTATATTACATGGATATAGTTGGAACAATATAATATAAACAGAAACAATAAATAACAGAACTGCTCTAAAAAATATATTTGTTCTTCTTAGTTATTCTTTATACTCACAGGAGTCTTGGACACGTTACAAAATACAAGCAAAACTGGAAAATAAAGTGATCAGATTTTTTGTTTATTCCTTTCAAGTTAAGGTTCCGTATGAAAACCCTAATAATGTAAGCCAAAGGTAATTTTTTTAATACCTGTGCTAAGCCGGGGGGACCGCTAGTCTAAAAGCCCTTTTTTACCAGTATACATCCAATATAGAATAGTCAACAATTCAACCAGTCCCACCGTCGAACAGTTCAAAGTAATATGGTAATACAAACATAACACAATATTATTATTTGAGCGCCGAGAGCAGTAAATACCAGAATAACATTTGGTAGGAATTGAAAGACACGGTAGTATGAACCGTAAGCAGTATGAACGATAACTGTGACATATAAATGAATCAATCTGTCTCGCCAAATTTAGTTTAAATAAATGTTTGATCAATTAAATGCTGCAATAGTTAAAGTTTTTGCGTTGTCCCGAAGCCATCAGTAAGGCAATGCAGCCCGCATTGTGGTGACGCTTCCAACTAGTATTGATATGGATCAGTTGAGCTACCTGTACATCTTTGCAACTGTCTGCAGTTAACTCAATTAATTCAATTGTAAATACTTAGTCTAATTGGGTTGAATAAATAACAACGTAGGATGGGAGTGGTCTTAAGCAACTGAAATAGTTTTTAGATAGAATTAGATTTAGGTTTATTCATTGCGTAAGAGTTTTATTACATAGAAAGAAGATACTAGATAATTAGCGAACCATTTAGCATACTGCTCACGACTTCATTCGTATTTTTACCTTATTTGGTAAGGAGAGACGTCTTCCCTTTTTATTATTACTCTTATGTACGCTTTCAATTTCCTTCAGTCGTCAGAGACGCAATAAAATCGTGTACAAAGAAAATTGTATTTTCACTGTCTGATAAAAACTCTTTATAATATGACGATAACGCGAAAGAGTAGATAGAGGTTTTGCTTTGAAGTTATGTTGGAATTGGAACTCTTTTGATAGATTGCAACTCTTATAGTTATGGACATAAATTTAAGTGAAGAGAAATCAATAACAAATTATTTCTTTTTTTATAATAATTAACTTTATGAAATTTGACTTGTCTAAGTTATTTTGTAAATCTAAAGAAATAAAGTTTTTGAATCTGAATCTTAATTTGGTTATCCAGTCATTTACAGAAATGAATGTATGTAAAATTTCGTCTGGGTGTAATATTGTGAAGAGATGAACTTCGTGATTAAATAGCGTTGCTGCATTTGCCAATGATATTTCGATGCATTAAAAACTTCACTATAAATTACAGCCATGGTTCAACGACACCATTGTCCGCGGGCCATTATTGCTGTGATTAGTGTGATTGCTGTGTCTCCTTGAAAGTTCATTCACTCATTCAATTATGCGTGCATTTGTTCATACGTGCAATTTGTACTAAATTACATCTAGTATATATACATATATCTATTCCTTAAATATCTAAGCTGTCGCTGGGCAGAGTGCCCAGAATGCTGGCAGTATTGCCCCCTTGGATGGCGATGCTAATTCGTTGACCGAAATAAAAGCCAGCATTTCGATCACCTGTGGACTCTATAAGTAGCTTTGTGAGGTCTTTCTATATTGTTCGTGCCCCAGGACTATGTATTTAGATTTTCTACCCCTAAGTACGTGCTGTAATTTTCTTTGTTAATAAATGATTTCATGAAAAATGCTAGTTTTTAATTAATTTTAAATTTTATTCTGCTGTGTTGAATTTTTCCCTTTTGCCTTTAAATTAACTTGAATAACAATACACGTTTCACACATTTGTTTCAATAAGTGTCGGTAGAACTGATATTGTTATTTATTCAGCATATATTTACGGTTCGCTTAACACGCTTTTAACATCCAAAAATTCATTTTTCCAGCTGGAACTACCGTTTTTTTATTTGAGATTCATAATAAATAATGCTGGCTAGTTGATGGCATCTTGCCCCAAGTTAAGCAGAGCTTGTGTCAGAGATATAAAATAACCAGAATACTCGGTAAAAATATCTGTAGATCGTACTTCAAACATTTTTCCGGAGGAGGTAATCGAACCCGCAACTGAGTATAACGACAGGTCCGAAATCTACGACCTTTTACGAAGAAATATAAAACCGTCTATTTCTTATCTGAATTATCAGCTAAATGGTGAATTTCCACGGAAAATACAGCTAGCTGTTTAGCGAATTGCCAACTGACTGGTCAAAGCTGTTACTGCCGGTTCGGTTATCTCGGAAGTTGTTTTTCGAATTTGATTTTGGAATGCTTTGTTGCCTGTTGCATTCTACTATTGACGGCTCAGTTTAGGAATTCGAAAGCTTCGAAGAACTTTTTCGAAAACTCACGAACAAATCCTTGTATTGACGAGCTTACGGAATTAGCATTTTTCGTCGTATTTATCAAACATTTATTTTACATACCACTAGTTATTGCCACAAGGAAACATATTGGTGTTAGTTATCTGAGCTTTTAACATTAAAACAAAAAAAAGCAGAACGCGTTGTCAATATCAAAATATTTTGTTACAAAAACTACAAAGGTTTTGCCAAATTTATTTAATTCTGGAATAGATTTTACAAAACTCTCTTTTATAGGTATTTAACCGTCCAATAATAGCCAGATTCTATGATCATTCGATTAAAAACTTTTTGATAAAAATCCGTTGACAAAAGGTTCTAAATTTAAATGGCAATCGTTTAAATTTCCGAACTCAGTCGGCTGCGTTCCAGAGATACTGCGTTTTGTCCGGACCTCGTTCATTCGTTCATTCGCTCGTTCACTAGGACCGATTGTGAGCCATTGTTGGATTTTAAAATGGTTTTCATTTGGGAACCAATCCTTTATAGCAGACTAGCTGACCCGCTCGCAATTTCATTTGCGTGGACTTTAGGGTAAAAAAATCTTGACGAAATCAGCCGCACCCGCTTTAAATATTATGTAGCCTGTAAGCCCGGCATAAGGGTTTTCTTTAAAAAATAACCATTTACTGTATTTTTCCATAGTGAATCTAATGACACGATGGACTTCAAACATTCTACTTTAGCCCATTTTATTTGTAAATTTCCTAGTCCTATTTTATTTAAATAAATCTACAGATTGGCTTTTTGAATTGGGATTGGATAGCAAATCAGAAACCATGCGACTAACAGAAACGTCGTGAAAGGAGTCACGGACTAATTTCAAAAAATTTATTACGAATTTATATTTTATTGAGGAACAAACACCATTGAAAGGTTGTATTTTAGTATTCCATCCAACAAAATTAAAAAATCTGGTATGTATGGTTTTTTTAAAAAAAAATAAAAAAAAGACGTACTTTTAACTACCTTGTATACCTACAGAAAATTGTAGGTCAATAAAACAGAATTAATATGTTACAGCCGATACGGAGTCTAACTATTTTATTTTCTTCGGTGAACTTGTAGCAAGCCATTTACACCATTTTCAGAAACATTAAAAAATCCAGAAACATGTGTTTAAGTTTTCTCTCTACGTTTCAAGTAAATGTTGGTTAAAACTTACAAAAAACCTGAATAATATCAAAACCTATTTTATGTTGAAAGATCATTAAACACATGTTCGATAAATTGATATTTTAAGTATTTTCAGTAAGTTTCGAGGTAATTGGGACCCAGGATAAAAAGTCACATAAGTTAAGCAAGTACTCTGAAATACGTGTTTCAATTAATTGTTTTTTTCAGTATATTTTTGAAAAGTTAAGTCGTTTACATCGTTTTTTTAAAAATACGGAGCCAATTTACGAATCATTCAAACTTTAATAACCCGCTCCAACCCATTTTCAGGAATATCTTTGAAAATTCTATAACAGGTAAATCGATTTTATGTTTTTTTTTCAGTACACACTGAAATCTTGAAGTCATTAATACCCTACATTAAAAAATTATAGGCATTACCATACGAAGCCAAACTACGAATTCCAAACTTGAATTACCCGTTTCACCCCATTTTCAGGAATATTTTGAAAAACGTCTTCAATATTTTTGTTTGCTTATTTTTGCAATGTAAATTTCCAGCAAATTTACAAAATTGCAAAAAAATGCCATAACTAATTCTACTTATTTTTTATACATACAAAGTAACTTATAAAAACTCTGAAAAACGTGTTTGGATTTATAGTTTTTTCAGTACACACTGGAAGCTTCAAAGTCATTAATACGTCATATAAAAAATGTTAACGACATTTCAATACGGAGCCAAACTACGAATCCCAAACTTGAATAACCGTTTTTATCCCATTTTCAGGATTATTTTGAAAAATCCTAAAACACGTGTTCAATATTTTTGTATGTTTAGTATTTTCAGTAAATTTCAAGCCAATAGCGTCGATGGTTGACAAATTTCACCACAATAACCTCGATAATTCGACTTTCTTTTCATACTTATAAAGTTATATTTTTGAAAAATCCTGAAACAGGTGGTTTGATTTATAGTTTTTTCAATACATACTGAAAGTTTCAAGTCATTAGTATGCTATATTAAAAAGTTATAGACATTTCAATACGGAGCCAAACTACGAATCTCAAACTTGAATAACCCATTTCACCCTATTTTCAGGAATATTTTGAAAAATCCTGAAATACGTTTTAAATATTTTTGTATGTTTAGTTTTCTATGTAAATTTCAAGCCAATAGCGTCAATGGTTGATAAATTTCACCACAATAACCTCAATAATTCGACTTCCTTTTTATACTTATATAGTAACATTTTTGAAAAATCCTCAAACTTGTTGTTTGATTTATAGTTTTTTCAATACATACTAAAAGTTTCAAGTCATAAGTATGCTATATTAAAAAGTTATAGACAGTTAAATACGGAGCCAAACTACGAATCTCATACTTGAATAACCGTTTTCATCCCATTTTCAGGATTATTTTGAAAAATCCTAAAATACGTATTCAATATTTTTGTTTGTTTAGTTTACTCTGTAAATTTCAAGCCAATAGCGTCAATGGTTGATAAATTTCACCACAATAACCTCAATAATTCAATTTCTTTTTCATACTTATACAGTCACATTTTTGAAAAATCCTGAAACACGTGTTTCAATTTATAGTTTTTTCAGTACATACTGAAATTTTCAAGTCATTAATATGCTATATTAAAAAGTTATAGACATTTGAATATGGAGCCAAACTACGAATCTCAAACTTGAATAACCCATTTCACCCTATTTTCAGGAATATTTTGAAAAATCCTGAAACACGTGTTCAATATTTTTGTATGTTTAGTATTTCCTGTAAATTTCAAGCCAATAGCGTCAATGGTTGATAAATTTCACCACAATAACCTCAATAATTCAATTTCTTTTTCATACTTCACAGTCACATTTTGGAAAAATCCTGAAACACGTGTTTCAATGTATAGTTTTTTCAGTACATACTGAAATTTTGAAGTCATTAGTATGCTATATTAAAAAGTTATAGACATTTCAATACGGAGCCAAAATACGAATCACTCAAACTTGAATAACCCATTTCACCCTATTTTCAGGAATATTTGAAAAAATCCTGAAATACGTGTTCAATATTTTTGTTTGTTTAGTATTCTGAGTAAGTTTCATGTTGGGTCATTTGTTAAAAAAAATCTCAAAAATCTTAAGTAATTCGACTTCCTTTTTAAAGTTATATAGTAACATTTTTGAAAAATCCTGAAACACGTGGTTTGATTTTTAGTTTTTTTTATACATACTGAAAGTTTCAAGTCATTAGTATGCTATATCAAAAAGTTATAGACATTTCAATATGGAGCCAAAATACGAATCTCAAACTTGAATGACCCATTTCACCCTATTTTCAGGAATATTTTGAAAAATGCTGAAACACGTGTTCAATATTTTTGTATGTTTAGTATTTCCTGTAAATTTCAAGAAAATCGGGCTACCTGTTACAGAGTTAGAAAAAAGACCAAAAAAACTTCCATCCCCCTTTTCACCCCCTTAGGGGTGGAATTTCCAAAAATCCCTTCTTAGCGGGTGCTTGTGTTGTAAAAGGAACCTAACTTCCAAATTTCAGCTTTCTAACTTCAGCGGTTTAGGCTGGGCGTTGTCGCCAGAAAATCGCTCGTTCCTTTATATATTAAGATTTAGATACGGACTGTTTTATGAGTGTCGTGTGACTGACCATTTCATCAAGAAATATATTAACAAGATGATTATTTTTTTTTTTCTAGTAAATAAACCTCTAGCGTAATGATGGATACTTTCGAAAAAGATTTGAAATTTTCGAAAATCTTAGTCTTAAAGTGTTTTAAGCTGACACAATGTAAACACAAATATTATAATATATCTTAAACTTGCTAATATTTACTTTAACTACATTTGAAAAAGATAAATAAACACGATAAATATCCCTAAAACTATAATACTTTTGCCTAAAACCTCAGCTTAATTTATTTTCTTGAGATGACTGATAGACGACTTCTGAATCTTATAACGAATTTACCATTGTAGTTTTTTCCACACAACTATGTATACATTTTCTAATACTAATAAATTGATTAGATAAGATCCATTTTGATAAAGCAATTTTGTTTCATTGAAAAACAAAAAGTGTACTTTGAATAGGCAAAAAAGTTCGCAGATAAAAATATTATACCTTAATAAAAGTTAATATTTTAACAAAATAATAAACAGTGCATTCAGAAAAATCTTTACAAATCAATTTTTTTTTAAAAACATCAACATAGATTTTTCTCATTTGTTATTTCGACTTGAATCCATCTACGAAATTTTCGATTAAAATACCAGATAAATAAAACTTTAAAGGTTGTAAGAAAACACCATAAGAATTAAGAGATATTACGCCTCTCTTTCTTTCATCAACAACAACATCATGTGGAAAGAGATGGCAAGAAAGTTACTATTAACTGACACTGACAGTTTTCTGAAGTCATTACGGAACTCCAAGCAACCTATCACCTTGAACCCCATGAACTAGGCAGTTTTAACAATGGCGATAACCATAGCATAGCCTGGGGAGAATGACCTTAGGCTATATTTTATATATTATGACAAAGCAGGTTTAATTTATCATGGTTTACATAAAAAGCTGGAAACCAGCGCTTCTTTTAGGAGTCTTTAATTCTATGCACGGCATCACTAAGCTGTTGAGATTACATGCAAACCCGACTGTTTTTTCTTCAGTAATGGTGCATTTAATGTACTCAAAACTCAGCAAGTCAATAAAGCCAGCGTCTTGGGGACGCTTTTAGTTGACCAATCTGTAGGTTATTTGTAACAGTCTGCAGTTAGCTCACTGTTTTAATTGTAATATTAATTCTAGTAGTTATTTAATTGTAATTTTCTTTGTAAAAAACATTTATTCTTCTCTAATTTAAACAATTGTATTGACCTACTACCATATAAACCTGTTTCCCCGAAAAATACTAATATATCCTGCGTATTTTACATCCACAAAGTACCTATACAGAATCGAGGCCGGCATGAGCAAACAACCCACGGCCTTGATTCAGTACCGGCCGTTCCCTCTGCGTGTAGCAAACCAAATAGACCCCACCGACAAAGGTAAATTTTCACGGACTTTTATGGTGAATTTTTACCCACGGACAATAAAGGTAAATTTTTAATTCGGTTCATAACCACGGAACAAAGAAATGATGTAACGTTATGGGGTATAAGGCGCACATTGAATCTAAACAACCACTTGTTTTTATGAACGTTGTACCGGATATGGCTTTTATGAAATGGCTTGAGCTTTAATGTCTTGGTACTTATGGGAGATGGCTTTTGAAAAATAAAAAATAATACATGCAACAATGCTATAAGACCCATAGCATCTTTTGAAGTCCCTTAAAGATGACAAGTCTGCGAAGTTGTAAAAAAAGACATGCACGTTTTCGAATAGCAAAAAATTTACAAATTCGTGACAGTTATTACAACCAGGGTCTTTTCAAGGCAAGTGGTGATAGGTGTCTTCTAGATCTTCGTGGAACATCGTCGGCCTTAGATTTTGTGGTCAAAAGGTCTGTTCTAATTTCAACCTTCACCTCAGTTGTATCTACTATCAATCCTTGCCTTCTTAGATTAAGTCAATGATTCTCGAAAACTAATAATAATAAGCTTATGCGCTGAGCCCATACTAGAACCTTTATAAATCATGTGTAATATTGTAAAATTCGAAATTCTCAATGTAGTGGTTAAAATAAAAGAGTAATAATAACTAGAGAAATAACGGCTATTGATAAACTTTCGCCTTTCATCGTAAACCGATGAAAAAAGATAGAGCAAATAAAAATATTTACATTTTTACAGATCCCCGATAGGTAAGTAAAGGAATTCGTTTGGAGATAGCGTTAAATGTAAATGTAGGAAAAACCCAATAACCGAGTTTATTTTTATCTTCTGACACAAGGCTTCTATGAATAAAATCATCCTATTCAAATCATATCAGGTTTCGAGCAAAACTCAATAGTAAACTAATAGATACGTTATCATGGATAAGGATATAAAGTTGGGCTGGTATTGAGTAGCTAAGTTTAAGCCCACTTGTGGGTTCCGTTGAATTTTTTATTGGAATAGTTTTTGATAAAGCTTTGAGGACCCTAATCTATTCATAAATATCGACTTTTTACGAGTTAAAAGTTGAATTTTTTTTTGCCGTTTTCAATTACTCTTTTCATTGCTATAAACGGAGTTAATAGGGCTCTTTCCACTAGTGGACGAAAATTTAAGAGAAGAGAAAATCAATATCAACTCATTTCTTCCTTTAAAATAAATTATATGTAATGAAATTTACTTGTCTAAGTGCTTATTTTGTAGGCCTAAAGAAATAATGTGAATGAAATCTGAAAATATGAAATCCTCAGAGTATTAAAATTATGTAATTAATATACTCGTATAGTTCGTTACTTTGTTTATACATTGATCAAGATCTCTTATGTATTATTATATTATATACTTAGCGCTGTTATTTTAGCGTGTGTTTTTTTATTAGGTTAGTAGCCATGTCGTCATATTTTGTTACACAAATAAATATTTTCTCATTCTATTTATCATCATTAATCTCCACACAAGAGCGGAAGTATCCACTACTAATATTACAAAGAGGAGAGATTTGATTGTTGAAAGAATTGAATAGGCTCCGAAACTGCTGGAAAGATTTGGAAAAATCTTTTACCATTAGGATCGTACATTAGGGATAATCTAATGAACATAGGCTATAGAATATTTTCAAAAAAGTAAGGGACCTGTATGAAAACTTCAATAATAATTGATATAATATTGTATTATGTACCCATAACAAAAGCTGCGCTTAGCTTGGGGCTAGATGATGCTGTGTGGATTGTCCGGCATTATTTATTTATTTAATACTAGCTGACCCGCTCGCAATTTCATTTGCGTGGACTTTAGAGTAAAAAAATCTTGACGAAATCAGCTAATACCCTATTTTAAGAGTCGGAAATTGAAACCCGCTTTTAATATCACGTCGTATAAGCCCATGCGTTTTCTTAAAAAAATAACCGTTTACTGTATTTTTTTATAGTGAATCTAATGACACGGTGGACTACAAACATTCTACTTTAGCCCATTTTATTTGTAAATTACCTAATCCTATTTTATTTAAATATATCTACAGATTGGCTTTCTAAGATGGGACTGGATAGCAAAATCAGAAACCATGCGCCTAACAGTCGCAAAAGGAGTCACGGACAAAGTTCAAAAAAATATATAGAATAAAAAAAAATTAAAACGAAATTTTATGGAGGAAAAAACCACCATTGTATTAAAGGCTGGCTAGTGGCAAGCACACCAGTTGTTCAAAAAGATATAAAACAGAATTTTTAAGTTACAGCCGATACGCACCAAACTATTTTATTTTCTACGATGAACTTGTTGCATTTTTGAATCCTACGCTGTCATAAAGCCATATACATCAATATCAATACACATAAAAAAAATCCAGAAACATGTGTTTAGGTACCAAGGATTTTAGTTTTCTCTCTACGTTTCAAGTAAATATTGGTTAAAACTAACAAAAAACCTGAATAACTTCAAAAACTATTTTGTGTTGAAAAATCATTAAATACATGTTCTATAAATTGATATTTTAAGTATTGTCAGCAAGTTTTGAGGTAATTGGGACCAAGGATAAAAAGTCACATAAGTTAAGAAAGTCATTAAAAACTCTGAAACACGTGTTTTTATTTATTGTTCTTTCAGTATATTTTTGAAATGTTAAGTTGTTTACCATCTTTTACTTAATTAAAAGTCATACGGAGCCAAACTACGAATCACTCAAACTTGAATAACCCGTTTCACCCCATTTTCAGGAATATTTTGAAAAATGTATTAAATATTTTGTATGCTTATTTTTGAAATGTAATTTTCCAGCTATGTACAAAATTGCAAAAAAAAAACATAAATATATCTACTTATTTTTTATACATATAAAGTAACTTTTATGAAAAACCCTGAAACACATGTTATTATTTATTGTTTTTTCAGTACACACTGGAAGCTTCAAATTCGTTAATACGACATATAAAAATGTTAAAGACATTTCGATTCGGAGCCAAACTACAAATCTCAAACTTGAATAACCCGTTTCACCCCATTTTCAGGCATATTTTGAAAAATCCTGATTAAGTATTCTATATTTTTGTTTGTTTGGTATTGTTTGTAAGTTTCAAGTAAATTGGGAAAACTTCTAAAAACTCTTAAGAAATCGACATCCTTTTATACTTTTATACTTTTATGAAAAACTCTGAAACACCTATTTTTATTTATTGTTTTTCCAGTATATATTTGAAATTTTATGTCGTTATCCTTCATTAAAAAGTTACAATCATTTCAATACGGAGCTAAACTACCATTCACTCAAACTTTAATAACCCGTGTCAACCCATTTTAAGGAATATTTTGGAAAATCCTGATATACATATTGAATTTAATGTTTTTTTCAGGACATACAAAAATTCATTAGTACGCTATATTAAAAAGATTTAGACATTTCAATACGGGGCCAAACTACGAATCTCAAACTTGAATAACCGTTTTTATCCCATTTTCAGGATTATTTTGAAAATACTAAAATACGTTTACAATTTTTTTGTTTGTTTAGTTTTCTCTGTAAATTTCAAGCCAAGAGCGTCAATGGTTGATAAATTTCACCACAATAACCTCAATAATTCAATTTGTTTTTAATACTTTTACAGTAACATTTTGGAAAAATCCTGAAACATGTGTTTTAATTTATAGTTTTTTCAGTACATTCTGAAATTTTCAAGTCATTAGTATGCTATATTAAAAAGTTATAGACATTTAATTACGGAGCCAAACTACGAATCTCAAACTTGAATAACCGTTTTAATCCCATTTTCAGAATTATTTTGAAAATCCTTAAATAGGTATTCAATATTTTTGTTTGTTTAGTTTTCTCTGTAAATTTCAAGCCAATAGCGTCAATGGTTGATAAATTTCACCACAATAACCTCAATAATTCAATTTCTTTTTCATACTTTTACAGTAACATTTTGGAAAAATCCTGAAACACCTGTTTTAATTTATAGTTTTTTTCAGTACCTACATACTGAAATTTTCAAGTCATTAGTATGCTATATTAAAAAGTTATAGACATTTCAAGACGGAGCCAAAATACGATTCACTCAAACTTGAATAACCCATTTCACCCTATTTTCAGGAATATTTTTAAAAATTCTGAAATACGTGTTCAATTTTTTTTATGTTTAGTTTTCTCTGTAAATTTCAAGCCAATAGCGTCAACGGTTGATAAATTTCACCACAATAACCTCAATAATTCGACTTCCTTTTTATACTTATATAGTAACATTTTTGAAAAATCCTGAAACACGTGGTTTGATTTATAGTTTTTTCAATACATACTGAAAGTTTCAAGTCATAAGTATGCTATATTAAAAAGTTATAGACAGTTAAATACGGAGCCAAACTACGAATCTCAAACTTGAATAACCGATTTCATCCCATTTTCAGGATTATTTTGAAAAATCCTAAAATACGTATTCAATATTTTTGTTTGTTTAGTTTTCTCTGTAAATTTCAAGCCAATAGCGTCAATGGTTGATAAATTTCACCACAATAACCTCAATAATTCAATTTCTTTTTCATACTTATACAGTCACATTTTGGAAAAATCCTGAAACACGTGTTTCAATTTATACTTTTTTCAGTACATACTGAAATTTTCAAGTTATTAGTATGCTAAATTAAAAAGTTATAGACATTTCAATACGGAGCCAAAATACGAATCACTCAAACTTGAATAAACCATTTCACCCTATTTTCAGGAATATTTTGAAAAATCCTGAAATACGTGTTCAATATTTTGTATGTTTAGTTTTCTCTGTAAATTTCAAGCCAATAGCGTCAACGGTTGATAAATTTCACCACAATAACCTCAATAATTCGACTTCCTTTTTATACTTATATAGTAACATTTTTGAAAAATCCTGAAACACGTCGTTTGATTTATAGTTTTTTCAATACATACTGAAAGTTTCAAGTCATTAGTATGCTATATTAAAAAGTTATAGACATTTGAATATGGAGCCAAACTACGAATCTCAAACTTGAATAACCCATTTCGCCCTATTTTCAGGAATATTTTGAAAAATCCTGAAACACGTGTTCAATATTTTTGTATGTTTAGTATTTCCTGTAAATTTCAAGAAAATCGGGCCACCGGTTACAGAGTTAGAAAAAGGCCCAAAAAACTTCCACCCCCCTTTTCACCCCCTTAGGGGTGGAATTTCGAAAAATCCTTTCTTAGCGGGTGGTTGTGTTGTAAAAGGAACCTACCTTCCAAATTTCAGCTTTCTAGCTTCAGCGGTTTAGGCTGGGCGTTGTCGCCAGAAAATCGCTCGTTCCTTTATATAATAAATAATATATAAAGGAACGAGCGATTTTCTGGCGACAACGCCCAGCCTAAACCGCTATTAAGATTGAAAAATATACATTATTATTTTTAAATAACAGTGCGGACCCGTGGTGAACCGCTTGTCTATATCTATACTAATATTATAAAGAGGAAAGATTTGATTGTTTGTTTATTTGTATGTTTGTTTGTTTGTTTGTTTGTTTGAATTGAATAGGCTCCGAAACTACTGGACCGATTTGAAAAATTCTTTCACCATTAGAATCCAAAATTTTCCGTGATGAACATAGGCTATATAATATTTTCAAAAAAGTTAGGGATCCGCATGAAAAAATCAATAATTGAACCGTGCGCTGTATATTCAACCTCTTTTTCTAATAAGGCACGTCAGAATAGAAAAAGAGGTTGCGCACTGTGCTTGTTTTTTCTCTACGGCCAGTGTCAGTAACGGAGTGTCGAGTCAATGTTAAAAATCCCAATGCTGTTAGAAAAAGTAAGGGATCCGTATGAAAACTGTGAAACCCATCGTGTTATTGTGTATAATTTCTGAAATTTTTGTTTAATACCCGTGCGAAGCCGGGGCGGGCCGCTAGTCATAAATAAACCAGCAAACATTAACCAGCACAGTAACATAACATGCATAAAACCGAATCGAAATTATTTTTTGAAACTATTGAAAACTTGTTGTGTTGTTGGATCGTGTCCAGACACTCCATACCAATAATAAGTAGGTACGAGGGTAGGTATTACCAAGCTAACTTGTGTATTGCAGCACAATGCCGCCAATTCACTGGTTTCGCAAAATGTTACGCAACTGCTGAACAATAGGAGGTAATCTATGCTCTGATGCCGAGAAACGTTACCATGTTAAAATATAACTTTACGGTGATTATATCGCTTATTTCATTACTACCTCTGTGGCGCGGTGGGCGAAGGTCCACCTGCGACGCAAGAGGTTGCGGGTTCGATTCCCGCCTCGGGCCAAATATTTGTACTATCTGCAGATATTCGTTCAGGGTGTTCTGGTCGTTTTCTATGATGAATAAAAATATCTATCTATGTAATAATATTGTATTATGCAATCAGTCATCTAATACCCATAACACAAGCTCTGCTTAGCTTGGGGCTTGATAATGCTTAGGGAGTTACTGTTGTCCTGCATTATTTATTTATTTAATTCGTAATTTATAGTTAATAACCGTTTAGAATAGCTGACGTAGCCGAAATTCGACGATGAGGGCAATAATTAATGATTAAAATTGAGGTTTAGATGAAATTAAGATTCCCTGCCCTATTACACGTAACGCCGATTGTTTAATATCGTTCTGAAACCGTTTTATTCTCGTACCGTTTTCATACCGTTCTCGTATCGCTTTTCATTACGATCCTCGACATGATTTATGATATCTTTCGTCTCGACGGGTGCTTTGTTACGCGTTTATTTAAGTAAATCATGTTATTTTTAGCAACTTTTGTACTGAGTCATCGTTAGAAACATTTTTAATAATGAAGATTGTATCAACGTGTAAATTAGTTTATAATGACGACCGTGGTCAAGTTCATTAATTATTTAAATGAATATTGTTGAAATTCAGCATAATCTTGCCCCAAGCTAAGCAAAGTAATGGTTAGTAGATTTTAGATACTTGATACATTACATCAGGTACAAAGATAGATTTTTTTATTTACTAATTCTGTGGCGTGGTGGGAGAAGGTCTTTCTGCGACGCAGGTTGTTGCGAGTTCGATTCCCGCCTAGGGACAAATTTTTATACGAGCTGCAGATATTTTTTCGTCTTAAATTACATATTCAATTATGCTATCGTAAATAAGATAACGACTATAATTTTATCAGAATGTTGGAATAAATAAATGGAAATACAATACGTACTTACACCTCACGAGCGGTCGTAGGTGAATCGTGACGTCACGAAGTCGCGACGGTCAGACCAATTATGGCGGTTGTGGTATAAAATGTGGAATTACCGGTTCCACAGGACATTGCACTGGGCCATTATGTGGCACTTCCGGTTGTAGATATGCGCAAGACTTGATGGTTGTGAGGAGTTGTGATGACTTTTGTGGCTTATTGGGTAAAAGGTATGTCTGAGATGCGATCGTGAGTTCCTACAAGTATCTATACTAATATTATAAAGAGGTAAGATTTGATTGTTTATTTGTTTGAATTGAATAGGCTCCGAAACTACTAGGCTATAGAATTTTTTTGAAATTAGGGTTCCGTATGAAAATTAAATTTTGCGAAAAACCGTGCGAATAACCGTGCGGGAATACCTATATATAAAGACCAGCGGTCCGCTAGTCGTATGTCAGTGTAATCGTAATATGCTTTTCAAAATATAAAACTTTTTTCAAAATATTCCACAGGCTATGTTCATCAGGGATAATTTAGGAATCGAATGGTGCAATAATTGTTCAAATCGATCAGTTAGTTTTTGAGCATAATTAACAACCAAACAAACAAACAATCAAATCTTTCCTCTTTATTTTATTGGTACTGATACAAATAAACATAATATATGATATATGTAAATACGATGTTACCGACCTATTGTGTGGTATAATGAGAAAACGCGATAATAAATCACAAAAGAAAATTGATTATCATAGAAAACTTCTAAACTTACCGCCATAAAAGAAAAGGCTCATTAAAAAACAGCTACAAAGGCTGAAATAAGGCGGCGTATACACAGCTTTGTGACAAGAAAGTGTATAACAAAGGCTTATCGGCCACGTAACGATATGCAAACTTCGTCTGGCAAAGCCTTTCTGAGATGTTTGTTTTATGTTGTGACGACGGAACATTTTCACTGTTTACCCCTTCACAAATGTTCTATGATGTACATTTAGAGCGACAGTGGTGTCAATGACTTTCCAAGAAACAAAAACCCTATTTGACCCTAGAACTCATTTTCTTACTTATTTTCTCATATATTAGTTTTAATATTCATTATTAAATTATTAGTGGACTATTATAGGCTGGTGATGTTGATGATGATGTTGATGTCCAGCAGTGTACTTCTATAGGCTGATGAAGATGAAGATGAAGAATATTCATTTATTCTCAAAAAGATAAATTATGTCACTTACATGAGAACAGGATTCTTAAGTAAAGTATAGATAGATACATAGATAGTGGCCGGTCAATTGCTAACTCATTTAATGTGTTCACTTGATAAGGAGTGAATTATCATATATTTTATTTTTTATCATAAATTGCAAGGATATTTTATCGGAAGAATAGAAATAAGAAAAAATATAGATTGGAATCCGGTGCCACAATAAGTAGACACAATATCTATTCTAATATTTATAGAGGAAGGATTTGATTGTTTATTTGGATTGAAAAGGCTCCGAAACTATGGAATCGATTCGGAAAATTCTCTCTCCATAGAATTCTACATTATCTCTGCTAAACATAGGCTCAAATATTTTCATAGTTAGGGATCTGTATGAAAACTTTAATTATGCAACCAATAACCCACTACGCATAGATTAAAATAGTATTTTGACTTTCCATAGGTTCCATGACCATCTAACCCATATAAGTTTATATATAGTTCATGCTAAAAGATGTTGTCATAGATCGAATATGACTTTTAGCTTTAGGTACTAATATTATAAAGAGTAAATATTTGATTGTTTGTTTGTTTGAATTGAATAGGCTGTGAAACTACTGGACCGATATAAAAAATCCTTCACTATTAGAATCCTAAATTTTCCGTGAAGAATATATAATATTTTCAAAAAAGTTACGGATCCGCATGAAAAATACTATAATTAAACCGTGCGCTATTATTCAACCTCTTTTTCAATTATGGCTCCGCTGCTTGCTTTTTTCTCTACGACCAGTGTCAGTTATGGAGTGTCTGGTCAATGTCAAAAACGCCAATGCTGCTAAAAAAAGTAAGGAAGCCGTATGAAAACTGTGAAATCCATCGTGTTAGTGTGTATAATTTCAGAAATTTTTGTTTAATACTCGTGCGAAGCCAGGGCGGACCGCTAGTTGTATTATATACCTACCACCCAATACTCAAATTCCTGTGAGAGTAAAAACCGCGACCTGCCTCAACGCAGTGTAGATAGGGCAAGGACAGTGTACGCAGCGCGGGTGCAACGCCATTCGTAAGACATAGATTGTAGACTATAGATGAGCCAGTCTCTATATTTGTTGCTACAGGATTTGGCTCAGCACAGGGCAAGGAGAACAACATAATCTCACATCTTTAGTTTTATTTTTTTTTATTGTACTGCTCTCGCATTCCTCTTTTTTTTAATTTACTTATGTATTAGAACCTTTTAGATTGTATTACTATTTTTGTTTTAACTCTATTATATAGGTTTTATAGTTATCATTGATCCAATGTATGTCTCTGTATATTTTTAAACAAAATATAATTAATTACCTATTTTCTAAACCACAGCGTGCGATGCTGTTAAGTATAATTTAAATAAGAAACATTATTTATGTCAGTCACGTGGTTTCTAAAAACACAAGCTCTGTTGACTTCGGGGTTAGATAATGCTTTGAAATAAGTCATTCGCATGAATGCGAAATGTACGTATTCCCACGTGCCCAGCATTTCATTTATTTAAAACAACCAACAAAAGATATACAATTTATGGCCGGCGAAAGTCCACCTGCGACGCAGGAGGTTGCGGGTTCAATTCGCCTCGGGACAAATATTTGTACGATCTGCAGGTATTTGTACAGGGTTTTCTCGTCGATTTATATGTATAATAATAAAATACCTATTATATGTAATAATATTGTATTATGTGTGATCAACTGATCAATCATCTAGTGCCCATAAAACAATCTAGCTCTGCTTAGCTTGGGGCTAGATGCTGCGTGAATTGTCCGACATTATTTATTTATTTAATTTCTTCACATAAATTAGTAAGTAGGTACCTTTTCACGCCTGAACGAATGAATGAATTTTAATGAAATTTCGTACCTATTGTATATTTCATATTGTGAGGAGATGGACTTCGTGCTTAAATGGCGTTGCTGCATTTGTCAATGATATTTGACACAACTTAGAACAAATAAGCTTTCACCTTCGTGACACCTAAAATATTCTTTTAAAAACTGCAAACCATTAGCGAAAATTCGTATTGTGGACACTATTACCTTGTGTAATAGTGTCCACAATACGAATTTTCCATGTGAGCCTTTATACATTTATGTATTTATTGAATATATTGTACAGCTATAAACGCACATCTGTGCTCGTTGCTCTACAAGATTCTTGACCTCGTCGTGCCGTTGCGCGATCATTGCCACTGAGCTCAATTGGACGCTATCTATATACATGTAGGTAACTAAGCTATGCGCCGAGTTCCGCATCTGTTTCGTTCGTTATCTATGGTTAAAGTTACTATACCATTTTGTACGTATTTAATAATAATAATGCTGGACAATTCACACAGCATTATTTAGCCCCAAGCTTAGCAGAGCTTGTGCTATGGGTAGTAGATAAATGATATACATAATAATATACAAGTACAAAGATAGATACATATTTACGAATATTGTGGAGTTTGGCCCGTTTTTTCGAAGTTAGAGGCTGTAGGAAGTATCAAACTGTCTGAACCGTGTTTAAGATCTGTAGGTTGACGAAGTTATTATGAATGTAAGTGGGTTGACGCATTCACTGCCCAGCCTTAGCGGTGTGACGATCGTCACCAACAAGGACCACCAATTATACGTGTGCGTTGTGGGCAATGAAAGTGAGCTAGGACCTTTATGTGTCGGAAGAAGACAAAAGTCAATTAAATGCATTAATGCGGTAAAATAATCTGGATCTAGACTTTGGCTGCTATTTGTACAAAAGAAAAACAAATTCGCAGGCAATCAACAGAGAACACAGAAAAGTTTCCAACAAAAATATTTGCGCGCAAAGTTTTCAACGGAATGAAGTAAAATATCCGCAAAATAGGATATTTTGATCAAAGAATAGCTGGGTCTAGACTAGACAGTTTGGAGCGTGCAATTTTCGAGGCAGAAATTGTGGCTGGCGAGTGTGTCGAGGCGAATCGAACGCGTGGCATATTGTTTTGAGGTTATGTCATGTAGAGATAGCAGAAAAAAATATGTAATGCAACTTTAATGAATTTTATTTATTTGAATAATCAAAATCGCTTCAATTCTATAGACGTTTTTATGTATTAGAGTATATTTTTATGCTCATCTTGTACGTTTATCGTTTACGCATATAATTTTATTGAAGTTTAAAAAATATTCTAAACTTAATCTTTCAGACAGGTTTTTTCATATTCGCTGCTACGCCAGATAACTACATAAAAACAATTAAACTAATTAATCGTTTTCTATCTTGTCGTAGGAATACACTACTACATATATTTTACACTTTTTTGCACACCAAGAATACGAATACGAAATATATACACGAAGAGATAACAGAGTGGCACAATGGACGTCCTATGTAGGAAGATATTCAGTAAATAATCAGATAGCACGCCAAGATCACTGTCAGTCTATTCGAAGCTTATCAAAGGGTGTCCTATATTATAGAATACGAAAATGATAACTAATATTTTTAAAGCGAAACTAACGGTCTGTCTGTCTGTCTGTCTCACGCCTCAGATTAAACTTAGATTTAGATAGGCAAAACAAAAATTGTATTAGACACATAAGTTTTATATGAATGTACTAGTGGTTTCTTTTTCACTTCTTCCACTAGTGGACAAAAATTTGAAGTGAAGAGAAATCAATAACAAATTCATATTTTAATAATTATCTGTTTAAAATTTGACTTGTCTAAGTGCTTATTTCGTAAGCCTAAAGAAATAAAGTTATTGAATCTGAATCTTTATCCTAACCTACTCAACCAATTTTCATTAAATTTGACACAGACGATACTCTTTATCCCGGTGTCATGTTCGGGTTACTAAAGGGATACGCGATATAGCGAAATCATATTACTACGAAGTCGGCAAAAGAAGGTATGCTTATAAAAATCCACTATTTAAAAATATAATAATATACATTTTTCTGCCAACGCTACATCATAGACAATTTTACTGGTTCAATAGAACGTCGGAGTTTGAAACCCCGGGAAGTAAACAGAACTCGATATTATATTGTACCTGGCTTCCCTGAACGGAAATGGCTTACTTCCTAAATTTACAACTGGAAGGTTTGTTAGCTGTAGAAACTGGAAATTTTAAGCTAAATGTGTAGAAATCAATTAAATTCATATGTCGTCGTATCCTACGAATACGGTCACAGTTGCAAAACACCAACTTTACAGGAGACGGTTTTTTCTGATTATTTCGCAAAGTTTCTATTGAACGAGTGTGTTTTTTTTTCTAAAACGTTTTATCATATTTTCTGCTAAATTATCATAAAGGTTTCATAAATAAAAAAAACCTTTTTCCCTAGTTTTTGTCCCTTAGCACCTTGTTCCACGTGCAAGTTTCAAATCGACGTTATACTTAGCGCCATTGTGACCGTTTTCCTTTCCACGCAGATTTCGCTTCACGTCCTCAACTAGGGGGGTAACAAACGTCTTTGTAAACTTATTCGACGGGATAATGATGACAATTACATATTTTACGAAGGTCATAGTTTATTGTCCTACATAATTTGGTTTTGTACCTTGATAATTTGGATCAGAAATTGTTTATTCATGCTGTACTTAGGATGCGCTGTACACCCAGACGATATTAAATGTATTTAGTTTGTCTAGCACTTAATCGACGACCTATAATGGCGCAGCTGCTGGCGAAGGCCTCACTTCGTCGCTGGAGGTTGTGGGTTCGATTCTCGCCTTGGGAAAAATGTTTATAGATTTATTGCTGCTGATTTGTCACAGCTGGTTGGTAGGTACAGCTAAAATGCAACAAATCATTCGAAAGCCAAAACCGAGTTCGTGTTAAACTGTGCAATTGTTGATATACGAGTATTAAACAAAATGTGTTTTCGTAAACTATGTAAAACTCGTTTAGGGTTTCTTAAGGCATGATTTAATGCAATGATTGGAACGAATTTTTTAGTTATTATGGTAGGTAGGTACCTACTCATATAAAAAAGGTAATTTTATAATAAATAATGGAGTTTTCTGGCCACAACGCCCAGCCTAAACCGATAAAGCTAGAAAGCTGAAATTTGGTTGGCTGGAGCTTTAACTACACAAATACCCGCTAATAAGGGTTTTTTTTTCTTATTCCACCCCTAAAGAGGTAAAAGGGGGTTTTGAGTTTTTTGGTGTTTTTTGTAACTGTGTAACCGGGGTGGTTCGATTGGTTAGATACTTACATTGAATACTAAACACATGAGAATAATGATCACTAGTTTCAGGATTTTTCAAAATATTCCTGAAAATTTAGTGAAACGGGTAATTAAAGTTTGAGATTTATAATTTCATTCTGTATTGAAATATCTATAACTTTATAATGCAAGGTGCTATTGGCTTCAAATTTAATTATGTAATGATAGAACAGTAAATTAAAAAGGTAATATTATGTGATTTATTTTAAGAAAAATTGCTAAAACAATTAAAATACTAAACTATTCAACATGACGTGTTTCAGGATTTTTGAAAATATTTCCGCAAACTGTAAAAACGGTTATTGAAATATTGGATTTGTAATTTTTGGTAACGTATTTAAATGACTGTTACTATTTAACGTGAGCTGGTAATGCCCTCAAATTTTATTTATGTATTGAATATACAATAACCTCAATTCACTAAATTAATGAAATAATAACAATGAATGAATTTTTGAAGATTTATTGAAACTTCTCTCAAAATGGGATAAGGTAGAATGTTTGAAGCATATCGTATGACAAGACTGCTTCAAATTCACTAAATAAAAAAATATACTGGAAACTTTTTAAAAAAAGAATACTTAATTAACGGACATAAAAATTATATCATAGGCGTCTTTCCGATTTTGGTGAAATTTCGATTTTTTCTTATAATAGGGAATTAGCTGATTTCGTGAAAGTGTTTTACCCTAAACACGTCCACGCCAATGAAATTACAAGCGAGTCAGCTAGTTGTCAATACATTATACGAGCATTCATTACATATGATTATTGTCATAATAGATTGATATCAGAGCCTAGGCATGGCGTATTCATCGATATTTTTTTTTGCTGTTAATTTTCTAACCTATTTAGTATTTAAATGTTATAGTCTATCAAAAAAACAACAAGTACCTAATGGAATTAAAATTCGCAGATGTTTGTAGTGTTCTGGTTGATTTTTATGTATGTATAGTAAAAAAAAATATTATATCTATAAGGTCTATTGTGTTAAGTCATCTGATACCCAAAACACAAGTTTTGGCCGATTGTTCAGCATTTTATTTATTCATTCTATCAATCTCGTTACTGTATCCAGATTAGAGAACTCGTCAATGAGCCTATTTGAAGCCAACTACTGGTTGCTCACGTTATAATACATATTTATTTCGCTGTTTTGTAGACTCTGTCGTCTGATGACCTTATTTGTAGAAGTCGAAAAATCCTGAAATTATTGACTTCTCTTGAAAATCCTTAAAACCTGTTTCTCTTTATTTTATTTTTCACATTGGATTGGACAAGCAAATATGTTACGATTTTGCCGTACAAATGCCACACTATGTATCTATTATACATATTTCAGTATTTTGTATTATTATTTAGCTTTTATACAAAGTTTCAAACTTTTAGTCGTCAATGGAATATCGGGAACTCTGGCAATTTTTACATTTTCTAATTTCCAAGTGATTTTTTTACAAAAAGTCAAATAGTTGTGGTTTAAAGCACCGCATGTAAAAAGCTTACAACCAATTCAATACTTTAGTAAATACAAAACCAATACAATAATTCAAATAATTTTAACCTTTACTAAAATCTTAAAGATTTTTTTAGTTTGGTTATATTGCCGATTTACCAAATGTCAGAAATATTTTTAGAATTCGAACAACTGTTGGTTTATAGTTCAAACAAATTGTGTCTCTGTTCTCAGTTCTTATTGAGAGACCTTTATAAAAAAAACCCTGAAAGACGTATGATAATTTCATAAATATTGATATTATATATTAAAAAGTTATAAAGAATTAAAAAAAAACCCAACTACGTATCTCAAACATGTATAAGCCGTTCCAGTCCATTTTAAGGAGTATTTTAAAACTTCCTGAAACAAATATTCATTTATTTATATTATTAAGATTTCACAATGGAATAGGTATTCCTAACAAAATAATATAGGTACTTCGCAAATGAAGTGATTATTTGCATCCGCATTCGCGAATGTGAAAGATGTAAGTACATTCGTTACATATTATAATCTATACTAATACTGTAGATACGTATAGTATATACGTATAGATTGCTTTAATCGATTTAACGATGAAATTTTTCTTCAGACAGAAGAAAAATGAACAAGAAACTAGCAAGATATAATTATACCTTAGTAGGTTAATAGAACATAATTATGTATGTACACTAGGTACTCGCATTACATATAAATTTAGCATTTTCCGTGCTTTCACAGCCAAAGACAATTCATGTGCCTAGCCAAACTATTAAAAATGCACTTCGTATTCGACAAACAGTGCGGTAATCCGCGCCCGCGCGCCTTTTCGTCCTCGCTACATGGTTACTCTGGAGTATGTAACCGTATTCGCCGGGAAATACTTGTGATCTTTGCGTTTTTCACGTGGAAGAAAGTGCCAAAGCTGTTTGTTAACTTTTTCGTCGGGCTAAATACATCAATGCAATTGTGACCAAATTTTAAAATCTTAATATCTCTTTTATTTTTCGTATTTTTTAATTTTTTTCGAACTGGTATGATGTAAATCATAATGGAGATTCCAAAAATGCAATAAAAATAAAAAGTCACACTGGCGACTGTGACCCTATTCGTAGGATACGACGATGTCTGTTAGAGTTACGCATAGATTTATTGACACGCAATCTGAGATCCGTCATAAAAAAAATAACAAAGAAAGAAAACGCTAGCAAAAAGTATTAAAAGTTAGCATTTATTCCAAAAAAGACGTATGCAAAAGTTTGGGGTTCCCCGAAAAAGTAAGGAAGTCACCTTTATCAGTGGCACGGAAACTGTAAATCGGTAGACACTGTCTGCTGACACGGGTTCCGGATGTCTTTTGAATACATTTCCGGTTGAAAAATCTGTAGTAAATCCGGTTTTTTGTTACTATGAAGTTTTTGGATTTGTTCATACAGAGCTTGAAGTTTGAAAGTGAAAGTTTTTATTGCAGGCCCTATTGCCCGGGCTACACGAGGCTAGTTTTTCAAGCCAGGATAGCAAGCTAGTTCTCTTCTTAAACTGTCTTGGCTAGCTGACCTGGCTTGGAATATGCTAGTTCTGTTTACATGAGGCTATATTATTTTAAGCTAGTATTATTGCTGTAACCGAGGTGACCACACGTCCAAAATGAACTGCACGCGAAAAAAAACACTATTCGACTGACACAGTTACTTCGAAAACTGTGCCAATTCGCACTAGACGAACTAGAAGATGAATTACAGAAACGGGTGTGGAAAAGACCGTGGATGTTAAGAAGAGATGAACGTGGATCATCTGCTTTACTTTTGGAAGAATTTCGCAACGAAGATTTAGAATTAATCTCCGTACTTAGTTTGGGCATCTTAAAATCTCAAAAACTCGTCGCGAAGAAAAACAAACAAAACGCGTGGTTACTGCTTACGAGTCAACTTTAAACTAGCTTCGCCAGCCACATGAAGCTAGTATACAAGCCAGGATAGTAAAATCAGTGGTGGGGGCGCTACTAGCTTAAAAAATAGAACTCCATCCTATTAAAAACTGTCCTGGCTTGTCAACTACCTTACTAGTTTACTAGCTTAGAAATGAAGCTAGTTTTGTCTACACGAAGCCAGAAGTACTAGCTTGCTAGCTTACTGACACTAGCTTGCTATCCTGGCTTGAAAAACTAGCCTCGTGTAGCCCGGGCATATCTGTTGGAAGTGTAAATAGATATACGTTCTTTATTTTTACATACAAATACACTTACTAAGCAGATAAACTTTAATTATAGCATCTACCTAAAATTTTGCTTTCATTTTAGGGTTTTGACATCGGTTTCAAAGCTGTTAAGTGTCGCTATTTCTGTCCTGTTTTTAATCTTTAATATCTCAGCAACTACTGTAGTTATTGACTTGAAATTCGAAATAATAGTACATTTCGTGCGCCTATACATATGCAAAGAAAATAGGTGAAAAATCAAACTGAAGATTATCAATACTAAATCTTGATGTCGTAAGTTGAAAGAGATCTACAAACTCAAAATAGGTATCTAATAAAGGGTATCTTTTTGTACTATCTAATTTAGAGAGATTTCAAATTACAGGTATGGATTAGGACATTTCAAAACAGTTTTTGAATAACGTCTAATTTGTATTTGTTACAAAAATATCTTGAATTGTAGATTATTTTAATAAATAGTTACGTTTAGCGGGGCACGTTAACAAAGTTGAGTCTATTTGAACAATAATTACGTTCCGTCTATCGAGTGAGTATTTCATAAGACAATTCTAGATCAAACCAAGCTGAATCACCGCCAGCTGTTACTGTCGTAATAACTAAACTGATACATAACGATAACGTTGATACCGGTCACAACCGGTTATACCGGTTCTTTCGTCTAAGCTTATACCCTACTTCCCTATTACGTAAGAGGTTTATACAAAGAGTTTTCGTTACACAGATAATTTTTTTTTATTTGACGACCACTGTGGCGCGGTGGGCGAAGGTCCGCCTGCGACGCAGGAGGTTGCGGGTTCGATTCCCGCCTCGGGACAAATATTTGTACGATCTGCAGATATTTGTTCAGGGGTTCTGGTCGTTTTCTACGTATGTATAATAAAAAATATTTATCAATTTAATAATATTGTATTATGTATATCAGTCATCTAGTACCCATAACACAAGCTCTGCTTAGCTTGGGGCTAGATGATGCTGTGTGGATTGTCCAGCATTATTTATTTATTTATTTAAATGAGGAATTGGGAATATCTAAGCGATATTAGGAAATTGCAAAACGTCAGTAATTTCTTTATGGTTGTTATTTCGCGTTCCCGCGAGATTTTTCTGCTTCTAATTTTTTTTGCTTTCTGCAAGGAATAAAGCTGGCGGAGAACTCATTAACCGCAATTCGTAGACCATTTTCTTATAATTTATAATGAAGTAAGTCACTAGTATATTTGGATTATTAAGGAAAATAAGAGATTTTAGGCTATAAATAAAAAAACAATATGCTCCCTTATTATGACTGAGTTTAAGTTGGTTTTTTAAAAAAATTGCGGTCCGCTACGGCTTAGCACGGGTTTTTTAATTTTTCACACAGAACCCTAACTTATTTGAAAATATTCTGTAGGATTCTAATGGTAAAAGAATTTTTCAAATAGGTCCAGTAGTTTTGGAGCCTATTAAATTAAAATAAACAAATAATCAATTAAATCTCTCCTCTGTATAATATTAGTATAGATGTGCTTTGTGGCAAATTACTTTTCCGTTACTTTAAATCTTCATAAAATGCAGAAAAAACATAAAAACAACAAAAATAAAAAGTAAAACAGTTTTATGTTTTTTTTAATATTCTTTTACAGGACGATATGTACTTACGCATATTTGTCCGAGGCGGGAACCGAAGCCGCGCTGCGCCACAGTCATAATTATTGCATGTAGCAGATGCAAACCCTATTTCATGTTATTCTGAATAACCGATATAATATCTCATAAAAGAGCACTCAAATTTCCTGACAAAATATAAATTTTATCGATGAAAAATTTAGAAGCAATTTCATGAAACCCATAAAATTTTTCATGGAATTCAGTAAATTGCTATTGCGTCCCATATTTAGTTTAACAGCTAAATTGTAGTGGTATATTTTTGAACTTATTTTTGACATTATTTTGACAACATACGTTTTGCGAAAGATCTTGTTGGTTTTGTTGTTATATTTTCGTATATCTCTTATAGTTTCACCCATATATTACCATAAAGACCCTTTCATTTCATTATATATGTTTTCAAAATCATAAAATAGTAGCCATCATGTTACGACGTCATACCGACTAAAAGCGGTCAACTGATCAGCGTTTTGTAGCTTATTCACACAGTCAACTGACGACATGACCACAAAGAAATATGGTGTCCATCGCGGCCAGCGGTTTCGCCAAACAGTGCGCTAAATTTGAAAATGTAAAATTTGTATACATTTTTATGGCGCTTATCTTTCGATTTTTTGTGTGGTTTATTAGCACTATAGAATCTAATTGAAACTGTTTTCAAAAATAGTTACCTATACCTAATAAATACCCTATTAGGTACCTACACTGTTACAATTCATACAGTCAACGACCAAAATTTTTCTACCTCCAAGTTTTTATTGACAATCTTTGCTATAAGTATATTACGTAAAATATCCTTATTGCCATAATATAAGCTGATTGACTATAACAATATGTACAGTCAGCGAACAAAATTTGAGAACTAAAAGTTTTTGTCGTTGATCTTTACTGTAGATATTGGACAAACATTGTCATTCTCTAGAGAATTTTACTAAGGGTACATTTATTCGGTAGATACAGTTCAAAAAACCTTTTTTATAAAAATAACTTGAAAGAAACTATCCTTAGCTTCGGTAAATTCCAAAATATTCAGAAGGAATCATGCAATTATTTTAAGATAAAACAGAGAAACAAACCTAAAAAAGCTAGTTGAGAGTAAAGGTTATGCGTGGGTTTTTGTATCTTAACTCCCATAGGATTTTAGAAATGGTCTTCCTGGGAAATATTTTGTTCAAGTTAAATATAAGTGGAAACTTATATTGGGTACACGTTTGCTTTGTAATATTAAATAAATGTGGAATTGAAATGCCTATCTTGAATTTTATTGTACCTATCTGTGATATAAAATATATTTCGAAATAAAAGCAAAAGCTTCATTTTCCTGTTTTTGTGGATATTATTTTTTTAGGTTAGGTGTGGTGTGTCATCATTTCTAGCTGTCCATTGGATCTTCGTGAATTTAAATTTCATTTGAAAAGCATTAGGGATTTAACTTTCATAGTTAGCGGGTTAACAACAAACTTAGTTTGTGTTGCAAGATCCATGGTAGTCATCGTCATCGTCATCTTTAGCCTATATTAGAGGTCCACTGCTGGACATAGGCATCCCCAAATGAGGGCCATAGATGGATTTATATACGAGTATCATTTGGGGGTTATTGCACATAATCCCATGCTGGTGAAGCGAAGTAATCATTACAGCAATACATCATAGAATAGAATAACAAAATACTTATTTGGACACAGGTACAGAATAAAAAAAATACAAACAAAAATAGTATAACATAGATGCAGACGTAATCTTCATAAAAGTGAATCACTATCAATCACATAGTAGCAAAATTCCAATTTAACTACCTAAAATGGAGTCTAAATCCTCGTATTTATTTCTAGTAACAATAACAACCAATTCATTGGCCAATTCCAAGGCTAGGCTAGCTAAATTAACTAGCTTTCTTAAAATACTTTTTACTTACCCGCCTTATTTAAATAGCAAAAAAAAATATAAGTTTACATGTTTATTATAAACCTTTAACTAATATTGATTTAATTAAATGTAATGCTTAACTATAGCTTGCATGAATTCGAGATAAGATGATAGTCTTTTAAATGTTTCAATAACCAATACTTATTCCTTCGTTCTGTTTATTTTTATAACATTGAAAACGCTAGAAACGTGTTTAAATCCAATATCTAATATTGTCTAGGAAGAATGTATACATTTATATTACTGTAATTTGCTAAGTTCATGTAAAATAATCTTTGAAAATTGAAAAATTGAATTGAATTCATGTGTTGTAGATGTAGATGATGAAGAACAGCCGATTAAAGCGTTAGAGGCCGGTTCATCACACCCAATCAGTGGTTCATTTAAATGAAGCGATGATGTCATGCGCACTCCATTGCGTCATTCGCCGGAAAGCGATACACGTACGCAAGTAAATAAATATGTGATTTATTTACATACTAGCATCCATCCGCCTGCGAATATTGTTGTAACTAAGTAGTTTTGTTTATTTGTTAATTGGGCCATGGCTATGAAAGTATTAACGAGCACTACATAATAACGTTAGAATTTTTTTGGTAGATTTTGTGTCATTTTATTCATTTTTCTATTCACACTGATCATAAAGTTTCATTTGAGGTAACTTTGTGATTTTTTTTCTATCGGGTTTAATGACAACAATTTTGTTTTTGTCTTGTGATGTACTAGAAAATTATATACTCAACTATAATATGTATGAATTTCAAAATAGGCCTTATTATTATTGGAGTAGGGACGGTTAAAAATTCCGAAAGGCGGGAATCCCCATCTTATGCAGATATTGGGAGACTTGATTGTTAAATTAAATAACAAGGTCCGTGATACCAAGGCTCTCTTGATTTTTATTAAATATTCTGCGCGTCAGGTCGAAGCGACCCGAGACCTAGTGAGTATTGGCGCAGCGCAAGACCTTTGCCATACAGCAAGGCAATGCAGCCAGCGTCTGGTATTGATATGGATCAGTTGAGCTACCTGTAGATTGTTTGCAACATTCAAATTTATTGTATCTAATTGACTTGTCTAAGTGCTTATCTTGTAAGCCGATAGAAATAAAGTTATAAAAATCTGTTCAATTGTAAATACACTAAATTGGTTCTCCGTTCGTTCTTTTTAATTCTAATTTCGTACCAACAATATACGATACCTAGCGCAGTAATAATGGAAACATAACATGCAGGCCTTAATGCAGGCTTAGCAAATCAATTGGCGTCCGAGTATTCGAGCTAGCTTGGGATGCTACAAGATCTCGAGCCAAGCCCTTGAACTATAACCCAACTGATATCTACCAACGTAATACCTTCAAGCGGATTGTTGGAGGTCCAAACACTCCGAAGAATCTACCATGCGAACACGATAATGTGTTAGGAATAGAATTTAATGGCGTTAATAAACTAATACCAATGGTATTTGTTTTTTGGGATCAGAACGGAATACATTGATAATGTGTCCTACAATCTTCATGAATTAAGGTACCCACTTTATTTAAACCAGCAATCTGTAGGCCAAGCACGGGGATTGTTCTCTAGGGTAGAATAGACCATAATGGCATTGCGTCGCCATACATTGCGTACATTATTGAAGTTAAAGAAATTAATTTCAAATAATTTACGCATTCGATGACAAAGTGACGTAATTTTTCTCTATTCTACCTTAGACAAGGAAGCCCGTGCTTGCCCTACTGCTACGTCTTCGCACGGTTACTTAAGAAAAAACTTCTAAATTATAATATTGTAGGTACACACATGCACGTTGGGTTAGATTTGTAGTTTTCAGCTTTCAATCCAGAGAGCTATAACTTCTCTGGATACTCATACTAGTTTTAATTGGAAACAGTACAGTACAGTAGCATTTAGTAGGTTGGAAACAAGTAGCATTTAGTAGGTAATGCTTCTGCAGTAAGACAAAATAAAAACCGTTAGAGACAATAAATAACCATAAATTGTTTGAGAATCACACAAAGAATTTTGACCTTTTTGTAAGATGCCAAGTAAAATCAAATCCATTACATCCAATCTCCGCTTGTCTGAATTGTTACCATCTTCACACACTTGGGTAAATAAGATAAACAGAGGTACAGCTGACAATCCAATTTCATCGAAAACCGGTCGAGTCCCAGGAGTGCCGGAGAAATTCCGGTTGTGTGAGGTGCTACCGGTATACAGTGAGGTAGGTATGTGCCGGTATTCAATAAGTTAGCTGGATAGGTTTGAAATCATATATAGCAAATGGCTCAGCATTTTTGCAGTCCTTCATTTAATAATCTGTGATATTATGTTAATATATTTTAATAACCTACATATAGTCACTCAGCCTTTCTTGGATTCAAAACATTATTTTAATCCAAAAGTTGCGTGTAATAGATTACTTCTAAGTGATAAAACCGCCTTTAATATGGGTAACACAAGCTTTGCTTAGCGTGGGGCTAGATGATGTTTTGTGGATTGACCAGCATTTTATTATACAATACAATACAAACATGGTTTATTTTACCCAAGAAACAGAACATAACACAATACAATATAAAACAAGTAGGTACAATGGGCGGGTTTATCTGTCTTTAACAGTCCTGTAATATGGTTACTAGGACTGATAAGACAATACAAAATACTACAGAGATAAGGCAAATGAGCAAGCCAGAAGAAAGCTAGAGAGTATTTCAGACAATGTATCTAACTGTAGATTGTAGCGGTAACTATTGCACTGAGTTTTTACACTTTTTACAGAAGTTGCTCTGATATTAACACTTTTCCCTAAGACCTGCTGTGTACGGGATATAGATATTATATCCATATATTATATCTATACTGTGGTAGAGGGCGCACCCATTGGCGAGGCTGGGCAGTGAAAGCGTTAAAAAGTATTCGGCATAAGTTGTTGATCCAGTACTACCTACCAGCTGTAGTTTGTAAGCGTTATTTTCTGTGATTTAGTTATGTACCTTTTCAATTATTATAAGTACCATTTTAACGGCATTTGAATAGGTAAAAAACGTGATATTTGCCCGTTCAAATGGTATCAATAATAAAATGTACAGGGTAGGTTAAAAAATAATAATATTTTCAATGCGGATGAGAGTTTATAAATAGGTTTGGCCCCTTTCAAGCTGTACCCGAAGTCTCAGAGTGGCCGGGTCCACAATGAAAATTGACGTCTTTATTGCTTCGGACAATTTTTTACTATATTTTCTCGGAGATTTTCGTGGGAGAGAATGTTATAAGTTTTTACAGACGTTGAACTAATCAGCGCGTAGGTTAAAAAGAAAATGCTTTTATTTTATCTTCGATTTTAAGTTTATGGAGGTACGTAATTAGCCTAAAGTAAATAGGTTTATGTTTATTGAACTAAACTATTCAGAAATACGTCAGTTGGGCGTTGACTATACCACACAGTTTGTTAGTGTCATCGTTTCAATAAGTAACTTAGATATTTCAAATGGATAGCGCGATCCTTACGCAAGGCAGGTTGTGGGTTCAACTCCCATCGAATCCGAAACTTTATTTTATTATTTAGCTTAAATTGAAGAAGGTACCTTTCAGTATGCAATCACCGGAGATTTTATTTTGTACGATTAGGGTGAAGCCTTTCCCGGCTTTTTAAGGTAAAATTTTTAAGGTTAAGATTCCTTTTTAAGTGTGATACTTAGTTTGGCCTATTGGGTCACACCGGCGTTGCAGCATGTCATAACAAAGTCCTTTCAGCAATGATATATCACCGCAGCGAAACATCCAAACTGTCGCATTTCTCAATACACCAGGCTCTTAGAGTATAAAAGATCCTACGATGCAGTAGCGCTCGGTCGCGGCTCAGTCTAACGATGTGTTTTACCTGAATGGAGCTCTATCATACACAAACTAACGTAGCGTATTTACATACCGCCATAGAGTCAAAATCTGAGGCCGAATTCTGCTGAGCTAACTAACTGCTTTTCTTTGACAATGGTATCGTCTCAGAATCGTCCATACAGAGAGAGATATATAAGCTCTATTGTAGATATTGCGTGCGGTGCATTTGCACCGCACGCAATATCTACAATAGAGATAGATTTGCACGGAAATATTGATAAAAAGTTATCAGCCCTTGACGCTTTTGACACGCTAATCAGGCCCTATTCAAAAGATTTTTCATTCAATCACTTTTTTATTTCGTGAATTTGCCAGATTTTTTTTTATACACTAAAACACACTAATTAATGTATACAAAGAGTCACATACAACACTACTTTATGTAGAACCTGGTCGGAAGATACGTCTACAAACGCTGCGGTTTTTATTCCTGATAGAGGTACTCAATCTCATGAGGATCAAAGCTGCCTTCGTGTATCTTTATTTTCTTAAGAATCTTATTTACTTCTTTGAAATGGTTTCTGATTACTAGGTATGTAGTTGCTAGTAGTAACTATCTAATATTTTGATATGGATCAAAATGTCAAATCTAATCCATCAATAGATTATCTCAATGGTTCAGAGTGGGTAGAGTGATAATGATAAATGATTTACTGTAAATTTTCCTATAAACAGGAAAATAGACAACCGATATTAATTTACGGTTTTCATGTGGAGATAGCTTCCGAGCGATAAGTCAGCTTATGATAACTTGGCAAGGATCATAGTTAAAGACTTACGAATTGGTAAAAGCTTGTTGGTAACATTTTTGAAATTAAATCATGTCATCTAATATAGCTTGCATCATTTAATTCTGTGCACAATGCGCCGAAACAAAGAAAGTGAGGTGCGCGCGCGCCGATTTGTCATTCTTACTCGCCACGTGACAGCGACACACGGTTGGAGAGTTCGGCGAATGTTTTAGTGGGTCCAACTGTGTAACTACACAGTTCGAGAACAAACGAGGTATATCTTTTTTTATAGGGTAATCCAATTATGTTTGAGATGGGTAACCTACTGTTTTAATGCTTAAACATCATTTAAAATGAATAATAAATAATGCCGGACAATCCACACAGCACCATCTAGCCCTAAGCTAAGCAGAGCTTGTGGGGTACTAGCCGTACTAGGTAACTGATATAGGTACATTATAATATACGAGTAAATAGATAGTTTTTTTACTTTACATAGAAAATAACCAGAACACCCTGAACAAATATTTGCAGATCGTCGCAGGCGCTACAAAGATCGTCAAATAGTTGAATTGTGGTCCCTACCTGAACTAGTATCTCAGTGTTCTTCTCCTCGCTTCTTGTCATTTACAGTCAGAAATATATTTATTAACAGCATATATATAGACTAATACAACCCAAGGAATTGTACACTAATGTATAAGGAAACCATATAACATGAAATTGGGGTTAGTTGTTTATATCTTCCGTCAATAATGTCATCCAATTCGTAGCTCGCGTGCCGAACACGGTACGATTTGTTGTCATCCAATTTCACTTTTGTCGGCTTTCGTGATAGCGTGACGAAGTATCTCTGGTTATTTGTCAATAATGGCTGTTTCTGCGGGGTCAGGTACTTTATTGGTTTTACCATGTGACATACACTTTTATATCTTTAGTTATTTATGAGTTTGTCTCAATGTTTGACAGTGCTTTTGTTTTGGCAGGTTCGTAAAGTATGGTTACTGATTGTATGTTGTTTCTTTTTTGATGTTGACGATTTTAAACTGTAATTATGCACTTACAATCAAAATTATCAAAATAAGTTACTATCAGTTTTTGAAATGTAACTATTTGGGTCTGTTATTCCATTGTAGTTTTCTTTGTTAATGGTTTATTAATTTGGTAATAAATTAGTTGAAAAATATAATAATTAGAAGAGTAGAATAGAAAATCCTTTATTGTTTTTTTGTATACTACAACTATAAAATCAATATTAACTACTATTACTATTCATAACTGATAAATATCTTGTATTTAAACATTGCTTTGTCTATGGGCTAATTTTATAACCTAACTAAATTTAAACGTTATTGGTTTTTGATTATATTCTAACGTCCACGTTTCCTCATATTCCACCATGTTATCGATTCACTCATTATTTTAACTGACCGTGTGTATCATCTAAGTCCTAAGTCGTTAAAATTGCGTAACCGTTGCAAATTGTCGTGTGAACCGCTCTATGTGGTACAAGCCAGTTCACTTACATCGCTAATTCATTGCAAAGCGGATCATTATTGATTTTGTATGGTATGTTAGTTTCGATCCGAATTGATGTTTCTTTGGTTATTCGATAATCCTTTAGTATGAGATATTGGTTATATAGGTTATATTGGATATCGGTTGGGGTCGACGAAATATAAGGTCGAATATATAAGATATAAGGACCTTCAGAATTATTGTTTGGCTGTGAAAAAATATCATTTTTATCAACTAGAGGACGGAATAACTGTACTACGCGCCAGAAATACAAAGCAGTAGATATATATTCACAGGAGTGGTAGGAGATGAAGTTCTCATTAATTCGTCGTCTTAAAAACATCATCTTTCTTCAGTCCGTATATCTTTGGATCATCCGATTGTCCTTTAAATATTCAAGTCAAACTTTTATACTTTTTCTTCAGTATGACTTAAAGTCTGAGATCGCATACCAAGAAAATGTACAAGGAAAGATTTCCGAAAGCAAAATCCCAGAACTTTGATATAAAAATCTTTAACAGCAGCCATATTGAAACCTGGCGACATAATCAGCCTGATCCGCTGGAAGCTAGCCAGCTGCTCATCCCTCTTTAGATTACAGATTAGATTGATGCAGCTGAACTGAACCAAGTGAATCCTTTATGGAATAAAAGTCACAGCTTTGTGGCGATATTTTGTCTAATATTATAAAGAGGAAAGATTTGATTATTTGTTTGTTTGATTTGAAAAGGATCCGAAACTACTGGATCGATTTGAATTTTTTCGCCATTAGAATCCAAATTTTCCGTGATGAACATAGGCTATAGAAGATTTAAAAAAATATAGGGTTCCGTATAGGAAATATTTTTTTTGGTAAATACCTGTGCGAAGCCGGGGCGGACCGCTAGTAACGTATAAGTTTGTGTTATTATTATTACCAAACAATTTGTATGCCATCCGAGAAAATGGGGTGATGATCTGCGAAAGACTGCTGGTTGGACGCGGCAGACAGAAGACAATGACCTTGGCTTTCCAGGAGACTCCAACACAAAATAGGTTCATAGTTAACCCGCTTACATTCATAATAGATTCGTCAACTTACGATAGTCTTTATAGTAAGACCTTCTTTATGTTCTGTGTTTGTTTATGTTTTATGCTGTCCGTGTTTTATGGATTATTGATTTGTGAACTAAATCAATAATATATCTACTTTTGGTTCGTTTTCGCTGAACTTCAGTGACAGATTTTATTTATTTAGCCACGTATAACCAGTAAACAACCCAAAGTCTGAGTTAATCTATTTTCGTCAGTTTCCCATCACTTCTCTATATTTCCTAACGCTCATTACACATTCTTGTCTCATTGGCGGTGGCCGAAACAGTCTTGTGGACGTGCTGCGAATTTAAGAACAAGCGAAGTTCACTTTCATAAGACCGAATAACAACTTAGAGACTACGTAGTAAGGAGTTTGGCTATAAATAGATAGAAATTTTATAAGGATCACTTACGGCATAGGAACTTCATAAATACATATAAGGTGGTAACCTCATAAATGACCCTGTTTCGTTGGTGTGGGTAAAACCAACAAAAGTACTAGAAGGTTTAATATGTTAAAATAGAATAAATAATGCTGGAAAATCCACACAGTATCACCTATCCCTAAATGAAGAAGTGCTTGTGCTAAGGGTACTAGATGGCTGATATATAAAATATTTTTTTTTATTATATATAGAAAACGACCAGAACACCCCGAAATTATACATGCAGATCGTAAAAACATTTGTCCCGAGGCGGGAATCAGAACAACTCTACCGAACTGCAATCCACAACCTGCATGCCCAGCGTGGGGATTTAAATAAATAAACAAATAATGCCGGACAATCCACACAGCATCGTCTAGCCCCAAGCGATGCAGAGCTTGTGTTATGGGTACTAGATGACTGATATACATAAAACAATATTATTATTACACAGATAGATATATTTTTTTAATTATATATAGAAAACGACCAGAACACCCTGATCAAATATCTGCAGATGGTACAAAAATTTGTACCGGGGCGGGAATCGAACCCCCAACCTCCTGCGTCGCAGGCGGACCTTCACCCAGCGCGCCACAGAGGTCGTCGATTATAGGCAATAACCCCGAAATGAATAAAAATGCGGCGCTCATTAGGGGAGGCCTATATCCAGCAGTGGACTATTATAATAGGCAGGTGATGTATGATGTTTGATGGGGACCCCGCCTCAGCATGGCATACGCTGGTTTTAGGTGGTTCCCAGACAGTAGAACCTTGACTCAATAAATAATTTAAAGGCTTAATAAAACAAATGTTTTAATTTAATCAAATTACCTTATCTATTTTGTTCCTACTCCTACCACATCCATATTTCCTTACTCCATGTGCTCTGATAACAGTGATAGGGGAACACCGACCTCATTTGTAACTGATAAAGCCTACCCCAAGCTCACATTATGAGTGCTTTTTATCTCGTCACAACTTTTATCAAATACGCGAGGGTAGAAATGAGGTTAACTTCAGGTGTTTTATGGTGTAAATAATATACATAGATGGAATCAGTGGAAATGTAGAGGCTTGTTATAAAAATAGGTATATTTAACAATATTAGTTTGCAGTAATACGCATATAATTAAAACATATCATTGCCGTGTGGTGCCGGCATAGAATTTCACTACCCCAACTCTTCCCGTGGGTGTCGTAAGAGGCGACTTAGGGAAACAAACCGGGGGGCGGGCAACGAGCAACTACACCAAACTGCGATCCCCAACCCGCATGCTCAGCGTGGGGATTATGGGCAATACCCCCAAATAATGAGGCCATCTATGGCGCTCATTAGGGGAGGCCTATGTCCAGCAGTGGACTATTATAGGCTGGCGATGATGATAATGATTTTACTATTCATTATTAAATAAAACATTTACTTAAAAAAAGAATTGCAAATGTGATTTTAACCCTAACCTTTAAAAGATAAATTATTCAATTTAAATCTAATAATTTAATAGACTAACATTACCATAATACCTACAACAAATAAAATAGTATAAAATCTACACTATGTTAATTATTATTTCTTATTTTAGTGTCTTTCTTTTTCTGTCTGTCTGTCCGTCGCAGTTGTCTGTTTAATGTAAGAATAATCAATAGCGCGTCATTTTGTAACAAAAAATATGTTAATAAACGTGGCCTATTGTACGATAAATTATAAGAATAAAACCATTATATTCCTCTAGAATCATTTTCTTTAATAGTTTTACCTAAAAGTACATAATCGTCTTTGTGGGGTATACCTAGAAGTATTTTTCTATACCATTTAAAAAGTTGTCCTGATATTCCTCTTGCATTTTTCTCTCATAAAATTAAGCGCCAGTCTTAATTCTTTGTTAAGTGACAAGAACATTCATCAAGCCAAACAAACTTCACGAAGTCTTTATAATAGCTTTGATGATATTCTTTTATCTTTTTTTATACTTTTCCTCAGTGGTAAATTATCGCGTAACTTTGAATCAATCTAGAAATTTCCCAGACATAATAAGTAAGTACGCAGTTTATGTATAGTTTGACGTATTATGTAGTAATTAATATATCGTAATGTGTAGTTAGATTTTAGTGGCTGCTGCAGCCTCAGGGGGAGCTTAACTCTGACTTATTTCGATACTTGTTCTAATAGTTATATTATTGTAATTTTGATTTTATCCACGTACGCCTCACATATATTCCAAAAAAAATCTGATTCCGTCTCTTTCTAAATAAAGGTTTTACCTCTTATTATAATATATTACATAGATCGATATTTATTACATATAAAACTCCCAGAACACCCGGAAGAGGTACATATGTATGTACAAACATTTGCCCAAGGCGGGAATCTCCTGCGTCGCAGGTGTACCTTCGCCCACCGCGCCACAGAGGTCGTATGACTGATATAATGATGACCCGATTATCTGTGACAACTTAGCAGAATTTAAAATAAAAGTGTATATACCTACGCTTTGTTTATCATAAGAAATAAGTGTAATATTGAACAATGTGCATGTTAAACGTTACGAAGGTGGCTCGTGTTTTAGTTGGCCGTCTCGAACAATGGTATTTATGAACACCTTGTCAAACAATGTTGATCGTTGATATAATTGTACGTTAAATTACCCTTTATTCATAATGACCCGTTCTGGCTTTGTACGGGTGCAATGCTGATACATAAACCATCCTCTTTAATCACTCTATCTATTATAAAAACCGTATCAAAATCGTGTGCGTAGTTTTAAAGATCTAAGCATACAAAGGGAAAGGCAGACAGCGGGAAGCGGCTTTGATTTAAAATTTTAAACTATAAAGAGATACTCTGCTTATTAAGAGCATTGCTAATTCTATTCTATTATTATTTTAGTTTGTCTTCATATTTAAAAGTAAATGGGAGTCAGAAATAATACTACTCAGCAACTGTTCGGGGTTAGAGAGATCGCAAAAAGTATATAATATACAATCCAACGAGCCTATCTATTCAAAGTTATCTGGAAGAGATTGCTCTTGAGTGATAAGAACGCCAATTGTAGCTTGTTCTTATTTTATCGGTTTTTCTAAACTAGTCAAAAGTTAAGTGTACGATAATATTTATTATTATAATTACAAATCAAGTTACACTAGAAAACGAACCCAACAGAAGACATTACATAGAAGTGTAATGAGTGACCTTATTGCTGAGAAGCGATTTCTTCCAGGCAACCTTTTTTAACCTATAACCTACATTACCTGGGGTTGTTGAAGCGTGGCACTGACCGAAACATATATTTTCATTACATTATTAATTACAGATGCGTCTTCTGACTGTGTCAAATGCAACCCGAAAGCAAATGAGCAAATATCAAATAGCAGTGAATGAAATAGTTAAAAACAAGTTTTTTTTTTCTTTTTACAAACAATCCTCAACAAGGATCAGTTGAGCTACCTGTAGTTTGTTCGCAGCAGTCTGCAGTTAGCTCAATTGTTTCAATTGTAAATACTAGTTTTGTTTTATTTAGTTAGATCATTGTAATTTTATTTGTTAATAAAGACTTTTTGCCTGTTCAAAAAAAATAAAAACAAGTAGATAAAATCATAACGGGATAATTTGTTACGTTACGAAGACGTTTTAGAAGGCAGTCAGTAAACATGCGTCGCTAGTTGTCTGATGAAAACATATCCTTACAGCTCGTGGATGACTATTATGACTCAAAGCTGTTCCAACCGGATATCTCAGTCTAGACTCGACTAATTACAAGTTCGTCATCAAATTGTCATCAATTAGTTCATAGCAGCTGTCATTTATGTGCTGCCTAAGGTCGTGGGGTTACAACCATATCCTGTGACAAGACTACGTTCAGCTCCATAGGTACCTCCGATTTGAATGAGTAGAGTCATATCTATAATAACTAGATATAATAAGTAAAATAATATGTACCTCTATATGAGGAAGAAATATCTGATTGTTAGTTTTTTTGGATTGAATAGGCTCCGAAACTACGGGACCGATTTGAAAAATTATTTCAACAGTCAACTGTTGAAATAATTGTTCAACAGTAGAATCCTACATCAAAAATGATATTTTTTGAAAACCGCATGAAAATTGGTTGCATATTTTAAAGATCTAAACATACTTGGGACAGACAGACATCAACATTGTTTTATACTACGTAGTAAAGTTCAAATTGTGTACCTACTGCTACAAATAAAAAAACTCCAGAAATCAACGCATTCAACCATCCTAATTAAAAAAGAAAAAGCGGAAACCATCATCAGAATTCAGTCAGCCGTTCCGCACGAGCGCTCAACACAAAACAAAAACAGGTTCTGTCACCCAGACCGAGTGACCTTGGCGAGGGTCACAGAGACCGCGTGACCTTGGTAAGGGTCACAGAGACCTTGTGACCTTGACGAGGACTGCTGATTAACTGGTCCTTTGTTCCGACACGTGGTGTTACTACATACTCGAGTTAGTGTAGCTGTTCAGTAGATAGATAAATAGAAAATACTTTATTATACCACACAAAGAAAGAAAACAGACATGCATATAGTGAAAGAAGTATAAAGGGCGGCCTTATCGCTATGAGCGATCTCTTCCAGGCAAACTTGACATGAAGGAACATTATAGACGGTGTAAATTAAGTAAAACCAAATAATAATAATGATAGTAATACCCAATAATAATAATAATGTCAATTAAGGCGAGGGTTCCCGATATGAGCACTCTCTATGCACCTCGGCGAGTGTGAGCAAGACGGTGCGCAGCGCAGGCAGCAGACCACGATTTTGTACATTATTTACCTACATGTTTTGAAAAATATTTGTATGGCATATAAAAATAATTTCTAATGATGCACTGCGTAATAACGTTTGCATTTTTTTTGTAATACATTTTGTGTCACTTTATTCATATTTCTATTCACATTGACCATTTAAAGTTCCATTTAAGAGGTAACTTTGTGTTTTTTTTTTATAGGATGGAATGACAACAGTCATGTTTATGTATGTACTAGAAAATATCCTCAAATAGATTACGTATGAATTTTAAAACTATAGACCTTATGTTTATATAGACCTTATATAGTTTTTGAGGTACGGACAGTTAAAAATCCCGAAATCCAGGAAACCCTGCCTTAATAACCGGAAGAATAGCAATACATGACAAGTTCATGACCATGCACCTATGAATTGCATGAGCATCGGCTTACAATAAACAAAATAAAAAATAAAATATTATAAAAAAAACAAAAAATGTTTATTTCTGTACATAAGAGATATACATTGACATGGGTTGGGGGTTCTCTTTTAAGCATAAATATGCTTGTGTTAGAGAACCCCGCTCTTCCGTAACGTTAGTTCAAAGACATTTTCCACTTTAATTTTTTTGTGGAAAATGTCTTTGCGTTAGTTCGGTGTACAGATTTTACATATGTAATAGAAATACAAAATAAAATAACATTAATTCTGAGACTAGAACGTTCGGTAGTCTGGGACAAACGCATCCAGTTACCTAAGCTAAGCTACAAAATGCCTAAACTATGATATCTCACGGTAGGTAAGGTAGGTAACTACTATCTCTGGCTAGTAACATTCCAGTAAACATATTCTAGACCAGTAAATACTTGGAAACGCTGCGGAGACAAAGCTCATTCGTCCATTGTTAGATGTAGCATCGGTTGACTACTTATTTTACTAAGGATTCTCGATAGGAAGTCGATCTAAACTCGCTAAATAAAATGAAATAGTCAGACTTCAATGTTTTTTGTTCTTCTAAAAACATTGCTACAACATAATCACTAACGCTTCTCGAACGGAAATCGAAATAAACTCGCTAAATAAAAAAAATATAAGTACTAATATTAAAATGATCTGACCTCAATTTTCTTTCTTTTTCCAGCTGAGTGTTTAAAAAAAAAATTGGGATGCAGTGCAACACCTTCTTGTAAATGATCATGCAAGTGTGAATACTACTACCAACTGATTTTTTATTATAATTTAACCGAATTAGGTACCAATCTACATCAGTTAAAGTCACTAACTAAAACAAATTAAATCATTTTATACGAAAATACAAAAAAAACCATTTAATTACTAACCTATTCCTTTAGTATTTAAAAGTACTTTTTATTTAGTTCAATCAAATTGAAGATTGTTGCGCGTTGACGTCTTTTCTATGCTAAGCTTTGCCTGCTACACCGCGCCGTAGATCCTCTACGAAACCGAACTATTTTTAAGGTGTTAAAAAAATTCCAATGGTAGGGCTCAGTTACGTATCACTAACGAATCTCCGCTATTGTTCACTCTGTTGACAATGCGTTCTAGCTTTAGTCTGGAATATTAAACACTGGTTTAAATACATGTTTTGGGCTCGTTGATTATGAATTTATTTACATACTTCTTCCGTTTTCCCATTGTCACCATTTTCACTATAAATCGTGTAACTACATAGGTTGGGTGAAAAATAAACTAAATAAACAACACAAAACATCAGCATTACTATTTATTTCTAAATCAATAAAAATACAGCGAGGCAAATCGCAATAGACCCAAAAAGCAAAAGAGCAAAAGGGAGTCGAATCGTCTACAGCAGTGGGATTGAGGACAAATCCTCGTTTCACTGTGACCACGAGGGTCGTATCAACTTGAGACTGAAAAGCCCATTACAATATCAGAACGAATTAACGCCCTTCTCAATTGCGTCTACGAGAGAGACGACTTCACAAACCAACCGACAATGGGTAACCAGTCCATCGCCGGCGGCACATAGCGGTAAAGACCGAACTTAGATACAACAACTGCGATATAGCATGTACGCTCATTGCTGACCATCACTTGAAAGGGTGAATTAGAACGGCTCACCCCTCAGAAACCGTTTTACTGTGTAGACACGGACTCCCCGAAAACTATGTATTTGAAGTCGTATATCAGCTAACAGGCGAAAAAATACCTTAAGCGCGATCTACGATTCTTCGTTTATAATTCTTATAACTCTGGAAGCTTATATTGAATCTTACATTTTGCGTTGGAATAATTTTATTCAATATTTATAGTATTTTATAACGTGAAATTAATTTAATTTAAATGATAAATGGGAAAATACAGATGATAATTTTGTAACGGTGAAGGATAGCGAGACCTAAATAGTCGCAGAGCGACAAGGATGGGTGATTTTGCAAAGCGACCGGCGGCACAGTATCGCCATCTATTGGCGGGTTTGATAACCGAATGATAAGATATAATCTTTCGTTTCGGTTTAATAAATATAATTTTACGTAGGTTAGGTTATGTGATAAATTTACACCGCAATTAATTTTGATTGAAAAATCATTTGGTTTAGTACTTTTAGGATTCTAAATTTATAACTTAAAAAATAAATTTAACTAATAAATTAAATAATTATCTTTATTTATGTAACAAAAAACTATTCACATTTCAACAGATTTTTGGCTATCACGTATGGTATGGTGTTATTATAAATTATATAAATCTATATCTATACTACTATTAGAATGAGGAAAGCTTTGATTATTTGTTTGAATTGAATAGGCTACGAAACTACTGAACGGATTTGAAAAATTCTTTCACCATTTGAATCTTTTATTATTGATGAACATAGGCAATAGACTATTTTCGAAAAAGGGATCTGCATAAAAACTTAAGTAATGTCACCCAACGCGTCTGTAACAATTTATAATTCTTAATGTTTTTTGTTAAATAACCGTGCGAAGTCCTAGGGGGGAGACTGCAGCATACTAACTATCTAATCTAATATTTATGAGGGAATGATTATACCATAAGTCTAACTATTTTCTACTATGAAAAGATATCTTTATTTTATTATTTCTGAGATGCAGAGTTGGCTTATCATCACATTCTTCAGTATTCTTCGGTCAATTCGAAGCTATAATTATCCAAATGACATATTTACTATGAGACAAGATAATATGGGTGCCCGCGGTTTCACCCGCGTAGCTCCCAATCTCGCAAGACTTTCGGGATAATAATGCCAATATGTTATTCCAGATCATAAACTATCTGTGTACAAAATTTCATCAAAATCCGTTTAGTAGTTTTTGCGTGAAACATCCATCCATACTTACAAACTTTAGCATTTATAATATAAGTAGGGTTATTGTTAGTTATAGATTTATTTATTACTAACGACCCGCTTCGCTTTGCACGGGTGCTGATACAAAAATATTCTTCTTCAATCATTCTATCTTAGAAAAAAACGCATCAATATCCGTTGCGTAGTTTTAAAGTTCTAAGCATAGGGGCATACAGACAGAAAGCGGAATACGACTTTGTTTTATACTATGTAGTGATGCCAGCTTTAGTTTGTTTCAACTAACTACAGTTAGCAAAATTTTTTTAATTGTAAACATACTACTACAATCTAATTTGCTTATTCAGTTAAAATTTTCTTTATGAAAAAATATATTTCATCGATTACCATCCATTGGAATAAAATCTCGTAGGTACATTTAACTTTTCTAGGGCTCACTAAATGAGCCGAATCAAAATGTTAACCCACAAATCAGGGTCCCTAATGAGGGTTAATATAAGTGGTACCCCAATTTTTCAGCAGTACCTTTTAACATAAATATACTGGAGGGACTCCTTCAAGAAATTTAGGAACGAGAAAGAAACGGAGCGAAAATACCAATGTCTTTTTATCTCTCATGTTATTTTGTATATTTTATTGTATTTTATCATAGCCTTTTTGGATAATTGGGAGAGGACCTGATTTTCAATGCCAAAGTCAAACAAAGTCTGCAGTTAGCTCAATTATTCCAATTAAATAAATAAAATAATGCTGGACAATAACTTAATTTATTACTTACTTCTTACTTACTGCTTACTTACTACTTACTTCAAGTAAAATAATGCATGGTCTATCGTCGATCAAAATCTTCGCGAGATATGCTTGCATGGATCAAATCTGTGATTTTGAAAAACCAAGACAAGTTTTTAGCAATATAAGTATAGAGAACAGAAAGAAGGGAAGAGAAAATACAATCAGAGTTCAATAAGTTTTCTCTAGACCTTTGCCAAATTGTCACATAACTTCAGGCAAGATCGCCGTCAAAAAAATATCGGATCACGACATGAAAATCAAGATATAACTTTATTTTTACTCAGTTTAACCTCTCTTATAACTGAATGATATATACTATGAACTGGTGTCCGAATTGTTATTAAACCTAGCCTTAGGTATAGGAATCACAATACTCTTCCGTTGACTTGACACTAATTGACGAGAACAGTACAGCAAATATTCAATTATAATGCTTCATAAAAAGGTAGGGACGAGTTTTGCTCCGACTCAAAACCTAACTACCTAACAAGGAAAAGGTTTCTTTCTCGCTTCTACTTAACCTCAAAAAGATATTTGAACAAAGAATCAAAGTGATCTCTTTATTTCCTAGTATTACTTTTGTAAGATGTCGTGTCCAAGAGTCCTAGGAGATTGGAGTAAGGTACTATCAAATTTTTCTCGATTTTTTGATTTTGTGTTGTTAACAAGTAATGAATATAAAGATAAAGCATTTATCCGATACGCCTTTCCCCTCATAACAGAAAAAAATTGTGCCTTTCCCGATTCCGCTTAAGCTTGGCAGTAAACGCGTTAAACGAAGTTCGAAAGTTCTAGAAGCCCTTTACTACAATCCCGTGACTTGAGTAAAGAAGAACCCTGTCCATCTATAGATACCTTTAGTATGTCTATAGGTAGTTCAGTTTCTGGTTAGTTGGGCCCGTTTATTGCCAATAAATGCACGGACCACTTAAAGGAAGAGGTCAGTCGAGGGTATAGGTTATGGTACAAGGTTTTGTAGACCTTTCCTGAGTCTAGCGGTTTATTTTGTGGTGAAATGATGGGTTTTTTGGAATGTCGGGCCAATGATGCAATATCAATTTGACTCGGCTGAACAGAGTTTGTGTTATGATTTATTCCATTACAAAATGATTACCTAAGTAAATCTTTTATATGTATTTACATATTTGTACCCAGTAGTCTTAGTTTTGATATAGAATAGGTTAAAATGTTCCTACTTTGTATATAAAACCTCTTGAAATTAAATAAAGTTTATTATTTATTATTTATTATTTAAAGTTTAATATTTATTATAAATGTTTTTTTTATTTTATATAATAAAACAAAGATTTCAAATAGTGGAGATAGTGGTAAACCACGAGGATACGCCTGTATATAATTCTTAATATCAGTGGCACAAAGGCCAATAGTCCGTCTATTAGAGGTTGGGAGTTTGATTCCCGCAGCGATTTGCATTTATTGATTCCGCCCGGAATAAAAATGTGCAGATTTTTTCCCGAGATTACATAATATAATAAAATAGCAATCAGAGTTATTATTGTTATTACAAAAAAAGATGCTGAACAATCCACACAGCATCATCTAACCCCAATCTTCAAACATTTGTTTTGAGGCGGAAGTCGAACCCGCAACATCCTCTGTCACAGGCATATCTTTGCCCACTGCGCAACAGAGGTCATCAAATAGTTTGAAATTAATCACTAATTTCTTCAGAAACATAAGTAATCATCATCATCATCAGCCTAATGTTAGTCCACGGCTGGCTGGACATAGGCCTCCCCAAAAGAAACATAAGTCATGGTGATTCAATTCCCTCGAAAGTTTTCATCTTGCACCACAAACCCAATAAATTAATGCAGCAACCCCAAGCACTCTCGGTTCACAGTGCCCGCAATTTGATTGCTTGTCCTTCGATCAGTCAGTCGAAAAACTCGGAAAATTGCTTTCTGTTTTTACTTTACTTTTATTCCTTCGCAAGAGAACAGTTGAACTGAAATGCGCTGGTGTGCAACGACGCATTTCAGTTAAACTGCCCTCTCTTATTGTTGAACGAATAATTATACAGCGAAAAGACTCATCGAATGTTTTATTTTGCATTAAGTTTATTACTTAGTGCCTGCATAGAATTTGACCACCGTCACTCTGCCCGTGGGTGTCGTAAAAGACGACCGAGGTAAAGACACCGAGGGGCAGCAGCGCGCTCTGCAGAACAACTCCACCGAACTGCGATTCCCAACCCACATGTCCAGTGTGGGGATTATGGACAAAGACAATTCTTTGAAAATAAAGATTCCAGTTTGCTGGACGTCAACTTACTTTAGAAACACCGCTGGTTACCTGATAACAAAAATACACAGGGTTATTTTGACGCAAGACAAACCTTGGTATATTTTTTAAATAAAATAAATAAATATGGCACTATATTCAGTCGGTCCGACCAAAATCAATGAAAGGAATGTCAACAACATCATCATCATCATTGCCGTGTGGTGCCAGCATAGAATTTTACCACCCCAACTCTTCCCGTGGGTGTCGTAAGAGGCGACTAAGGGAAACACACCGGGGGGCGGGCTGCAGCGCCTTCTGCAGAACAACTACACCGAACTGCGATCCCCAACCCGCATGCCCAGCGTGGGGATTATGGGCAATAACCCCCACATAATGATGCCATCTATGGCGCTCATTAGGGGAGGCCTATGTCCAGCAGTGGACTATTATGGTGATGTTGATGATGTTGTTGATTTAGTCGGTCTGACCAAAATCAATGAAAGGAATGTAATGTCACTTTTTACATTTTACATATCATCTAGTATCATATATTTAAACAAAATGTTATGCAACAAAATAACAAAAAATCTGTAGGATTTTAGTGAAGAACTAAAACAAATTCTTGTACCAGAAGCGTAAACAATAAAGTCTACACCATCAAGAATTTAAAAGGCTTCGGTAACACGATGCTAAAAATAAAAGAAAACACCTCGGGAAAACAAACAACGTAAAAAAGCTGTAGATTGGTTTCAAGATGAAAAAGAGCGGAAAATTCGCAAGTGAACCGTTTCCTTGATTTTTACCAACATTATTATCAACTAACAATACTAGTCCCCTAAACCTAGGTCTGATTAGCACTTATTGGCTTATCTATTAAATTAAAAGGTTTGACGTATTACTTTTTACTCGTTAGTTTTTAGGGTTTTGACATCGGTTTCAAAACCCTTATGGGATCACTTTGATTCTGTTTTGTGTTTTGAATCCATAATATCTCAGAAACTACTGCAACTATTGACTTGAAATTTGAAATAATAATACATTTTGTGCGCCCGTACAGTTTTATGGGCAAATAAATGAATGCCGTGTGGTGCCGGCATAGAAAATGCCGTGTAGTGCCGGCATAGAATTTCACCACCCCAACTCTTCCCGTGGGTATCGTAAGTGGCGACTAACAGTGTACAAACCAATACCTTTGATACTAAATAATTTGACTTTGTAGGTCCCATTTAAAATTTCGATTTCAAAATTTGTATCCTTCATGATTTTTCGTTTCTTTTCATTTTTCACCAGCCTTTAACAGTCCACTGCTGGTCATAGGCCTCCCCTAATGAGCGCCATAGATGGCATTATTCATCATTTGGGGGTTATTGCCCATAATCCCCACGCTGGGCATGCGGGTTGGGGATCGCAATTCGGTGGAGTTGTTCTGCAGAGGGCGCTGCTGCCCAAAAGCAAATGTCGTACAAAGTCAAATGTATCAAATGAAAGGTATTGGTTTGTTACATTCCAAAATAGTTTTTGAAATTTTGGTAAGATTGTTACTTACTTTTGCTATACACTTATTAATAACGAGCGGTCCGCCCCGGCTTCGCACGGGTATTATACAAAAATTTCAGAAATTATACACACTAACACGTTTGTTGAATGAAATAAAAGCCATCATTCCGATCACCTGTGGACTCTATGAGTAGCTCAAATAATCTCTAATACTAAAAATATTAAAATATGAGTTTAAGATTTGTATGGTAAATAAACTCCAAATATGTACTTCTGAACGACCAATGAATAATGCCATCTATGGCGCTCAATAAGGGAGGCCTATGTCCAGCAGTGGACTATGCATGTACAGACAGAAGCATTAATTGGTAACCCCCTAATAGCTAAAGTTTACATTGCAAATCACTGTACGATTTACAAATCTTTTACTCAAATACTAAGAAACAAAAACGTAACACCCAGTGGGAATCGAACCAGACATCCAATCGCTCACATGACAAGTTGACCACGCACCAACCAACTAAACCAACGAACCAGTTATCAGAGCGTCGAAATTTTATGTTATTAGTGTTCGACAGCGGATTTTTATTTATGAGATCTCTTTACACTGGATAAGAAAAAAAGAAGTGTTTGAGGGTAGATTTAAATATAATATTGGTGAACAATGAAAAGGTCACTAGCCATTTCCAATTCTAGTCTTGACTTACTGGTTTGAATCATAAATGAATTGAAGAATATTGAAGGAAATTATGCAAATTAAGAATTTTGTGCGAACTAAGATTGCGGTGCTATTCGAACAGCAAATGAGTAATCAGGAGATTGCTCGTTTTGAATTACGGTAAGTTATCAACTTATTATTCTTGTGTCATAATCGTTACGAAACAAATACATATTTTTTTTAGTAAAACCTTGTTATCTTTAACTTCATTTAAGTATTGATTTGTTGTCTTACAGATAAAAACCGTGCGCTTAAGTGTAATGTGGGGATGTGAATGTAAGAAGCAATGGCAGATAAACAACAGGAGTGTATACAAATCAGTGAAGTCGCCACAATAATATTGTTGACATTCAGACTAGTTCGCCTTTTGCATCCACTCGTTCTACTGCTCAACAATATTTGATATCAACATCAACAGAAGGCATTTGCATGCAGCTGATATACTTACACAATTATCGAGCAGCAAAAATAGGACTGTCTGCTGAACTCCACCGCAGGGCATGAATAACTTTAGGTAAGTGATAATACTGATAATTCTCAACAAATTCGAACACCTTTATCTCTGATTATTTCATCATAATAATAATATTTTTAACAAGTTAGTATTTACACGAACTAAATAAACATTATAACAGTTGTTTTTTTTTTCTTTTTAGGTTTTGGAGATGGATATCCTCTATGGGTCCTGGAGAAATAGTAAAAATAACTGGGCGCTTGAATGACGAGCAATTGAAAGTGTTGAAGGTTACTACGCGGATCGCGTATCCAGAAGCCCAAATTTATTTTGTCCATGATAATTGTGGAGTGCATCGTACGCGGATGGTTTCTCAAGGGTTGTTCATCTCTAGAAGACATTACTGTTATTTCTTGGACATCTAAAAGTTCGGACCTAAATCCGATAGAAAATATGTGGGGTCAAATGGTTTTAAATTGAGATCCGATCCGTTAGCCCTTAAGCTATTAAGCGATGTATCACTAAATATAAAGGACGATAATTATCACTACCTACTAAACCCTAATGTAATTTTACCTTTTAACATTGTCAAACTCCATTTGACCTCATTTACTTTCAAAACTACCTGATTATTTAGTATTCCATGATTTACAAGAGATCCAAATTGTTTAATTCATTAGATTAGCAAAGTAAACGAAAATCTAATGAAAACATGTGTATTCTCGAGCACTAAATCGAAAATGGAATATTATTTTTCAGGATAGGAAGCTATTTGTAAGTAGGCTAAATAATAAAATAAAACATGTCATAATTAATTACATTTTTTGTGTTGTTGTTTGTATCTAAGGCAAATTTTTGAAAAAATAAACGAAATTGTTTACCTGAAATTATTATTATTGTTTTATTTTATCAATTACTTTAAATTCATACTAATAGACAAAAACTTCACTATTACACATGAATAAATGTCATTACATTACTAAAATTAAGTAGTAGTTAAAAAACAAAAACATCCACTGCAAGGATTCGATGACGATCATTACGATGTGCAGTGACAGAATCTCGGTTACACTAACCACTACACCATAGTTACATGTGATACAGGCTCGAAATTTCAGTATCGTTACTCCTGATAAAAGAAATGTAGGTGTTGAAAAAAACATTTGTTTTTTTATTTCAACAATTAAATAAACTTAAAATAAAAAACAAAAATAAAAAATAATGTAAATTAAAATGAATATATAAATCTTCACGGGTTTGAACCTACATGCTACTGAATGATAACTATGACATATTCTGTGAGGGGGTTACCAATTAATGCTTCTGTCTGTACCTATTACCTATAATTGTGTCTTTCTTTATTTCTTAAAAAAAAACCTATTTTAGATAGGAAGTAAATCCTCCACAGCATGATTTCCACTAACTCGATAGAATTAGTCCACCCGGATAGTTCCAAAAAGTCGGACAAGTTCGGATAATACGAGGAACTTCTGCAGGGAAAATAAATTGAAACTGAATTTCCGCAAACAATGGATACCAGGGTTTTGCTATTTAACTGGATCTCTCTTAAATGGAAAATGTACTGCAATACTAAAACAAATTCACTGAGAAGCTGGATCTAAAGTGGAATTGTTTTTCCGTTAATTTTATAATGTTAGTAGTTGCTTTAGCATATATAAAGATGCTAGATATACCTTTTTTGGATAGTTTATAAAATAAAACATGGGCTATATTTTTTTCCAGGCCTAGAACTATATTTATGCGAAACTTCAGAACGATCTGTTCAGTAGTTATGGCGAGAAAAGTAACAGACATCGATCCATCCATACTTTCGCATTTATAATAAAAGTATGATGTGAGGTTAGCTACATACCAAACAACTTGGTTCCTGCATGATCCACTTACGATAATTAGTTTGAAATTGTCAGTTGTCAACTTAATTGAATAGTGGATATCAACCATTATCATTCGATTTAAATTCGGGCAACGCAATAATTGTCCATGAGTACAGAGTACAAATTAGTGAATCTAGTCAAAGGGCAGAAAGTGCTCGTGTAGAATGCAGATGGCGTGAGCAGTAAACAGAGGCACCCAAAAGAACCTTTGCAACTGTTCTAAAACTCGCACAAAGACCCGTTTTAACTTCTTTTTTTCGTTTAAAACAAAACGCTTGACCGTAGCTCGCTATTAGAATTCGAGTTTTGTCGAAAACACGAGTACGTGAAAAGGTGAAAAGATGAAAAGTGCAACGCGTTTTCCTCTGCTTTGTTTTAAGTGCATTTTTTCCTTAAAAATTGCTATTATTGCTCCTATTGTGGACCAATGATTTTATGAAATCAAATCACATAAACTATTAATATAAAAAAAAACTGATAAACACAGGTATAAATAAGTTGAACGTCGTATCTCGCCATATAACTGGCAAGTGAATATAGGCCGTCCTACCAGTCATGACCTACGGAGCTGAGACGTGGACACTCACGGTAAGGTTAGTCCACCAGTTCAGTCAGCGAGCTACGGAAAGAGCTATGCTCGGAGTTTCTCTGAAGGATAGGATTCGCTTCGAATACATCCGATAGATAACCAAAAGGGCCGGCTATATTTCACCAAGAACCGACAACCGCTTGGTTAAACGTGTTCTTGGGTGAGGACCGCGGCTCGGCAAATGTAGTGTAGGAAGCCTTCCAGCCAGATGGGATGACCACCTGCGAAAGATTGCAGGCAGATGCTGGATACAAAAAGCTAAAGACAGGGCGCTAGGAGCTCATTAGGGTAGGCCTATGTCCAGCAGTGGAATAAAATGGGTTGATGATAAGATGATCAATATGGAATAAAATATTTTATAATTGCGATTCATACAAAAATATGCTAGATGTTATGTAAGAAAAGATAGTACAGACCAAAAAGTGACTTATTTTTGTAGAGTCACTAAACGGTATAATTACTGGAAAATTGATACAACCAACGCTGATCTTCCGAAGGAGCCGTTTCGTGACGTCACGGAAGACAAAACGTTTGACACAAACTATCTAAAAAAAACAATAAAAGAACAGCTAATACCTGCTCATTAGAGGATGCCTAGGTTCAGTGGACTAGTATTTATTGTTGATAATAGTTATTCAAGAAAATAAATTAAAGAAAATTTACTTATCGAACCGTATCAAAATTAAATTAAAATACGCTGAACTCGCTCAAACCGCTAAACTGAGTTTATCGAATTTACCTATATATTACCTAAAATGTAGATATTCAATTGCATCGTTCCTTCTCAACTTTCGTTACATGCGATTGGTTTAGGAGAATAGGATCTCGGTTATTAACAAAATAACAAACTTTGTAAACCAAAATAAAACAGCATACTTTATTAACATCCTAAAAATTTGTAAAATGAAGGGGTGAAAGAGAAAGAACCCTTAATAACAGTCGAAAAACCCAAGGGTGTTTAAGATTAATTTCTTTGGACCCTCGCTATTCATCAGAAATTTTATATTTAATATAGGTACTTCTTACGTTTTGTTTGAAAATTTTAAGTAATTTACCTTGAGGCTATTGGAAAAGTTGTTTTATGCATTTTTAGCAAATTATTAATATTTCAAATTCAAACATCTTAGGTAATTGCAGTTTGTTACTGTTTGTTGCAAGCAATCTAGATGTAGCAACTGATCCATAATCAATAACCCATAATATATTTTTTTGTATGCTTAATATTATTTCCAATTACTAACCTTAATTTTTTTTTTTTTTTGATTATATGTACCTGCTAAAAAACTATGGATCTACTGATGTCAGATATAACCATGAAATAACAAATGGCTACGAATTTTAGGTTCGTCAGCAACATTGACTACAAAACATATATACGCCATTAGCTCATGCTGATTTCACAGCATTGTATCGCGAAACTGAACCTATATTCAACGGTTCAACTATAAATTATTTTAACAAAAAGAAAACACAATTGTAACACAAGCACAAAAAGGCTCAATTGAAAAGTCCGGCCCAAAAGTTGTTAACAGAATAAAAATATACGCGAAATTTCAATTCAGCAATTCACCACTGAAATTTTACTCGTGTTGGAGCACAAATGAAAATTAACAATATTCTCTACTATACATAATATAACCAGCAACTCTATGAGTTCACACAATGATATGAAATAATAAATATTTATAATAAGTATCTACCTTTATTTTGTCTGGTGACCCGTCACTTCGTTGTTTCACTGTGTCATTTATATGAATTTAAACAATAGAAATTTGGAATAAGTACGTTTGGGTAGAGAGGGGCACTCACATTTTTGGTTTTGGGTAGAACGGGTCAAAATACCTATTGGGTAGAAATTTTGTGGGTTGAACGGGGCAGCACTCAAAGTAACACTTGACAATCCACACAGGATATTTTAAACTTACGCGATCTGAACACATAATGATTAGTACTATTTTAAAGGGTATTTTTTTTTAAACGCGATAAACCCGTACCCGTTAAAGTAGTACTAATCAATCCACACAGCATGTACCCTGCTGCACAACAGCACAAAGCTGACTGATCCGTTTTAGCTCATCTCGGCAGCACTAACATACCTACATACACTCGAGAGCAATGAATCCGGGTCACTCAAAGAAAAAAAAATCCCACAAGTAGGACTATGCACTATAAACCAGCTAGCTAGGTTTATAGTTTTATTTTAAATATTGATTCTTACATACCTAATATTTGTTAAAAATTTTGTTTTTGTTTTATTATTTCTAGAATAAGTGATCTGTTATAATATTGTACTCACTAACGACACCTACCTTGTTTATTGTATAAGTTTACTTAATTTCACTATGTTTGTTTGTATGCTGCCTATGTTTGTGAACCAAATAAAATAATTATATAAATTATCTATCTATCACCAAGCCCCAAGCTAAGCATCAGAGCTTGTGTTATAGGAACTAGATGACTGTGGGTGTTTGAGTACGTAGGATTCTAATGATAAAAGAATTTTACAAATCATTTTATCAGTATCGGAGACTATTCAATGAAAGGAAAATAAAGGGATTATGGGCAATAACCCCCAAATGATAAAAAGCCATCTATGGAACTCATTAGCAGAAAATCAACGTTGCTCGACTCCTGTCAAGCAACATTATGCTGAGGTAGAACCTTTTTGGTTCATACGCTGTTGGTAGGATGATACCTAATAATTTTAGGACTATTTTACTTATTTTAAGTTGTTTTTGTACCTACTTATGTTTTCTTGTGAACCAAATAAATGTTTTTCTTTCTTTCTTCATTTCTATTAGGGGAGGCCTATGTCCAGCAGTGGGCTGGTATAGGCCGACGACAATTTAATCTAATTTAGAACTCCCTCGTTTTAAAATCATTTCAAAACCTCGAAAACTCCTCTCCGTGATTTATACACCACACTTCTCCGAACCACTTTACTAAGTTCCCGCATGTCCCAGCCCAATGCAAATCAAAATAGTCCCAAAAAGGATCCGGTCAAAGCGTTCGGGGCTGAAAACAGACAGCAAACATCGTAGAATTTAATTCGACTCTCATTTACAGTCGGAAAGGTGATTTACAACACAGCGTACCGTAAATCATGAACATCAATACAACTAGCGGTTCGCCCCGGCTTCGCACGGGTCATCATCATCAGCCTATAATAGTCTACTGCTGGACCTCTAGGCCTCCCCAAATGAGTGCCACAGATGGCATTATTCATCATTTGGGGGTTATTGCCCATAATCCCCACGCTGGGCATGCGGGTTGGGGATCGCAGTACGGTGGTTGTTCTGCAGAGGGCGCTGCTGTCCACCCCCCGGTGTGTTTATTCGCACGGGTAGATATCAAAAATTGTTTTTCTATGCGGATCCCTAACTTCTTTTATAGCCTATTTTCATCAGGGAAAATTTAAGATTCATTGAATATCATTCATAAGGTTCATTCATTCGTTTCGGAGCATGTTCAAGTTCAAACAAAGATACCTACGACTCTGACGACTTCTGTGGCGTGTTGGGCGAAGCGACGCATGATGTTGCTGGTTCAGGTCAGCCTCCGGACAAATGTTTGTGCGAATTGCAGATTGTTCTGGTCGTTTTCTATGTATGATAAACAATATCTATTTATGTAATATATTTTATGAAGTATATCAGTCATCTTGTACATATTACATTATGCGTGATAAATATTAATTTAATTGTAATTATATTGTATTAAGTATGAATACACTCTTGTCACAAGATCTGCTTAGACACAGATAACATAATACAAGTAGCTTAGAGCTAGATGATGCTTTGACAATTACTTTTTAATAGTTTCTATTATTAGGCACGACTAACGAAAATAATATAAGGATTAAAATCCCATTTCGATGTATACCTCGGGCACTGCGTCCATAGTAGTTAAAAGTCTCCCGGGAACTTTCGAAATCCGACCTTTTGAGCGTTTGCGGATGACCGACCCAGCTCCAAGTTAGATTCCGGAGTACAGTTTTGTTTTACATGCTAGTTGTCTAAACTAGCTTTTGCTTTCTACTTCGTTCGCACTATTTCGGATAAGAAGATTGTTGACAATATCCTTATTTTCCTATAACTTTCCTCCTGGAAAGAGACGATTCATAACTAACTGGACTAATGGACTGATAAATAACTACTTGCAGAAGAAACTCTAGTGGTTTTAGGTAGCTAATACCGAATTATTTACTTCACTTAGTATCGAACGGTGAATGTTGACAAAAATATATCATCAGATGTCGCTAGTAAAGGTGGACGAGCGCTAGATTGCGCGACGAGAACGCCGCCGGGTTCGGTTCGGATAGGCGTCCGTAGCCTACATTTGTTATTTTAACCATCAAACGAGAACCTTTACCATAAAGGCAGGCACAATAAAACCTTTTATGATTTAGCCATCGTTTTATTTTGTAGCGCAAGCTGAATTACCCAAGGAGGGAATCCAACGGGACCAAAGGGGAGCAGGCACTGAACAGGAGCGTTGTGGTACATTTGGGCACCGCACCTGCACATAAACGTGTGGGTTGCTAAAATAATAAAATTTCCTACCGCTTTTGTTGTTTTATTTATTATATAAATTTTCCAAGCATTTTGTATTCTCTTTTTAAATAAAATAGGAGCTAAAATATCTAAACTGTTACACCGTATACAAAAACAAAGTTTCTATGAAAACTGTATTTTGAAATCCATTCCTTACTTAATTATCCGAAATTTCAAGAAATTTACTTAGAGATTTCTTGAAAGGCGATCCACAGAATGTATTGAAACAATCATTAACAAAAACCTCGAAGGACAATCGTATATTTATTTTCTTTCAGTGCGAATAATGGAGATGTTCATGTTTCTTGCTCTCTTTTATTTAACATACGATATGTTTTTGCTAATGGAATAATTTAATAATAGCTTATAAAAATTACAATTAATTCTATTTGGTAACACATAGAATGTGCAAGGCCGGTGCAGAAAATAATAACAAAAAAAATGCTTTACAGGTTCTACGACATAATCAAGTGATGTTTAAAAAAATCGTATTTCTAATGTTATATCCCGACTAGCGGTCCGCCCCGGCTTTGCACAGGTATTAAACAAACATTTCAGAAATTATACACACTAACCCGTTGGGCTTGACAGTTTCATACGGATCCCTAACTTCTGTAGCAGCATTGGGCTTTTTGACATTGACTTTTTTTTCTTATAGTTGACTTGCTTCCCGCCTTGCCCGCACCACAGTGACGAATTATGAAGTCTGTGATTCTCCAAAACTGACACTGGCTATAGAGAAAAGCAAGCTGCGTGCACACAGGTTTTAATTTTGAATTTTGCATGGGGTCCCTAACTTTTTTTATATATTCCATAGAAAATTTATGATTCTAATGGTGTAAGAATTTTTCACTTCGGTCCAGTAGTTTCGGAGCCTATTCAATTCAAACAAACATACAAACAAACAATCAAATCTTTCCTCTTTATAATATTAGACAAACTAGTAGATGACGATGTAAGAAGTAACAAAAGAACAACAAACCAAGGGGCTTACTGAAAAATATTTATATCTTTGATATCGTGAGTAAAATCGTGCAACTCCTTTCATGACTTTTCGATAACTCTCATGTTTCTAGACTTAACCCTTAGTAGCCTTGAAAATAACTCACTCGGATAAATACGGAAAATCCTAAACCTATCATTTTGAAAAGCAATGCACCTACTTGAGTAAACTAAAAAATGTTTTCCCAAACTCAAGCCAGTTTTTACTAAAATTCGCTTAAAAATCTGCTCCAAGTTTGGATGAGAGTCAAAATAAATACAAGCGTGTTGAAAAGGAATACCTAGTTCAAAGTTGGAATTTATAAGTTTTTAATAATATTGTAAACATTTGACGGACAAGCAAGTGCCTTGAAGATGCTATTTTAGGGCTTCTGACCCTTATCTTTAGACCTTAGTAATACATTTAATGATATTTTGTTACTCTTTTCTTCTTCTTCTTTGTCGTAGTTCTCGCTGAAGCTCGTGCCCGCACTGGAAAGCTCCCACAGAGACGCTGATGTTCGCTTAAATAATATATAAAAAATAACACTTCTTAAGAATAAAGCAAATACAACTTGTATTTACTCTTATATCTATTCTCTAAATGCCTAATCCCTTACAAGAAGGTAGTGTGCCCAGAATGCTGGCAGCATTGCCAGGTTGGATGACGATGCTAATTCTTTGACCGAAATAAAAACCAGCATTCCTGTATGCTCTGACGAGGTGTTATTACAAAAAATACTGAAAATTATGCTTGTAAGCTCGTTGGATACAGAAAAAAGTTGTTAAACTCTTCAAGTGTACACATTAACAGGATACAGTTTCCTGATGCGGTTTTCAAAGCGTTCCGAGGGTTAATTCAAACTCAATTCAACCCTGTACACGTTGCTAAACTTCTCTGTAGCTGAACATTATCTTAAATGGCGCAGCTTACACGGTTCGCTCCACTTTTCTAACTTCGAAGGCTATTTTATAAATTTTTAGTTACTTTCCAAGTTTTGTAGCGCTATTTATCCGACAGCGCAAGAAGGTCAAGTTTTTTACTTTATTGGTTTTTAGGATGAAAATAAGAGATGCCTGCAGCATTATGGGAGATCAGAAGAGTTCGAAGAGTTGAAAATTATTTATACATTACTGATATATAGACATTCATAAATCTTATATTAAAGTTTCGCCTTTAAACATGGATTAATAAACAGGGATGTTCGCCGCAATTTTTTTTGCAATCCTGTAGAAATACGTTACAAATATTATAACGACCGCTGTTGCGCGGTGGGCGAGTACGATTCTCGCCTCGGTACAAATGTATGTACGATCTGCAGATATTTGTTTTGCTTTCTATCTACTTATAAAAAGTCTGTCGATGTAATATATTAAATTGTACAATGTATAATCAATCATCTAGTAACGATAACACAAGCTTTGCATAGGGCTGATGCTGTGTGCATTATCCAACATTATTTATTTTTATGTGTACAATTAAATATCCTTAAATAATCAAAAGAAAATCTGATAGGATGATGTTAGAACCCTTTCTTCCCAGCCCGTAGCAGGATTTGCTATAATCACCACCTTATCTACTAGTGATTTCTGATTCTTTATATTTTCTAAACGTAGCTCCGTTCACACATAATTTGTGTCCCCCCCCCCTTCCCCTACTTAGGTACAAACGCATTGGTAGTCAGCCAACAGTCCTAGTGCATTGTCATGCCTGGTCGGGTCGAGGAACGTTTTAATATCTAATGTAATATGTATATAAAGTGCCTGATCTGAGACGCAATACGTCTCAACACTCGCGGCCAATCACTGGAATCGCACCGTCCTCTTTATCTGCTACTGCCGAAACGTCTGCTCATAAAAAGGCAGTAAACTTAACGAAGTGATAGGAGACTCCCGCTTCGGGTCGTCCTTGATGCAAAGGATTGCCATCTATACTATTTGCACCAGCAGTGCAGAGGTATTTATGTTAGTCATACTTTACATAGCTAGGAATTTCACCATATTGCTACCTGCTTAAAATACCAATTTTGCCTGTAACCTTTTAATATCTAATGTAATATGTATACAAAGTGCCTGATCTGAGACGCAATATGTCTCTGTCGCCAGTCTCCGGAACTCTCCAAACTCATAACGTGATCCCTAAATATCCAGCTATCCTACTGGCGAAAAAGATTTTAAACAATTCTTTCCATCTAAATTTTGCCTGGATCGGATGGATCGCTTCTAATAGATAAGGACGCCCATTGTACTTATCTTTTGTTATTTTATTTTTCTGGCGTACAATTAAAAAAAACTGTGCCTTTAGAGAATCCTTTACTTCGTACGTTAATACACACTAAACATTCCTCTATAACTAGCAACTCGATAAGCTGTACACAACCACGGGTGACATAAACAGTCGTGTGTGAGTAGGTTGTGGTGTGCTAACAAATAACACGGTGAGGAACTTGGATAAGGCAACGCCGTCCACGAGTGTCGGGTAAATAAATATAGAGCGAGTGATAAGAGGAAGGCGTTTTGAAATCTGGTCGAAAACTAATCAATTACCCGCAACTACTTTAATTTAATCAGTTATTATTTAATTTATTTACCATTAGCGGTCCGCCCCGGCTTCGCACGGGTATCTCACAGAAAAATTCAAAAAAATTCTATTATTGAAGATTTATTACGATGTATTCCCATCCACCCCATTAACCGCCCCAACAATGGGGTGATTGGGAAAAAAAGTTCCCATCCGCCCCATCATTCAAGTCAATGGGGTGGATGGGAATTTTTCCCCTATTGACTTTTTAATAATATAAATATTAAATCTATGTTTATCACTATTCATATTCATATATGTACTCATTTTCCTATTCACATAATTGAGTATTAGTAGGAAAAAACGGAAAATCTTTTTTAAAACATTTTATAGCCAGTTTTTTCCAGGATACCATAGGCTGTAGAATATTTTTTCTACTAGAATTCTAACGATGAAAGAATTATTCTAATCAGTCCTGTAGTTTAAGAGACTATTCAATCCAAACAAATAAACAATGTAATCTTTAAAATAGTAGTATAAACTACTTCTGGTAACTTGGACCATATTACTCCATTACGAATGCGTCATAGACTGTCTACGTGCGTGTAGGCTAGGCTAAGTACAGGCTGGGTGATTCCGCGCCATCACATGCTTTTGTAATAGACCTAGATTTTACCACTAGATTTCGGATCGTTTGACTTATACGGGTTAGGAATTTTAATGAATTTGACGGGCTTTGCTCCAACATAAGAAAAAGCAACTTATAGGTTAGGTGTTTCTTCGTCGCTTCTTTATTTTTGACATATCAAAGGGAACGAAATCAAATACACTCGAGAGCAATGAATCCGGGTCACTCAAAGAAAAAAAAAATCTCGGAAAGTAAGAATGCTAGGTTAATGCAACTAAGGGTCACTTTCCGAGATTTTTTTTTTCTTTGAGTGACCCGGATTCATTGCTCTCGAGTGTATATCGCTTTATTTTGGTGACTATTTTAATATTCTGTATATCTATTGTAGTTACGTAAATCAGGAATTTTAGTAATTTTTTTTTATTATTTATTTATGTTGAAGTAATGAAAAGACAACATTTTTGCGAATTGTTTTAGGCTTTTTTTAAATTTGCAAGAGTTGTAATGGATTTTGGACGGTTACGAAAAAACTTTAAATAGGTATGTACTTACCTATTATATTCTGTTCAATGTAGGTACACCTAACCTTTCCAGAGGTTCCGATTTGACCTTTAAATAAAAATTCTTTCAAAATGATTGCTTTTCCTCCACTAAAAACTCACTAATGGGGTCACTACTAGGTCAGGTGGATAACCACTTTTGTACCGTAAATAACCTTTCGTATGATCTCAACTTCTGAAGTGAGAATGTGGCCGACAATGTATCACGCAAAGCACCTTTTTCATAGTACACATGTGTTAACATCAGAGTAAATGTTACACAAACATTCAAACAATCGTCTAACAAAAATCAATTTCTAGTTAAGTAATATAATACAGATGAAAGAAAGCAAAATTGCTCAATTTACGAACAAAGAACTCAGAAAGCTATGCAAAAGCAAATAAAATGGATTCTCTTACATAACAGTTCCAAGGATTATCTAAGGTCATATTATCAGAGGTGTAAAATTGGCTGCGAAGGACAAGCAATAAATAAAGGAGTATGAACCAAAATTATAGGCAGTGTTATTCGCTGCATAAAAATTAACCCTTTCAATAAAGCCCATGGATACTGTAAGAGTAAGAAGCAGCAGCTTTCCTTTTTGTATATTAAAGCCCAAATATCAATCACCAATCCGCTCGCCAAGGGAGTTATTATATATAAACTTGCCTGATTTATGTATGGCGCGTTCAGGTGATTCTTGAGGAGGATAATAGAGACCGCAGATGGGATATGACAGTGTTACGCGACTTTTGGCAGTCACCAGTCACCGGTAAAGTTAGGTTAGGGCAACACGCGCAAGAGCCACCATTTAAGTGCGAACCTCGGCTTGTGCTGTTGCCAGATGCTACAAGAGTATAAGGATGTTTTGCCTAAGTGCAAGCACGCACGGGTCGGTTTTTGGTCGGGTGTGTAGTGTGCGGAAGCGAATCAGGACTGGTTTCCGTAAGTTCCGGGTTAGCAGCGGTGATTGGATCAACAGGGTCACCGAGAATGTGTCTCGGTCTACAAAAGAGAGATTGAATTTAATGTAATTATAAATTTTAGCTTATACATGTGACTACGCATGCATTATCTTAATTTATGAACTATATATTTATGCAAAGTTACAGAAATTGGTGGATCAATCATACTGAGTGATTACTTTTGTTTACTTTTGTGTGTACACAGTAGGGCTTGTAAACCGGTTAATCGGTTAACCGAAAAACTGGTTAACCGGCCGATTTTGCCTCGGTTATTAACCGAGTTTTTTGGTCAAAATAACCGGGTTTTTCGGTTTTTTTTGCTGTAGTAAAAAATGGAAAAAATAGCATTCTAAGGGTTTCAATATCACCCACCGACTATTAAATTACTTAGTTTATCGTTTAATACGATATGGAAGGACAACAAAAATCTCAAAAACACTTTTGAACGAATAAAAAGTCAGTAAGTTTAGTAATTTCAGTTTAATATAATAATAAAATGCAAAATATTGGAATATTAATGTCAGTAACTTATTTTACAAAAAGATAAATTGAATAGTAAGTAATGATGGAGATAATCTTGGGAAGTCGCCCCGTGAACAGTGGAATTCGTCAATGGTTGGCGCTACCAGATTAAGTGCTTGATTGATGAGTGACAGTGGTGTATTGTTAATCAGTTTAGTTCTTCCGCGACGCTTTGAGAACAGAGGTAGCCGCCTGCGCCGCCCAACAATTTCATCCGGTCGGCGCAGACTTATCAACACCATGAACTTGATGGGCATTCCCCTAAACACCCTAACCACATACAGTGCTAACGCCACACCTCTCCTTATTTCCAATTTCCAAGAAAATTTGAATACAACAGGAATGTATTATATTAGTTATATTAGCCCAGTACGAATAAATATACATAAAGGAATAGAAAGGGCCATAATATATTCCTTTTAATAAAGGTATCGAGTAAAATTTTCCTGTATACGTTCCATAACGAGACTTTATCTAGCTTTATGAGGAACCCATACAAAAACTGCGCTTTTTTCTTGATTTCTGACTGGAGCATCATATATTCCTGTGAGTGCCCGAACCAGTTTTGTAAACCGTTAGCTCGTAAAATGAATCCTATAATTCTGTCCGCCTTTGAACAAACGCTGGCAACATAGGGTCTGAACCGCAATTCCTTGTCCAGTTGAACCCCCTGATCCCTCACCGATTCCACACTCTTCAATCGTTCTTCTGTGTGGTAGTTGTAGTGGAATGGGGTCGTTGCTCTGCTACTTAAATTTGTGCTGTGTCTAGGAGGGGACGTTGAGGTCGCTCCACAGATTTACCTTTGAGGGCTAATTGTTCATTGTTGTAAATGACACCTGTTTAGTTTGTTCTCGGTTTAAAATAGCAGTCTAGCAGTTAAAACTCCATTCAATCTTCTCGACATGCTTTTGATTAAGTTATCAATGAAATCTTGTGGTATTCGATTCCACTCTTGTACTAGTGCCCTTTTGAGATCGGCTGTTTGTTGGTTTTGGATCGCGCTATTTTATTTGCTTTCCTAGCTTATACCGAGCCGCAGTCAGGGATCCATTTTCAACGAGTGTGCATCTCCGTACGCGCCCCTATGCAAATACTGCCCCATACCATTACTGACCCTTCACCATGTGGCTCTCTTCCGACAATGTACACTAAGCGTATCTTTCGCAGGGTCGTCTCCAAACTTTAACCCTTCTATCATCTGGCTTTAGACAAAACCTAGACTCGTCAATGAACAATATTTTCCCCCAGTCATCATCATTCCAGTTTTGGTATGAGCGAGCAAAGTTAGCCCGAGCTACTCGATGGTCTGTGGTGAGTAAGGGTCCTCTAGCTGGCAAGTACGTCTTTATTCCAGCTTCTTTAACTCTTCTTCTTAAGGTTTTAGTGCTAACTGTAACCTGTTGAACATACTGGTCATAGATCTGACCTCAGAAGATGTCAAAGTGCTATTTCTCAGAACACTGCTCACCATAAATCAATCGTCTCTTGCTGAAGTGACACTCTTGCGACCATGATCTGCACGTCTCGTGTACTCACCAGTCTGCTGATATCGTCGAACAATTCGAAATATGACGGATTTGTAAAACCCGTAATCTTTGAGCCACTTCTTTATAACTTTGAGCATTTTCAATTAAAGTAACAGCTTTGGAAACCTGAGCTACGCTAAGATTCGGCTTTGTCCATTAATTGATTTGTAAACACCACTATTGCGATATGTTTTTGTGAAAAAAAAAAAGACAGAATTTTATGAATTGATTACGCACACGTTAGTAAAATTATTCCAATAGACTAGTGGAAATAGCAAATAAACAAAAAAAAAACGAACGAATACCTGAAACAAAAGACTACTGAAGTAATTCTTTTTTCAAATTAAACATTATGGTATATGTGGCCAGTTTGTACTAAGTACTTTTAGTGCATATTTCAGTTGTTTTTTCGATTGATGAACCGTTCCTCTAATTATGTCCATGAGTGTAGATTTCTCAGGCACAATCATCAGGCCGTTAATACACTTCCGATTCTTTGACAGACGGGTGGTCGTATTCGACTATCCGAATGCATTCGTTCCATAAATACATTTTGTAAGACATCGCTTATCTATATTAAAATTTCATCCGACGATCAGACAAAAAATTCAGATACTTGCATTTTTATTTAGAATCTTTATTTTGGCAATGCATTTTTATATAGTATTTTGTACTATTATTAACTTTTATTTAGACGATGCCCATTAACAGCAGATATATTAATTAATTTAGTTTTCTTCTTTTAGTTTAATCAGTTCATTGTTGTGCGTTGGTTTGCTTAGGTACCTTGTTTGTTATCACTTTGTGTCTGACTGACAACCTATATTTAGGTCTATTACAGATTTTTTCATGACTTGAAATATAAATTGACGTAACCAAGTATGCCTTGAGCTCCAACGACAAAAAAATGAAAATGACACGTGTATTACTCATTTGACTGAACCGTAGATATGTATTCATAAGACTGAATTGTGATTTGAGTCAAATTAATCAGTGCTTAGCTAAATAATATGTAAATTTCATCGAATTTTATGGTTTTATATCGTCCAACGACTCTTTTTGGAAAAAAACCGAAATAACCGAAAAACCCGGTTTTAACCGGTTTAAAAAAATAAAAACCGAATTAACCGGCTTATAAAATAACCCGGTTTTTACAAGCCCTAGTACACAGTGAATGAAACTCATCCTAACTTTTCACTATATTTTCGGCACCAATCAGTAAGAAATAAAACACTATCGTTTTTATGATGCGTTCAAGTTCGTTCTAGTTTTCTTTTGTTTCTCGTCCTATAGCTAGATGCTTTCACTCTCAGTTCGCAGTATATTCGAAGAGGTTTATCCTTCGAGATAAAGAATTGTACTGTGAAGGATGCCTTTAATAACATTAAAAATTGTATAGTTAATCTATCGCTGCTTTTAAAAGAGAAATAGTTGTGACGTCGTCTTTGCCTCAATAACATTTCGTAGAGTAACTAGGTAGCTTTTATTATTATTATTACCCTAGGTACTTATTTACCCTAAGTAGCTTTGTTGTTCGATATTTTCGAAGTACTCACAGAACAATGGAATTGCTAGAGAGCCAATTGCATGGAACTAAGAAATTAATTAAAGTCCCAAATATTTTCGATTTAGCCGTGATTTGAACCCGCGACCTCCCCTCAAGTAAGCTAGCCAACTACACCACCTAAACCGCCATCAAATCAAAAACTTGTTGAAATTTGAGAGACTTTCTTTGGACTCTCGAAACTACATCAAAATTGATAAAACACAATATTTAGAATTTCCAAAGAGCAGTTTTAATACTGTTAAATTGTTCTGAAATTTTGCGCAGACAGTTTTGTCAATGCGGTAGCAGCGAAATACATATATCAGGGTTAAGCTTATGTTGCGTGTAAAAAATGTATGGCAACCAGTTACTGCTGTTTATTTCTAGTATCCACCACATAACCTTAATTAATTAAGTAGTACGAGTATGTGTAGATACTGTTTGATTTGTGGATCCCTTACAAGATCGAAGATTTTAATGACATGTCCCAAAGCGGGTCTTCTGATCAAAGGGTCATTACAAAATTAATAACAATACCAATTATGGGGTATCGGCGCGCAATGAAGATATGTCCTTTGATGGAGTTAATTATTCAAGATAATATGGTATAAGTGTTCTTTTGATTTGGGATATTAATTTTAAACCTAAGGAAAAAAAGTTATTGAATCTGAATCTTGTCAAGTAATTTTTGGAGTTACAGTCCTTGTACTGTGAGACATCAGTTTCAGTTTATTTATTATTAAAAAAAAATTACATGTTTCATGAGCATACAAGCTTTTTCCTGCAACTTCGTCCGCGTGTCCCTGTACTACGCCCGGGAACATGAGAACGGAATAGAAAGTATTTAAACAATTAAAAAGTACTTAATAAAGATACCTAATTAACAAAAAATTTAAAACATATTTTTCAACACACGTTACGTTATATTATTAAAGTTTTCATACAGATCCCAAACATTTGCAATATTCTATGCTTACGTTCGACAGGGATAATGTAGGATTCTAATGATGAAGTTATCTAATCAGTCCAGTATTTTGGAGCCTATTCAATTCAAACAAACAATCTGCATCTGTGTGGATTGTCCCGTATTATTTATTTATCGAATCTTTCCTCTTTATAATAATAGTATCGATAAGAGATTGTTAGTCGCAATACTCAAACTTTTACACGTAAGACGTGAGACTTTTATCGATGCCTGTGGTCTACCTAATCCAGCCCCGAATTCACTCGATTTGATTGAATTTTATCACCTTGTGATACAGCCCTTTATCTTGAAGGGTGATTTACAGTGATAAAGGACAAGGGCCTATGTGTGTGACTGTTTGCTCGAGCAATTTGAGTAATGATGCTTTCTTTGTATCTTTTTTTGTTCCGAAGCCTTTCGTATTTATGTTAGGTAATATATTTTCAGTTCAGGCGCGGTATAAAAGGGATTCTTTTCAGAAATACGAGTAAATAAACAAAAGCTGGTAACATTGGAGATAATAAATTCTAGAATATTGGGCTGTAGAAGTTTTGGTATATCGAATTCTGCCCACGTCTTTGTTTGGAGAACTTCAATGGCCAAGTGTCTGTTAAGTATTTGTTTTACTGGAAATGAATTTTCTGATCCATTCGATATAGGCTAAGCCAGTTCGGATTGTTAGATATTTCAGTACCTAAATAAATAAAAATTTGGTTTATTTCTCTCAGTTCTAAATAAGTTAGAGTTATTAAGATTCTTTATAACGATAAAAATAAGAAGCAAAGCGTAAAAGTGGGTACAAATTTTTCAAACAAACGGTTTCTTTAAAACAGTTGCAACAAATAAAGGTAAGTGGAAACAAAATAAATAAATTATATTTTGAATATTAGACAATATCTTCTCAAACTTTTACCTTATGTTACATTATGATATTAATAGAACAACTTTTTTAAATGTAGGTACGTATTGGATTGAGTCGTAATAAATATTAGATACTTTTATTTTTATCTCTTTTCACAGTAACTAGTACAAATTGATATTATAACTTTAAGAGAGCTTCGGGTCTTTTCGGACGTAGGTACCTATTTTTACCTAAATGTACGAATCAAACTATTTTCGCACATCAGAGGTGGGTGAAGCGACATCTGTGGTGCGGTGATCGAAGGTCCGCCTGCGACGCAAGAGGTTGCGGGTTCGATTCCCGCCTTAGGACAAATATTTGTACGATCTGTAAATATTTGTTCAGGTGAATTGTCCAACATTATTTATATTTATTTATTTTCTATTGTTTCAAAACTTGTTTCTGAAGACCACTGACTGACGACACGCTGTGTTCTGTTTGTTTTGTCTCTTTAACTTTTCCTAAGCCTTTTTACAATGCTATAGGCTAGAGTTTTTAAATTCACCTATAAATAAAGGGACAGCGTAAACGAGTGAATCACTTTTTTTTCTTTTAAGCTTGTAGATCGATCAAATGAATCGTAAAAATTTTCAAATTTGATTTCAGATCAGACTTCTACAACTTTATTTCTCTAGGCTTACAAAATAAGCACTACATACATTTACAGAGACAATAAACTTATATATAGTTCTCTTGGGAGTAGTCTAAACAGACGCCAAACGAATGGTAGGTATCTAATTATAGGGTAAAAGTATCCACTTTCGCAGGTCTAGGAGAAAATAATCTTAATCGTAAGCACCCTTTAGTATATATATTTAAGAGAGGATTTGATCTAGTCGGGTCCAAGTACCCTTCATCTCAAGTGGAATGAAGTTTCCGGACCAGCCAATTTGATTTTGTGCGTGAATGAAGGTTCTATATTGAGGCTTTTCTGAGGGCTATTTAGTCGCTACTGATTTAGGTCGACTTTTGTGTAATTGTAGAATATTTGTGGGATATTTTTGTTAAAGAACTAAAAGTTATCTCACATTGTTAGCGTGTGATTAAATAAATAACCGTTTAACGATACCGGATACCCAATAATCAATACCGATAATTATAATTATCGTTTAATAACCAACGCAACCACATGTGACTAAAATGGAGCAATATTATCGTGCGGGACGTACAAATAGTTTTAAATAGCGTGGGTCCAAAACTAGGGACGAATAAGGCATAAATCGTACGTTCGAAACTCAGTCAGTAATTTTATGATAAAAACTCATGCTGGAAAACCTTTATATCTATACTAATATTATAAAGAGGAAAGATTTGATTGTTTGTTTGTTTGTATGTTTGTTTGTTTGTTTATTTGTTTGTTTGTTTGAATTGAATAGGCTCCGAAACTACTGGACCAATTTGAAAAATTCTTCCACCATAAGAATCCTAAAATTTCCGTGATGAACATAGCGCACGTATAAAAATAAAGAGAAGTAATTCAAAAAACACGTTTTTTGGGAAAACGCTTTCAAAGTTTTGTAACTCGGAGTATGTTTAGTAAATTAGGAATAAATACTTTCTCCGTGTGGATATTATTATTTTTTTCTTACTATGGGATATAATATAAATTTATCTTTAATATTAAGCAAGAAAATCAATACTATAATAAATAGTTTTTTAATTACAAGGCTTTAAAAAAAATATTGCTGACTTACTTCTGTTTATGATAAATAACTGTCATATTATTCAAATTCTTACAGGATGTATATATTAATGATGCTGTTTTATTTTAAATTATATTTAAATTTCTAGGAATATTGCGAATAACTTCTTTTTATTATTAATGAATAAAAGTTTAGAATCTTGTATATCATAATATTTCTATTTTATATTGAACTGTATGCTCTACGAGATAGATGTTTTACTAATATAATGATACACAACACGAATTATAAATGAATTTTGGAGTTTTATACTTACAAATAATAATAAAAACACGGCAGAGAAAACTTTGTACCTTTTTAACAAGAGTAGTTTCATAAGAACTTATAACTAAATCACAATAATAAGTTAATATTTTATCAAAAGACAACTAGGTAACTTATGTATATAGGCCCCGTATTATGAAAGCTTGGTCAGTCTTCAATCTGTGCTTGAGTAACGATTATTATGGCATAAGCGTACCTCAAACATAGATCAGAACGATCACTGAGCAAGCCTTCATAATACGTGCCTTAGACCTATGAGATCACAAAATACGACGTGTCAATACACCCTAGTGTAAAACTCATTCTTTGAGATAGCTGGCAGCATTATTTCTATGTCTGATATATTTTTCATCTTCTTCCTTATATTTCTAACGTTCACCTCTTCTAATTCTAAGTGGGGGAACTAAGATCTGCACTGACATCTCGCGTAGGAGTGTTTTGTGCATTATCCCCCTGCCTAACCAGGCCCTAACCAGCCCAGCTCCTTGAAGTACCGGAGCAGGACTTTTGAAGATTTACAGCTTTGTTTTAGCTTTTCTTGAGGTGTCGACGGGTTTGATGACTCTATACGGGTTGACGACCACTGTGGTGCGGTGGGCGAAGGTCCGCCTGCGACGCAGGAGGTTGCGGGTTCGATTTCCGCCTCGGGACAAATATTTGTAAGATCTGCAGATATTTGTTCAGGGGTTCTGGTTGTTTTCTATGTATGATAAAAAAATATTTATCTATTTAATAATATTGAATTATGTATATTAATGATGCCGTGTCGATGCTGTGTCGCTGGCTCGATGATGCTGTGAGGATTGTCCAGCATTATTTATATTTATAATTTATTTATAAGAGTCTTCAATCCCGTTTTCCGTCTTGCCTCCTCTGTGGCCGTGCAATGTATCAACACGTGTTCCTCAGTTTCCTCTTTCTGGAAGCAGCCACGGCACAGGCTGCTGTCTGTGGCACCAGGTGGTGATGGTTTAGTTCACAGTGACCTGTGATGACGCCTACCATTAATTTTAGATCTTCGCGGCTCATCTTGAACATCGTATTTGTGGTCTTCCTATCTATGGAGAGGAATATTGATTTAATGTGCTTGCAGTCTTTTCGACGCTCCCATATTTTTTAAAGTTCCTTTTCAGAGTTTAGTTTTAGTCTATTTTTTACTTCTGCTGTGGGCGGGTTTGAGACCGATGTCCTGTTTTGTTGGGTTCGTTCTCGCTCCTTCCTTTGCTAGTCTGTCTGCATTTATGTTACCTGTACAAGAGCGTCTATCTATCCATTCTATGATTCGCTGACTTTGCCTTGTTATGGTGGTTTCAATGGTTTCAATGGTTTCAATGGTTCCGATTAGCCGCCAGTTGGATCCCCATTGTTTCAGCCTGGTTGGGATTTTGAAAGCCCTGATTCTGAACAAAAGTAGCCGCAGCCGGCTCCTGTTTTGGTTTTGGCCCCATCAGTGTAGATGTGATATGTAGTGACGTCATGTGAGGTGATCGCTAATGCGTTCTGTTCGTGTTATTTCATAGTTCTTACCGGTTAAGTAGGTAGACGCTATTCTATCAGTACCGTTTACCGCCTCTGGAATTGCCGCAGTTGCTTTGTTTAATATTCTGCAGTGGTTTGTTAGACCTGAATCACCTTTCCACTGATTTGTTGATTTTATTCTAAGAGACGCTGCCATTGCTTCTTGCTTTATGTGAACGTGCAAGGGCGTTAGTCCTAAGATTATGTCTAGTGCTGCTGGGGGCATGGGGTTGATTTCCTACATCCGCAGATGAGAGTGCGTGCCAGTCTTTGAACTTGCTGTAGGTAGTTTGTTGATGATTGTGACTAAGTTTGTTCTCGGCCACCAAACTATAGCCCCGTAGTTTAGCACTGGGCGGACCATGACTGTATAGAGCCACAGACACAGCTTGGGCCTGAGGCCCCAATCCACCTACGGCTCGCGTGCATTGCCATAGGATATTAGTGGCTTTTGTCATAACATAGCCAAGTTGTTTTCCCCATAGTAGTTTACTGTCTAGCCCTATGCCGAGGTATTTAACATCCTTGCTTAGTGGCAGTTTTGTACCTAGCAGTGAGGGTAGTTCTAGTCTTGGTAGTTTAGTTTCGAGTAAACAGTAGGTACCTACCATTTCTGTCTTGTTGGGATTCACTGACAGACTGTTTGGTACACCACGTTTCCACTTTTCGTAGAGCTTTCTGCATCTTTCTTTTCGCACAGAGTTGTCTCGAAAAGGCCCGATCTCATGATTGCCAGGTCATCTGCATATGCAATAGTGAAAGTTCCATCTACATTCAGAGAGTCCAGGAGTTCGTTTGCAACCAATATCCACAGAAGTGGTGAAAGGACCTCGCCCTGTGGACGTCCGTTGCACCGTTCACCTCTTTCATATCATTATTTTTATTATTGTATTCTTCCGTTGAAACCTTGAAAAAAAAACAGATTTATATGTAAATAAGTCTTACGAAAAGAGTAAAACTAATTAATTTTAAGTTAATCTAGATTTTCGGTGAATGGAACCTATCTTACCTCCGAAGCAGGAACCACTACTTTTGTCCATTGGGTGGCCGGTGCATTTGACAGCATGACAAGTTTCTCACATCTCCAAGACATCTTAGGTGCCTAATTAATAACAGAAAGAAGTATTATAAAATATGACCATCGAAATTGTTATCAAATGAACCATAAAGAGAAATAACTATTAATTTTGCCTGGATCTTAGAACCACATTTAATAAAAAACGGAACTACATCGAATTACTTCACAAACGCATAAAAGTTTTTAAAAATAAAAGGAAACAAATCATAATGTTACTGGTAATCTAGCATATTTTTAATAATAAAAGGAAATAAAACTTATTTCTGACTTAATTAATACCATCATTATTAAAATAAAAAGGAATTAAAACAGAATGTATCATTTTAAGATTAAATTAAATACAAATGAGGGACTTACCTTTATTACTAAACAGAAGTATTGCGTTCTACTCCCGCATAAAACTCAAAATTAATTCATGACTGAGGGCACAAGACTGAATGTCGCCTTTTACCAGAATTGACTTGAACTTCGTGTTTAATGGAAAAGAGATGGGTGATCGTTTTTTCTCTTTCTAATGCTCGCTTTGCAGTGGCTGTCGAAGCTATCCCGTGCATTGGATTGAAATAATGCTGTTTATGATAAAATCTCACAAAACCGTTTTTTTGAGATAATTCTCTTTATTTTTAAACGTGCGATAGGCTATAAAGTATTTTCAAAAAAGTTAGAGATCCGTATAAAAACTTCAATAATAAAACCATAGCGATATACATCAACTTCTTTTTTTTTTCTTTTTTTGCGCCTCTCGCTTTTACTGTGACTCAACTTCAACTTCTTTTTTTTATGGCACCGCTTTTGCTACGACGACTCCGCCAGTGTCAGTTATGGATTGTCATAGACATCACAATTCATTGGGGTGCGAGCGGAAACTCAATGTTAAAAAATATAAAAACTTCAAGATTGGAACCATGCGATGTAGGCTCAGAAAAACGATCGATGTAGGTGATATAGCGGTGCGAGAGAAAAGTCAATGCCAAAAAATAAAGTTCTCCCTGTTTTTCTTTATATGTATAAGTAAAGGAGGTAAAGGTACAATTTTAAAAAGGAAAGGTTTTATTGTTTGTTTGTGGTCTGAATTGAATAGGTTCCGAAACTACTAGACCTTTTTGGAAAAAAAATCATCATTAGAATGATAATCATAGGCTATAGAATATTTTTAAAGTTAGTGATCGCTATGAAAACTTCAATAATAAACTACCTTATCTAACGTGTGTATGTAAGAACTTAAAATTCTTTAAAATACCCGTGCGAAGCCGGGGCGGGCTGCTAGTTGCCAAATAAAGTATTAGTAAGCCTTAGTAGCTTAGTGGATAATATATAAAGATCCTAGAGACTCCCGTGGGGTGACATATGTGCCCATGATTTAGAGACCGGAACATATATTGGGGTGTGGTGCCAGGAGAACTGCGGCCTTTGAGGCGAGGTATATGACATAACAATGTGGGGTCTCAGGGCTAGTAAATGATGAGACGATTTGAAGAGTGCGTTTTGGTTAGACACATTGCTTTAACGAAGAAGTCAAGTCAAACCTACTTAAAAGATATATCCATGTTATATAATTGTATTAGAATCCGCCCCGGCTTCGCATGGGTATTTAACAAAAATTGAATTTTCATGCGGAACCCTAATTTTTCTGAAAATATTCTTTAACCTTGTATGTTCATCAGGGATTTTTTTGGATTCTAATGGTTAAAGAATTTTTCAAATCGGTCTAGTAGGGAGCCTATTCAATTAAAACAAACAAACAATCAAATCTCTCCTCTTAATAATATATGTATAGATTCACAATTCGTTCTAAATCATCAATCTCACAATCACAATTCACATGACTTTCCACTCTATAGCGTTACCAAATAAAGCAAATTTTTCTTTAATTTCAACGTCACTCTTGAATCCCTTTCAACATAAATGTATAAAATGTCTCCGCTCTACCAGCTATACTTTGATTTAGGTAGAATCTCATCGCAACTCATTGATAACGCGTAGGCGTTCCAATTGGATACTGACACCGAAATCCACTCGGGATAAACGTTCATGACGTCATACCTACTTAGGTGTAAAGAATAACACACTTGTGTTATTTCGTATTTCAGTAACCATTATATGACTATAACGGATACTGAAATTTATATCTATACTAATATTATAAAGAGGAAAGATTTGATTGTTTGTTTGAATTGAATAGGCTCCGAAACTACTGGACCAATTTGAAAAATTCTTTCACCATTAGAATCCTAAATTTTCAGTGATGAACATATGCTATATAATATTTTCAAAAAAGATAGGGATCCGCATGAAAAATTCAATAATTGAACCTCTTTTTCTATTATGGCGCGTCATAATATAAAAAGAGGTTTGAATATATAGCGCACGGTGCTTGCTTTTTTAAAATTAACCTATTCTTTTTTTTCATGAAAAAAAAAATCATTAAATTAGACAAATTCAGAACAAAAGTTGTTAGTTTTGCTCTACCCAAGTCGCCTTTAAAAGGTTATTGATTATCTACCTACAACCCTGTACCGATATCGCGAGAATCAAAGCCGCAACCTTATGCGTCGCAAGCGGACCTTCGCCCATCGCGCCACAGGATAGTCGGTTCCAGGTAAAAGATTATGAATTTGGCTAAAAGTAAATGTTTTTCTCGCATGCTTAAATCTGCTAAAGATTTATGTTTTGCATCGTAAAAGTCTCAAACTGTTAACATGTTGAGGCAGTATGTAGGAGGGGCGATAGGTTACTGTAACTTTGGCCCCGCGGCTAACTTTACTCGCCCAGTCGTATAATGCTCTTGTACACGACTGTTGACAAGTTGGTTTTTTAATGTTGTTTTAATGGACCGGTACTTTATTGATGTGTTGATTTAAAATCAATGGTCAAGACAGTGTAGCCAGCTGGTTGGTGATGCTTCCGATTGTTTGATATGGAAATGATTGAGCTAACTGAAGACAGTAACAATCAATCTACAGGTAGCTCGACTGATCCATATTAATACCAGTAGAAAGCAAACCCAAGAAGCTACTTACCTCGCTTTTTGGCAATATTGATGCGCTGCGCTATATAACAAAGAACAAACGCACAACGAATTCTTTAATTATATTATAAACAATGCTTATTTTTAAGAATGTTTATCATGATCAGTGTTGTGGGTTTACTCACAACACCACACACGTCGGCCGGCCGGATCTACATACTGTTACTCTATATTATTTGTTTATATTTCTGTACCCTGCCTGTACCTAGCAGAATAATTATATTTTCTTTCTTTTAATTTTTTTATTTATGATGCAAAAACACATTTAATCAGTGACTAAAGTAATAAAATAATTAGTAATCATTTTACCTATTTTACCAGCACGTCGCAGTCGTGTACATTAATTCAGTCTTTATTTACTTCAGCTAAAGTTAAAATTTGAGTTGCAAAGTTCAACTCTCGGCATATGAGTACGAGTACACCTACAAACAAAGTGAATGGATTTTAATGTTACTTGAAAATTAACCTTTAAAATTTTGTTACAAAACTGGTGTGTTTACCGTGCTTTTTACCAGTTTGTGGCATAAGGGTTAAAGTAAAATTTTTAGCAATCTATTTTGTATTTATTGTTTATCTAAGAAGTTTTCAGCATTTGGGGGCTATTAAACAACCTAGAGGTTGCTGGTTCAATTTCTGCCTCGTGACAGAATCTACAATCACAATCGGTGTATCTACAAATCTACAATCTGCCGATATTTTATCAAGGTGTTCTCATTGTTTTCTATGTTTAATGAATAAATGTTAATATATTGTATTAAGTATATCAATCATCTTGTACCCATCAGCATTTCCATACAGCAAGGCAATTCAGCCAGAATCTTGGGTACACTTCCAACTGGTATTGATACGGATCAGTTCAGCTACTTGTAGTTTGTTTGCAACAGTCTGCAGTTAGCTCCATTCAATAATAAAAACTAGTTCAAATTTATTTATATAATGTCATTTTCAAAGTAAATTAAAGTAAGTAAGTAAATTCTAGTATCATTTTGTTTGTCTTGCTAAGTTGTACGAATGTCATGAACGCAGCATAAAACAGTTGTTGAAGAGATTCAAACAACTTCGCCAATCTTCTTTAGATTTTTTTCGAGACCCGTGCAAAGCACGTCCCCGTAAAGCCTAGCGCTAGTGTTTCATAAGATGAAATGGTTATGGCGTTTTCGCAGGAGGCATGATCAAATGTGGACCTTTATGGGCCGATGATAATGAATTTCCACGAAAGCGGGTCGCGTAGTTTGCACTAAATGATAGACATAAATAATCATGCTTGGCTTAGTCAATTCTAGCTAACAATAATGCCTAGATTCTACAATTGTCCATTACTGGAGCGTGTTCGTTACGACACAGTGACGTTATTACGTTTGTTACGTTTGTCGCGACGTTACGACATCGTGTGAAATAACGTTAACGACATCTTGTTATGATAATTAAATGGTGTTAAAACAATAAAATGGTTTTTAATGAGGCGATTTTTATTGGTGTTTGTTGAAATTGTCTCTGTTATTGCAGAGGATTTGGGATAATGGAGTAAAAATTTCGTTTTCAAGAGGTCAATTAGGTACTTTTAAGATAGTTATTAAGGTTTTCAATTAATCGGATTAAGTAATATGCAGCCCGCGTCTTGGGGACGCTTCCGACTTGACATGTATCAGTTAAGCTAGAGCTGCAGATTGTTTGCTACAGTCTGCAGGTAGCTTATTGTTTCAATTGTTAATACTAGATTTAATTTAGTTATTTAATTGTAATTTTCTTTGTTCCTTTATTAATCTACCTCGACCTCTGTGGCGCTGTGGGCAAAGGTCCGCATGCGACGCAGGAGGTTGCGGGTTCAACCCGCGTCGGGACAAATAAATTTATAATAAAAAATGGTCTCATCTGTAATAATATAGTATTACGTATAACAGTCATCTAGTACCCATATCACAAGCTTTGCTTAGCTTGGGGCTAGGTGATGCTGTGTGGATTGTCCGGCATTGTTTATTTAAATTTACTTATTTATTAATAAAGGTTTCACCTACCTAGTACTTACCTAGTTTTTGTGATTTATTGTGCCATTATCACACAAAGCGCCGTGTGGTGCCGGCATAGAATTTTACCACCCCAACTCTTCCCGTGGGTGTCGTAAGAGGCGACTAAGGGAGACACACCGGAGGGCGGGCAGCAGCGCCCTCTGCAGAACAACTCCACCGAACTGCGATCCCCAACCCGCATGCCCAGCGTGGGGATTATGGGCAATAACCCCCAAATGATAATGCCATCTATGACGCTCATTAGGGGAGGCCTATGTCCAGCAGTGGACTATTATAGGCTGTTGATGTTGGATCACACAAAAACCCCACAAACTACATCATCATCATCTACAGTTACAGTCAGGATGATGATGATAACCATTAGGTGACAAGCAGGTGACCATTGAAGACTTTACCCAAATTCCAACTTGTTTAGACGTCGAGGGAAATAAAGACGTGTCTGTTCCAAAACATGCGGCTTCTGAGAAATGGACTCTTGTCACCTAAGAACAAAGGGAAAATGCTCAGGCTAGCACTATCCAGAAAGGTATACATCCAGAAAGGTCTCCACTGTTGGACGCAGACATACCACTGATATTAACCTTATCAGTTTCATGTATTACCGTAGATCAACACGCTGAGCATACTGTTTGAATAGAATAGATGAATATTTTTATCCAACTCATACAAGAACATTGCGCTCATTAGGGGAGGCCTAGAGACCCAGCAGTGGACTATTATAGGATAATTATGATGATGATGAAACAAGAACATAGATAATGAGTATAGATTTATCAGACTCACTGTTCAAATGAATCACAAAACTGTTTCTGTCTCAGCATGAGCTGGTTAAGATATTTAATTTATGAATATTGAAGTATTGGAATTTTTACAAAAATTTACAATTTATATTTTTTGAACACAAATTGAGATTCTCAAAAACACTCTAGAAATGTGAAGGGTGTGTGATCTCAGTTCGATAAAAAAAACCCAGCCTTACTAAATGTCTCCAAATCTCCATAACTGTTAAAAACCATGATGCTCTTTCAAATTTTTTTGCAACACCGATTAAAAATTTCATCCGCAAACCTCCATCCAATCTATCAAAACCACTTTCTTTCAGCAAATCGGGTAGAAAATCAAATTCCGGATCCCTTTGAGTGCCGTAATCAGATCAGCGGCCAGCGCTCAGTCGTTATCAAATAACGTATGTTGCAGCCACCGTCGTATTTCATGAATATTTATGTATGAAAGATACAGATTCTGCAGTCAGAGGAAACTCGATTTTTCGTTGGCCTAGCTTTGTCCATTAAATAAGGAATAATATAACAGGTTTAGTTTACCTCTTCAAAATTGGTATCATCATAATCGTCCGCCTATAATAGTCCACTGCCTCCTGCCACTGCCATAGATGGTATTATTTGTCATTTGGGGGTCATTGCCCATAATCCCCAAAATAGGTATATGCGTCACAAATACACGCAGCACGTGAATGCAAAATGAGCGTGTGGTGATAGTGTCATGGATGGGACAAATTGAATTACACCTAATTTAATGGCGTGATAGTCATGTCAACATGAAGTGAATATAGCAATCCATTCTACGTTTCGTTATCGATTTAATATATTTATAATAATTTGAGAAAAAGATATATAGATTTAGAGAAATGTTTGTGTGGTGTAAGAAATAAGACATCAATAAATAAATATTTCATGAAGATTACGTTGCTGTTTTTAGAATCAGAATTGCGGTAATAAAACGTACCTAATCGATAAGTCGGCATGCATAGGGACAAGCAGACAGACAACGGGAAGCGACTTTGTATGATGATAGTGATGATTGGATGAGAAACACGGAAGCCATCAAAAGGACTTTCAAATGTTAAATTTAGTATGGAGATATTTGTGCAATCGCTTGTTGACTTATCTATCATCAAGCGATTGTGCAAATATCTCCATACTAAATTCCTCTCTTAATGATAAGTATCATTAAAGAGTAAGCTCTTATTATAAATAAGAATAAGGGAGGGGGTTATGTCATGACCCCTCACTGGGCAAGCGCATTGGAGATGGCAGTTCAGTGGTGGATATGTTCTGCAAAGTGCAAACTCCCTGGTATCCCTTCCCTATCCCTAATAGCCTTTTACTCCCTAATAGACTTTTAATCCGACGGGTGTCCCGTCGCATTTTGGATGCGAATTCCAGCCGGCACCACACTATTGATAGTGAGCCTAACCATGCCGTTATACCTCTTATTTCTGAAAGCCGAACAATGAGCTCGTAAACAAAAACCTGACACAATGAACCCAACAGCTGTTCAATCAATGAATTTAATGAATTACTCGATTATTAACAGTTATAGCACACATAGCATGCAAATATTGCTAGAGCTGGTGGTAGTTATTTTACATCATACCTACTTGGCTGTATCAAGGTATGATGGAAAGGTTTTTTTATCATTTAATTTTTTCAAGTAAGTAAATTAAGCACTCCTAAGTAGTAAAGTGTCTACAGAAGTACTTATAATATTTAAGACAAGTCTCATTTATAATTTCCACATAAGTGTTATGATAAATAAACTCCTTTAGTAGGGTGCACTACAACTATTTGGTGCCACCTATTTTATCATATAATTAATTAATTCAAATATTCATAATTCATAATAATTTATTAATTGTATCATTCAACATCGCGATCACTCCCTAAAAGGGGCAGTTGGAATTTAAGCATCGATGCGACACGTTACATACAACCTACAATTGTAATTTAATTTGAATAAATTATATGTGAAACCCTTCACTTTTTATTTTATAAGTATCACAAAACAGCTGTTTTTCTTAGCCAGGAGCTAACTATAATTTTTTGTGTTATATTATAATATAATATAACACAATAATAAAATAACATTTAATATAACTTTGATTTTGCTTTGACTTAATATATTAGTCATATATTATATGACTAATATATTAAGTCAAAGCAAAATCGAAGTTAAATAAACGAGAAAGAAGAGGCTGACAGAAAAGAGGACATAAAAATCCCAATAAGCGGTCTCACTGTCTTTTATTAAATTCAAATCAATATCTATATAAATAACATGAATTCCAAATTAAAGATACGTAAAAAGACAAAGTTTTTCCTAGTTCTACTCCTAAATATTTTAAGATATCACATATCAGTCTCATATGACATAAGGGAACAGTGCTCTGGCTCCCGGGATTGACACGTACACCGCACCAATTAGGTGATATTGATTGTTTCGCAAAAGCTACACACAATCTACACTCTGTATGTACATTGAATTATCAGATAACTGTACGTAGAAATGGCTTAACGTTTTCACAGCCAATATCTGCGGCGTGAAGCGCACGACCCGTGTTGCGGCTAATATTATTGGTAGAACCGCATGTGTGTCAAAAGTTAACAAAAGTTGTTAGTTGTAGTAGTTAAACTTGATCTATTCAAGTCGCCTTTAAGAGGTTTATGATTATCTTCTATTAAAAGTTTAAATTGATACTTGATGCTAGACGATGATGCTGCGTTAATTCTCAAGCATTATTTATTTATTTATCTGATTGTTCCTTTTCTGACGTAAATTTGCGATCGTTATTCGATTGAAAACATAATCTTATTCGATTCAATTTTTGTTTATTCGTGACTTTATTAAATTATACGTATTTTACACTTGACACTCCTAAACAAATTAATTCTATAATATATGAAGTATCAAAGTTATCTATCTAACAAGAGCGACCCAAAATAATTGAGACGCCCTTGCAGGGTTTTGTACTACCTGGCTATACGAACAATACCTATTATTTATTATGCATAAAATAACAATAAAAACTACTTAATATGGTATGAAAAGTAGCTTGTTATAGCAATGGAACAAAAACTGCTGTACTACTCATTTGAAACTTTTCTATTTAAGTGTGTGGCCCGGTGTTAAAATTGCTCATAGGGCTTTTTATTCTTATAATGCCATCCAAAAGCGTTACTCAGATGCGACAAGACATTGGAGTGGATTCGGACATAACGATATTTCATTTCATTTCATTTCATTTCATTTCATTTCATTTCATTTCATTTCATTTCATTTCATTTATTGATAATGGATCAATACATTATAGGTCAATCTTATATACAGTTATTAAATTTTCAGTTTGTTAGTTTCAGGCTCGTGAGCTCATCGAAGGTATAGAATGTCTGCTCGACAAGCCAGCGTTTAAGTTTTAGTTTAAATGTGGTGAGACTAGGAGCCTCCTTTATTTTCTTGGGCAAGCGGTTGTATACTGTCGGCCCCATGACATGTGTCAGCTTCCTAGACTTCGCCATAGTAAGCGATATTAAGATATTGAGAACACGGTGTGACGTCACACGATATGGGCAAGGAATCTCTTCTGTCTAAGAGAATAAGTCCCAAACACACAGGGCCATATTAAACAAATCCAGTTTTACCGGTAGAGGCCAGGATAAAACCTATAGATTGGGATTTTTTTATTATTATATTAGTAATAATACACTTTATCGGGCGCTCCTCCCTTTTTTTTCCGTTGGCGACTGTGGCTGTCACGTGTAACCTTTATCGAGTAAATTAAACGCATATAATAGCTAAAAACAATGTAACAAGTAAAACAGTTTCAACTAATCGCTTGACCGACTTACAACAAAACGGTAGGTACAGTATCCTGTGTGCACTGATAACTCTTATCGTATTATCTATAACATGCCTTTGTTTTGAGCCGTCGTCCACCTGCACAACATACCTCTTTTTGTAGTGTCGGTTAAGCTTCTGGTGATGATGATGAATATTTTTGTCGGTCTGAACATATTATTCTCTGTAATAAGGTTACCTGAAAGAAATTTCTTAAAGCAATAACGCCGCCTTTGGTAAGTTTTTTAATTTAATTTAGATATAAGATTATGTAACTTTTTATTTCTAGTAAATGTCAATAGAGTGTTTATTCATTCATTATAATTTGGTAATTATAATGAATGAATGAACATTCTCAAGAATGGTTTCTTACCTATTAAGGCCCTGCCCTAAATCAACGACCCAGCTATTTTATCTTATTATTATGTTGATTAAAGGATATTTCAAAAAATTCATTGGGGAGTTTATGATACATAATTATAAAGCATTTGCATTTTTTGCTTTTGTAATAGTTTTATATTGCATTGTTTAGGCAGAGATACACCGTTGGGCTTTTGACCATAAAACTTATTTTGTCGCGAATCGGTGTATGCTATACAAAAATAAAGCAATTATATTACAGTGGCATCAAAAGAATCATAGGTATTACAAAATTCCTTATTGAAATTCTTACATTTCCTTTGTGTAAAGTAATAATAAGACAAAATATGGTGGCGGCACTAGTTGGGTTGGGAAGAACTCGGCAAAAGCTAAACATGGAGACTCAGGACCCAATCACTGGATTGAACGACACAAACCGCATGTCTTTGTAATGAAAAGCAAAGAGTTAATAAGCTCAATACTAGTTCGATTTATTAGATAAAAAAATTATCAGCAACTAAAATTACCAAACATATATTTATCTTATATATTGTTAATGATAAAAGATTTACCCCAGTAAAAAAAACATTTATCGAGTACATAGACAGATATTTTTTATTATACATAGACGATCGAAATACCCTGAACAAATAATTGCAGATCGTACAAATATTTGAGATTAATTGATCATGAGGCGCGAATCCGCAAACCGGGCGAACCCGCAACCTCCTGCGTCGCAGGCGGACGTTCGCCAACCGCGCCACAGAGGTTGTTTAATGATGGTGACAAGGCAGCTACTTATAAAAAAATTATAAGTACACAATAAAATTATCTTAGTCTGTTTCTAGGCTGGATAAACAACCCGGTTACATAATTAACTAAGCAGTTAATTGTACTTCTTTACAAGGTTGTGTTAACGGATATCTATTGTTAGACGGCGTGCGTGGGCCAGTGGAAGAGTTGACACGCAAGTCGTTCGGTTCAATTCAGGGCTTATGTTTTATTATGTTCTATTTTAATCTTAATAATATCAAGAAGGAAGCCAAGAGGAGGATCCAGCTAGGCTGGGCAGCATTCGGAATGCTACGTCTAGTCTTATCTTTATACATAACGCAATGTTTGAAAATGAAAGGTCGTTTAATCAAGGCGTCCTACCAGTCATGACCTACGGAGCTGAGACGTGGACGGACACTCACGATGGGGTTGTACCACCAGTTCAAAGTAGCTCAGCGAGCTATGGAAGTGCTCGGAGTTTCTCTGAAGGATAGGATTCGTAATTTGTTCAGGGTGTATCGTTTTCTATTATCTTTCTATTTAAAATATAATGTATATCAGTCATCTAGTACCGGATACATCTCTGATCTATTATTATGTGTATATATATATATATATATATTATGTATATATACTTTTTCTTTGGTATGAAGCTAAGATTTTTGAAAACAATGGAGTCGTGGACCTCGGGGAATAAGCCGCAATAACGTGAATTGTATTGTAAAAGATAGCTTTTATAAACGTTTCAAAGAATCCAAATCACACATTTTGTAAAAAACACACAATTACAGTTTTTAAATACAGGTAAACTGGTAGGTATTAGATAACATTGAAGAAATAGAAGAATTATAAACCTTGAACTAAAACTTTAAACCTAACTAGGATTCGGCATGCGATTGTAAATTGGAATACTTAAATAAGTATCTTTGAACCGATTGTAAAATCATGGACTATCTTTGTTCATTTCTGAATTCCACTGATATTATCGCAAGGATTTCCAAAATTGTAAAGCAATATACGACCTCTGTGGCGCGATGGGCAAAGATCCGCTTGCGGCACAGGAGGTTGCGGCTACGATTCCCGCCTCGAGACAATTATGTGTACGACCTGCAGATATTTGTTCAGGGTGATCTGGTCGTTTTCTATGTATAGTAAAAAATATCAATTTGAGTAATGATATTGTATTATGTATACTTATCAGTCATCTAGTAACCACAAGCTTGAGGCTAGATGATATTATGTATATCAGTCATCTAGTACCATAAAGCAACACGGGGGGGAGGGGCCATAGCGTTTTTGTCGATTCAAAATTTGTCAGGCAATTTTGGTGGGGGGGGAATCTGCGCTGCGCACTCATTTTTTAATTCCCACACAAACATATTCATCTGTAATTATGAATCTCACACATACGAAATTACAAATACTCTAACAAATTCACCCACACATTGATACATTCTGTCACAGAATGTATCAATGTGTGGGTGAATTTGTGTTATATTATAACAGTGTAATGAGGTGACACAACTCCACTGACAAGTTGCTTACAGGCTAGGTTGTAACAACTGTCGATACGCATTATCGATAAATACAAAAACTCGGTTAACGAAATCATATTTTTAGAGTGATATAGAGCTAAGATTTTATAAACATGTACTTACTTTATTTATTATGACAGTAATAAGTACAATAATGATGATGTTACAATAAACTTCATGTTTATACCTAGCATTTTAAAGCATAGTTGTATCTATCACTGGTTTTTAAAAATGGATTAAGTTTCTATAAATATGTCGAATATAAGTTTGAGGGTTTTCTTCTTTATGTTCTTCATCAAGAAATACATTCTTGAACCAACATTATTGTCCCATTGTATTACAAAATTTCTTCCAAAATTTTTTCCCCTTTAATTTGAATACTTAGGAAACCTGCAATAAATAAATAAAAAACATTATGATGAACTTCACTATAAGAAATTCTACATAGTTAATGTGTTATACTCGTAAGAACTATATTTAACTAGATGTTGCGATTTTATTATAAAATTTTATAAACTTACCTATATTAAAATAAAACTCGCATAATAATATTTTTTTTAAAATCAGACAACTTATTCTTCAAAATTTCTGTATGGACTCTTTGGCCTTTGCCATTTTGTCGATAAATATCTACAAATATACCGGTAACAACACTATCGATAAAAACTAGTCATGGGCATTGTCGTTGTTTTTTGAATGGCATCCGTTGTTACAACGATGTTCCCGACAACGATGTTGGGGTTTGCTAACACTGTAACACTAGGATGTTGTTATAGTTAGATAAATAGACACATACTTTGAAAATTCACTTAACGATGTATTGTAGGAGGAATATCTACAACTACAACGTCTTTTGAAATTTTGAATAGGTACTCACCCCTTCCAACCTACTATTGAATTAAGTGATTCTATCTACATTATGTGCATCAAGGTGTGATCGGGGATAATACGATGCGAAATATTTAGTGACTACCTCAGCAGCGGCGCAGCGAAAGCCGTTCGATTCCCGCGTCGGGACAAATGTTTGTATACTCTGCAGATATTTGTTCATGGTGTATACCGAATTTGGAAACACAGATATTTCATTAACTGTTACCTAAGTTATGTACCTACCTGGTAGTTGATAGGTGTAAAATAACATAGATTAATTGTATATTTACCATGGTGTAGGTGTGTAATAGGTATAAGTAAGTATCTTACCTAGATACCTAACTAAGCAATGAATCCGGGTCACTCAAAGAATCCAAAAAATCTCGGAAAGTAAGAATGCTAGGTTAATGCAATAAATTGTATTTAATAGACAATTTAATACTCCTTAAATGAAAGTTAAAAAAATATGAGTCACCATACATTTTATTTACACAAAATTACATAAAGAAAAAAAACTGCTGATCTCTCCTTAAAACAAAAATAGGAAACATGAAATTTTTGAACTTTATGACGATTTTCTTGAATTTCAATACTTCGTATTACCTCCTCGTGCTTCCATTACTGCGTTTACGCGGTTTGGCATGCTGTACACCAAGTTCCTTATACGATTTTGGGGAATATTCTCCCATTCCTCTGTGAGAGCAATTTTGAGCTCAGGAAGCGTGATTGGGGGAGGGTTTCGTTGTTTTACGCATCTCCCTAGCTCGTCCCAAGCATGCTCGATCGGGTTGATATCCGGGCTGCGCGCTGGCCACTCCATACAAGTAATGTTCATCTCTTGAAGGTAGTCATTCACAATCCTACCTGTATGAGGTCGGGCATTGTCATGCATAAATATATCATCCTCACCCAAATTGACCATAAATGGACCAACGTGTTCGTTGAGGATTTCTTCCACATATCTTACGCTAGTTAAAGAGCCGTTTTCTATGATCACCAGCTCTGTGCGACTTTCAGAGGAAATTCCGGCCCACACAAGTACAGACCCACCACCGTAGGCTACTTTTTCTTCGATGGATGCTTGCTTGAATCTTTCCCCTGGTCTTCTATACACTCTGTGTCTTCCATCGTGCTTGTAGAGCATAAATTTTGATTCGTCGGAGAAGATAACTTTCGACCAATCTTCAATACTCCAATTTACGTGGTTCTGGGCATATCTTAGTCTTGAAATACGATGGCCACGCTCCAGTTTAGGGCCGTTTGCAGGTCTAAGGGGTTTTAAGTTAGATTCAGCAAGCCGACGTCTTACTGTCCATGCACTTGGGTTACTTCCTCCGAGGCGTCGAAACTGATTTGTGAGTTCAGTTCCTGTGAGAAAGCGATTTCGAAGCATGGTGTTCACCAAGTATCGGTCTTCTCGTGCTGTGGTACACCTAGTTCTGCCCGTTCCTGGTCTGCGTAGGTTAGAACCAGTTTCTTCGTAACGTCGGAGAACTCTTTGTACTGTTGACAGCGACACACCGACAGTCCTGGCTGTATCGCGCTGACTCCGGCCGGTTTCCACCAATGTAAGTATTCTGGTGCATTCTTCAAGTGTAAGCGACATGATTTCAGCTTGAATAATGAATATTGAGCACTATCAACCTGGTTTATGTACCAACATAAATGACAGATTACAAACAAAAGCAAAAACAAATCCTGTAATTTCGTAGTTCCATCTTCGACAGTGTTCCCTTTTCAAATTTGATCTTTTTATGATATAACTTTACAATAACTAAGAAGTTTTAATACTTTCATTTAAGGAGTATTAAATTGTCTATTAAATACAATTTATTGCATTAACCTAGCATTCTTACTTTCCGAGATTTTTTGGATTCTTTGAGTGACCCGGATTCATTGCTCTCGAGTAGTTATCGTTCACAAACACGCAAGCGCGTGTGTGTGAACGAGAGGACCCTATATCACAGAACTAAACCTTTTTTAATAACTAGATATGGCATAAACCATGGTATAACATGGAACAGAAAGCATGCAACCCGTGAAGATTTTGCTTTGGCTACGCAATCTTACTTGACCAGTCTCGTTCGTTGTTTGCCATCCGATCGAGATGATAAATGTAGAGCCACCGACCGCCCCCAACCGCTGCCGCATGCCGCCACCGTACGGTGTGCATAGACATTCGTTGTCGTTTGCAACCGTTGCTACCCCACTCGCCATCCGTTGGCAACAACGTACAACGATATCGTTGGTCAACAACGATGTCAGTAAAAACGACCATCTCTAATAAAATCACTCGATGACAGCATGTTCTCTCTAAAATATTGTAATTTTTAAATTTAAAATTGGTTTAAAAGCAGTATACAGTAATAATGTGATCAAAAATTACTTACATATGAAAGGTAAAGCAATATTTTTGTAAATTTCATGAGGATAATCACTATTCGTAGCAAAAAAACAGAACATTTCGGCATTTTTTAAAGGACATCGTTTCAGTCCAACGGCTAGATTCAAGTCTAGTAAGCAGTGCGGCTGCAACTAGTTTTATTGTACGCGTAGGTCCGCTGGACTCATACTTTGACAGAGGGGAAAGCTGCGTATGGCTACTCCCCTCCGGTCCGCCGGCCGGGGGCCCGCGTTGCTCTGTGTCTAGTACCCATAACACAAGCTTCAGGCTAGATGATGCTGTGTGGATTTTCCGGCATTATTCTACTGATTTATTTATTTTAATAAGCATCAATATTAAAATATAATTAATATAGACCCCACAAAGCTACTTATAGAGTCCGTTTTATTTCGGTCAGCGAATTAGCATCGCCATCCAACGTGACAATGGTGCCAGCATTCTAGGCACTCTGCCCTATGGTGACGGCTTAGATATTTAGGGAATAGATATGTGTATAAAAATTACAGTTACCTAGTGATAACACTAACTGTAATTTTTATATTCTGTGTTGTTAAGTTGTTGTTAAGTACATTCTTTAGTTTTCTTTTGTAATGATCGTAATATCGATCTTTTTTCATTATATCTAGGTATATTTTAATGAAATAAGCGTGTTATTGTTTATCTTCAGCCTATTAACATAAATATATTTACTATTTTGAAGATCCATTAAAAAAGTATTTTTTGCTTATTTTGAGATTCTCTACTTTTGTTTCAAAGTCAGGCCCCTTATCCACCAAAACAAAAAAATACACCTATTACTGTACTAGCAATAAATCAAGGACAGAAATGACTGAGGCCGTTTGTCCACCGCCGCCGTCACTGGACCGTCAACGAGAACGAGATTATTTCAGGCCGAGTTTAAGATGACGTGACGGACTTGCGGTGGACACGCGGCTTTAGTAGTCTATGTATCAGTAGTACTTCGGCGCCGTCATCTCGTTCTCGTTGACGTCCCGGAGACGGCTGCGGTGGACAAACGGCCTTAGGGATCGAAGTTTCCGATGTCAGTCGCTACTGACCTACTCAACCCTTATTGTTAAACAACTTATAAATAACAAACCAACAATTTACCTATATATGCCAACAAAACAACCACGTTGTGAAACTGGGTTACGTCACCTACCATCGAAGCATCAACTCATCAAATCACAGGCGATTATAAACTTTACTGTAATATAGACAAGGTATAGAAAGCCTAGGCTGTAGTAATACCTATTCTTCGTCGTGCCAATCTAACATTTCGTCTAGGGCTCGTGTTTCGTTGAGTCGACCTATTGGGAAACCTACCTAAAACTAGTAGGTAAGTAATGAATTTAAAAAGCTATAGTAATAACATGCTAGAGTAATAATAATAATGCCGGACAATCCACACAGCATCATCTAGCCCCAAGTTAAGCAGAGCTTGTGTTATGGGTACTACATGACTGATATACATAATACAATATTATTATTACATATATAGATATTTTTTATTATACATAGAAAACGACCAGAACGCCCTGAACAAATGTCTGCAGATCGTACAAATATTTGTCCCGAGGCGGGAATCGAACCCGCAACCTCCTGCGTTGCAGTGGACCTTCGCCCACCGCGCCACAGAGGTCGTCAAGTCGAGTATCCTAGTAATACATTTTTCTTAAATACCAATTGAAGGATATTTATTTTTCACATTCATTTAAGGTTAACTGAATGGTTGGTTATTTTGTCACTAAGTATGCGCCCTGGAAGGCACTGAAAAACTAATTTCGACGTTATTTGAACAATACGCCAATAGCATTAAAAATACATTATTCAAACAATAATATAAATTCCATAAAATGGAATAAGTTTCGTGCAAATAGAATTAGTAAAATTGAATTTGGAAGCCAGAATTATCAGTCATTATCGTATCGGTTATTGTTATTCTAGTTTTTAGTCATCAAATTTATTTTGTGCATGTGTATGTGTATGTGTGTTTTATTTTCGTTATTTTGGTGAATACTTGTGTCTGATACGACGATGGACTTCTTGCAGTACTATATTTTCGTAGTGCTATAGCTATCTCATGGGTATCTCCTTAGTTTTATAATATTGATGCCACAAAAGTGACTGGGCAATAACCCCCAAATTAAAAATAATGCCATCCATTGGGCTTTTAAGGGGAGGCCTATGTCCAGCAGTAGATTATTAGAGGCTAATGATGATGATGATGATGAAACGTGACTATCACTGTCAAAGTGCAACGAATAATTTCAATTATTCGTTTAAAAAGATTATAAAAAAACCTATATGGTTGTCATACTACAACCCACAACCTCCTGAGTCGCAGGTTGACCTCTGGCCACTGCGGCACTAAGGTAGTTTTACGTCTTTCTTTTTTAATTTTGCAGTAAATAATGTACCAAAATTCAGTCTGGTCGAACTATCGTTTTACCCTTTAAAAAGTCTCAATAAACCGCTACCACAATAACAAGGAGGTAATATGCAGAATTTTATCAAATACAGAGCCATATTAAAAGAAGAAGAAGGTAAGGTTACCTTTTAGAAAAAGTCTCAATAAACCGCTATATCAAGGAGGTAATATGCAGAATTGTATCAAATACAGATTAAAAGAATGGCCGTGTGGTGCCGGCATAGAATTTCACCACCCCAACTCTTCCCGTGGGTGTCGTAAGAGGCGACTAAGGGACACACACCGGGGGGCGGGCAGCAGCGCCCTCTGCAGAACAACTCCACCGAACTGCGATCCCCAACCCGCATGCCAAGCGTGGGGATTATGGGCAATAACCCCCAAATAATAATGCCATCTATGGCGCTCATTAGGGGAGGCCTATGTCCAGCAGTGGACTATTATAGGCTGGTGATGATTAAAAGAACAAGAAGTTAAGGTAAATTCCCTCGGAGTGTATTCAGCACACTGGCGTACGCCGAGTTTGTTATCACCGCTCAGCTGTTTGCGGAAGTCACCTCTTTATCTCCTGCTTTTCCTGTTGTACACCATGTTTCATAGAAATAATTTATGTTACAAATTTTAGGTCGTAGATATTTTATTCTTTGTTATTAGTTTTAGTATTTGAATTTAAGAATTTATGACAAATGCCTCGGTGCAGTCATTAATGCATAAGTATTTAAATTTAATAATACAGTATCATATTTGACTTGACTTTAATCTGAATTTAATTTAGTAGAATTCATATGTCATTTAGCGTTTGGTAGTTCGTATTTTAGTTTGTATTAATTGTTTAAGTTGTAGGTATGTTGTTTTAGGATTTCCAAAAAAAAATATACATATAAAATAATATAAAATATACTTAGGTACAGCTTCGTCGCTTTAGAGTAATCTTGTCTCTAATGCCTTATAAGATCAGGTACTAAAAATATTATGTCCATGTAAATTACATACACGGTCAAAAATACATTAAAATAAAATTACCTACTAACAGAGAAATATATGGTAAAGATAATAAGTACACTTTGTTACACGTCGAAACCTATTGCTATTTTTGGCAACCAATACTTTCCTTTTGTAATGTCAAATCTGGAAAACTACAAATTTAATAAAGCATTTACATAAAGCACTTTTCCACTAACCTTTAAATCAATCGGGGCGGCGGCGTTATCACCAGTCGATAACAGCGACAACTCAAAAAACAAAACAAAACGCATCCACAACACTCAACAACGTAACCGGCGTCTCAAAAACAATAACATAAACAAAACAATCAACAAAACGGCTCGTAGTCTATTAAATCGTCTATACTGCTGTTGATGAGTCTATTCTACTTTTATGTTCGATAATGACAGTTCTAAGTGAATAGCACAGTTTTAATACATTCCTGATGAAACCAAATCGTGTTTTAGTTGTTAGAGAGTTCCGCACAGCGTGTCGGTTCAAACGCGCGAGCAATACTGGCTCTAAAATTCTTACAAACAAAACATCGCAATGCTAGGAAAACTGAACGTGTCTTGCTCGCACTCGAGACTAAGGTCTATTTGCTTCTCTATATCCGTGGTAAAGCCTGGTGTAGGCTTAGGTGAAAAGGCTGAAGGATTAAAAATATGAATATGAATTAATAAATATAACAGCTGGCTGGATTCTCACTGGAAAAAGGCGTATCAGCAAATAAGTCTTTATTTATTGAATAAAATAAATCACATATAAATGGGATTTTTTTATGTTTAGATCTATATTGTTTCCCTGTCACACCAAAACTATGGATTACTACGGATCTGGCTGATATTTTGCATCAATGTTTTTATGCCATTATTATTATAAGCAACTTTATATAACTTTTTATACTTGAATAATGCAAACTTGCTTGCATTTGTTTTTTGAAGCTCTTTAACATAAAAATTGTTTAGTCAAAGTTGTCTAATTAAAGTTATCCAGACAAAATTTCAGTCCTTTTAATAGACCTTCAGGACTTTTCTTGTGAAAACTATAAATGTGAAGTGTAAGTTGACTATAAAATTGATAAACCAATACGATTTTGTGCATAGTTACAAAAACTAACTGAGGTCCGATTTAGCGTGACGGGCGAAAGGCCCGCCTGCGACGGAAATGTTTGCTGTTTCGATTCTGCCCTAAGGACAAATGTTTGTATAACGTGCAAACATTTGATATGGGTTTTCTGTGTATTTTCTGTTTAGCAAAAATGTAACCGATATATTTAATACAATGCATATTATAGATAGATCTATAATATGCATTGTATTAAATATATCGGTCATCAGTACTCATGACACGCTCTGCTTAGATCGAGATGATGCTATTTGAATTGAGCAGTTCATACGTTTCTAGTATCTTCTCTCGATTTAGGATTCCCTTTATAATCCAAGCTAAGAAATCTACACGTTAACTACCCACGTACCTCACTTTTAGTCGGGCTTACGATAAACAAAAGACGGTCGCGCCAACTCTAGTCTCAACGATCTATACTATAACTTATAGTTACCGTGCCTTCCAGTTGCTTTTTAACAAAGATTACTGTATATATTTACTGATAACCATGTAATTTGAGGTCCTTTTTACCGAGAAGGCGGCAAATAAATGCTGTAATTTGGGGCAAATCCTTGAGTAACCGCTCACTGACCTCACCTAAGCACGAATCACGTCTACCACTATTGTTTTGGTATTCAGTAGTAATAATCGAGTCCTTTGTAGCGTAGAGGTTATCAGATCGATCGGACGAGGTTCGATTCTGAGCGTGGACATCTTGATTAAATTTTTAAATAACAAACAGTAAACGGAAGGGAGTACTGATTTCAAGAAAAAAAAACAACTAATTAAAATGTGTGCCTATTTTCAGTGACTTTTATGTAATGTAATATACTTACCTAGTTTGCAAATCATTAAAAGTCCGTAGAAAATAAAATAACTTTGACATTTCAAAATTCAATAAAATATAATTATATGAAAGTGAACTAAAGTCATCGACATAGCTCAGAGAATTAGCAAACTAAAGTGGCAGTGGGCCATCCATATTTCGCGAAGAACCGATAACCGCTGTAAACGTGTTCTTGAGTGGGGACCGCGACTCGGTAAAGGTAGTGTAGGACACCCTCCGGCCAGGTGGGATGACGATCTGCGAAAAACTGCTGGCAGATGCTGGATGCGACAAACTGAAGACAGCGCGCTATGGCGTTCATTAGAGGGGGCCTATGTCAAGCAGTGGACTAGCATAGGCTGATGATGATGATGATGATGATGATGAACACAGTGTTGTGTTTAATGCTAACCTAAACCATTAACATTATTCGATTAAATAATTATAATTTACCTTCCACTACTATTTTTCGACAAAACATCGCTGGAGTTTGTATTAATAATTGTTTGTGCTCAATAAATATTGGTATTCGCGTGCAACCGTCAATGGTAACCGCAAATGCGCAATTTAGATTATTTTGGATTAGTTTCGAATTAATTATTTAGGCTTTGACTAACATCATTCATATTATCATCAAAACGATATTTCTCTCAAGAGAATCAAACCAACTCGTTATCTACTTTTCAACTCAAAGGAGATTCGATTTAGTACTTGAGAAATAAATCTTTTGTGGAGAGGCTGGCCGTACTTGAGAAAAAGAGCTCTTCTGAAAAGCTGGTCTGGGATAACAGCTTGCCATCTGCTAAATCTATACTAATATTATAAAGAGGAAAGATTTCAATGTTTGTTTGTTTGAATTGAATAGATCGGTCCAGTAGCTCCGAAACTACTGGACCGATATGAAAATTTCTTCCATTAGAATTAATTTTCCGTGATGAACATGGTCTATATAATATTTTCAAAACAGGGTTCCGCATGAAAATTTTGATAAATACCCGTGCGAAGCCGCGGCGGACTGCTAGTATTTATATAATTTATTGTCTGTTGGTCAAAATGCGATTATTCTACTGTCCAATAAGCAGATTGTCAAGAATCCATCACACGTTTCAACTATATTAATTACTTTTTTTTCTTTAATTCATTGTTGTGTTCAATTAGATTAATGTTTTCTGTAAATTAATGTGACTTTTTGATGAGTAGTTCTTATTTTATGTAAGTTATGAACCTGTGAAGTCTTAAGTGAAAATGGCTTTTGGTACAGATGTAATATTTATAAAAAAGCCCTTAAAAGGTTAAATAGGAACTGGTTTGGAAAACTGCATATCGATGTTCATCAGTTGCTGCTTGCATTAATCTTGTTCGTTTAGTTTTTTGCCGTGTGGTGCCGGCATAGAATTTCACCACCCCAACTCTTCCAGTGGGTGTCGTAAGAGGCGACTAAGGGAAACACAGCGGGGGGGCGGGCAGCAGCGCCTTCTGCAGAACAACTACACCGAACTGCGACCCCCAACCCGCATGCCCTGCGTGGGGATTATGGGCAATAACCCCCACATAATGATGCCATCTATGGCGCTCATTAGGGGAGGCCTATGTCCAGCAGTGGACTATTATAGGCTGGTGATGTTGATGTTGTTGATGTTTAGTTTTTGCCGCTGGCTGAAATTTAACTCCCCGTGGTTAAATCATTAATCCATCTCTGCATCCTATTCTTATTTAGGTAATTGTGTAGGGATTTCAATTAAATGGTAAGTCAATCAACGTATTGACGTTAGCCGCATAAGCTGTTTGACATGAAGTTTGATGAGAACGCCTGGTGTGGTGTGGCCGCGAATATATCATGCACATGTATTGTATGCTAACAGCACACCTGCACGGTTGGTGTTGGTCTACCAGAATTCTCCCGTCAAAAACAAAAAAATTCATGGTCAAACGTCCTCCAAAAATGAATGTTCGCCAAACTTGTATTAAACTGTAGGCGAGACTTGCAAAACATGAGTAAGAAATAGTATGGCGTGATAAAAGGATGCCTTTAGCCGGCACTGAAAAATCACAAGAAAATTCCGCACGACGATGATTTTTAAGGAATCTGTTTATGTGTCAGCGAATACAACCAAAAGCATGATGATTTTTTATTATATGGTAACAGTTTTGCAGTGTGGTGCCGGCATAGAATTTCACCACCTCACCTCTCCCCGTGGGTGTCGTAAGCACCGAACTGTAATTCCCAAATCCCATGCCCAGCGTAGGGATTATAGGCAATAACCCCCTAATGATAAATAAAGCCATCTATGGTGCTCATTAGGGAAGGCCTATGGCTAGCAGTGGGCCTATTTTATAGACTGACGATGATGATGATGGTGATGATAATATGATAACAGATCCTGAACGATTGCTCAATATTAACAATATGTCAATATGACTTCTCATATTCATATTGGTTTAATAATTCATTCAAAATGACAAGGTGTGTTTTTTTAGGTATTTTCCATGCTTAAAGAATATGGCAATGTGGCGAGTTGGCGATCAATTTAATAAACTTTCTAAACAAATAGATCGGACCTCTTCTGTTCCAGCGTAAACTCCGTCAGACGGCGGTTGAGCTCTGACTTCTTCTCACCATCCGGCGGGCGAGGATGTTGAGCAAAACTTAATCTTGGCATGCGAGTAATTTAGTGTCGATTGTATACTGTTATCGATCAATATTTCCGTTGCTTGTAAGTTATATTATTATTATATTTCTATATTTCATTAATGATTACTTCTATGTTTGTATTAAGTTGATTGTAGTATGTAGGTTATCTGTTTCCTTAGCTTGTTCACACTTTTTATGTAACTAATATTCTTCTTACCCGTGAAAACCTATTAATAGCCTACTGCTGGTTTTCCTTAGTAAATAAATAAATTATTCAATTAATGTCATCCTTGTCACAAACAAGCAATATCAAACGCACCGTGTAACCACTCATTCCAAAGCCATCCAAACTGAAAGCTAATGCCTAGACAAAGGGGCTGATCGAAAACTGTGGTCGCCAGCGTGGTCGCAGCCTAATTGTGTCGACTCGGAATTAGCGGCAAATGAGACCCCGTTCGTACTAGACTGAAACTGCCTGAATTTCATTGAAACTGGTTGATGTTTACACAAATTAAATGCCTTTGAATCAGCATTAGTGAGAATCTTTGTTCACGCAAATTTAACAGATATCTAGATATATATATAAAAAAATTAAAAGTGCTAGAAGACTGATATTCTTAATATTTTGATGTAATTATCAGTTTAAATTCCTAGGAGAAGCCACTAGCTCCTGAATGAAACACAGTTCTTAAACTAGTTCAGGAGCATATGAACCTATATTATTATATGTCACACCAGTTATGTCCATAAAAAAGTTTTTACTTTACTTTAATTGAATATAATATAATATAGTACATAATATTATCATAGATAGATATTATTACGATTTCAAGTAATCGATCAACAAGCTGGGATTAACAAACTACTTATAGCATTTACCTAGCTAGAACATTAAAACAGAATATTCATAAAAGCGACCTCTAGTAAGCTATACCTGAAACTCCTAACAACAGTAGAAGTACAAGATGAAGCGTCGATTAGGCGTAGTCAATGTAGTTGTAGCCGCAGTGTATAGATGGCGCTGTAATCATATTGCCCTTGCGCGTAAATGTTAGCGAAGTTTTCGCATCATGATTCCATTCGAAAATCTTAGTAAATAATAAAGGTACTTTATTTAAAAATAATAGACTTGAAAATTAAATTCCTTTTGTCCACTTGTGAACAATAAGTAACCCTATTGATTTTGTGGAAAATTTACCTTACCTGTAGGTATTATGTTATCTGTGCCTGTAGGTAACGATTAGCTTTGAATTAGCCAATAGTCTGTTATTATTTGATTTCCATGATCACGGGCCGTATAGTGCCACTATTCTATGGGAGGCATGCGTGGGCCCACGCATCCGGATCATAGCCATGCGCTGTTGGCTATGATCCGGATCATAGCCAACAGCGAAGAAACCCTTTATGAGAGTTAATTCAAAAGGCTACACATAGCGGGTATCATACTCGTTTGCACAATAAATGTGATGATACACTCAAAGCTGAAATTCGCCAGGTCTAGAGACTTATGCAGAGAAAAATGAAAGGAAAAAATATAGGTTATTAGTGATTAGATGTACTGTGTAATTTGGCTATAAGAGTGCGGACGCCTGCCTTAAACATAGTGGTCTCATCAGCTGTACAAAAGGTCAGACGGTGGCTTGCCGAATGCAGGCTGGGTTCCTCAAAATACGGGCGTAAATGCTTAATTTCATTGTTATTAGATAACACCTTGTGAAATTTCTTATTTACAAAACTTGGCAAGCATAACATAGGTAAGAAAAAGTATGTTCCTAACATGATGGACCTAAAATTATTTAAATTTCATTTCCGGTTCCTATTACTACTCCATGGTACTTCAAGTATGTTTAGTTGTACCATTCATGGTATAGCGATACATCAGTATTTATGATGGTACTTACTACTGATTCTAAATAATTGTCACAAGTACCATTAACTACGATAACTATGGTCCTTAAGTTGTGTCACTTATACCATCAATACTCTTATACCATCAGTACTCCTGACAAAATGGCAATTTGACTATTTTTAATTTTAACGCTGACAGAAAAATATTAACTTTATTTAATCAAAGGCAAGTAGGTACAGTGCCCTTCATTATTTGCTTAATCCCGTTTAATTTCCAGTAAATTTTTATGAACACAGAACTATTAAAAGTTGTACCTTAAGCAAGTCTATATTAAAATTCTCGTTAAAATTAAAAATATTATTATTACTTATCTGATATATTACTTGGAAGTACCAGGGGGTCAGCTAACGGTGAACACTGTACATAAGTAGGAACCTACCTAATGGTAATAATGGTATATATACCTATAATATATACCATTATTCCGACACAAATGTAAATTTGTTTGTGAATAAATAATAGAAATGAAATAGGAATAAGGTGACTCTCCACGAATATGAAGGTTGACCAGACCTGAGCTCACAGTGAAATTTGCTATTACTTTTTCTGTAGGGGTTTTGGGCAAATTTTATCATCAATTGATTTTACCTCTTTTTTAAGACTGTAAATGTAGTGAGTAGATGGATGAGTGAGTATATGATATGAATTTGTTGACCTTTAGTTTGCTTGCAACAGTCTGCAGTAAGCTTAATTCTTAAATTTTAAATAGTAGCTTTAATTTAGTTTAGTTGTAATTACATTAACTTTAAACTTAAAATTACATTAACTTTAATTACATTAACAATTTTTTGTTTTAGTAGCATTTATAACAATCCTTTGTTGTTAGGGGTTTTAGTACAAACGATTATCTTTTCAGTTTATTGGAACTTTGTTTTAAAAAATTGTTTTCACACTAAAAATTCAGAGCCACCGCCGAAACAATTAAATATAGGAACCTTCAGTGCGAGCAGGCAGCTATAATTTAGAATTAAGTACAGCTTTTAACAAAAGCCTTTTTATTATACAAACATAAACCAGCTGCAATAGGGTTTCGTACAAAATTCCATGTATTATTTAAATTCCTATTGGTACAAAACGTACAAACGGAGTTTTGGCGGACCTCCAAACATGCGGTCGTGTTATGTTGCATAGGACACTACAAACCTACTTACTATGTATTAAACTGCGGCTGCGGGTAAATGGTAGTTTGCCAACAGGTATTTTGTGTGGCAAATTGTTAGGTAAGTATTTTGGAAATTTCGCGTAGAGTTGCTACGGCGTAGAGCCTTCGTAGAGTTGCTACGGCGTAGAGCCTTCGTAGAGTTGCTACGGCGTAGAGCCTTCGTAGAGATGCTACGAGCTACTGTTTGTTTTCTTTTGTGGTCGGCAATGACCAGTTTTCTATACAATAGCGCAGAATAACTGAATAATGGTATAACATTATGAAGTGTCGAAAATAACACTTTTGCCCGCAGCTTCGCACACAATTTTTCGGGGTATAAAGTAGCCTATTAATATTCCTGGTTCTGAACACAAACGTGAAGATATTCAGGACGATCCGTATTGAAGTTTTGACGTTGTGTTGTTTTTAAAGTCAAGAAACTTCACAATGCTTTTTTAAATTCTATATTTCAGTATATATACTTTTCAATACCAGAGACAATACTTACATTTCTGACGCAGTTCTTCTACCGTATCGAAAGATGCATAAAATGGTACTTGCAAGTCGATAAAAAGAATTTTCTTTCCAAACAAATCTAGCCAGTTTCTCAAAGAATCTTGTTCTTTCTTTGGAGGCGATTGTTTTTGAATTTCTTTTCTGCAGGTTGAAAGCCACAGTCAGACTTTATTTAAATAAAACTGGAAAGAAAATTCCAAGGAACCTAGTTTAACGGGATACAGGCAGGTATTGAGCGCATAACTAAATTTTTTTATCTCTCTTAATTTTGTAGGATCATATCCAATGCCAAGACATAAATGCTCTGTATGCCGCCTCCAATATTATGAATTTATGATACATCATTGCATTATTTGATATACATTGTTCCCTATGTGACGAGATAAAACAAAATTAATAAAAGGTCTAGTACAAATCGATATTCATTTAGAGCTAAGTTTTTGTAAACGTGTCAGCTTTGCACTGGCCAATTTATAATTTTGATGGTATAGATATATATAAAAATATATACATTACTTAAATATAGAATATAGAGTATATAGAAAGAATGACAATCTTTCAAAATAACTATTGTTTGGGAATCAAGTAACAGCAATGGCCCCCCAATTAATTTCTAATTAGCCCCCTTAATAATAGTCCTGAATCCCTGACAGTCTCAAGATGCAGTTAAATAAAGAATAATCTTGGGTTCCTAAGAACTGCACAGCACTAATTAGCTGGAACTTCTTGAAAAATTATACACAGGCCTCTTTCAGCGAGGGTGTTGGAGAGAACCGCAACTTGACGTGGGCTTGTATAGAGTTGATACAATTTACTGCACTTATTATTTTAACTACAGATTTTTCAAGTTTTTGTAGATAAGGTAGCTAGTTACTTTATTATAATAATAATAGTAATGTTGGACAATCCACACAGCATCATCATCAGAGCTTGTGTTATGGGCACTCGATGACTGATATACATAATACAGTAGATTAAATAGATAGTTATTTTTATAGTAGAAAGAAAACGACCAGAACACTCTATTAATAAGAAAGAACAGTTTATTCCATTAACATACGCAACTTATAAATACCTTACAAAGGAATAACATTAGAATAAATAACATTAGAATAAGTAACAGTATAAAGTTGTATAATAATAGGTAATTATATAATATACAAAAAAGGACAGCCCAGCAGCCAGCATCATCTAGCCCCAAACTAAGCAGAGCTTGCTTTATGGGAACTAGATGACTGACAAATTTAATACAATATATTAGATAGATAAATGTTTTTAACATACATAGACAAAGGCCACAACACCCGTAACAATTATCTGCAGATCGTACAAGTATTTGTCCCAAGGCGGTAGTCGAACCCGCAACCTCTTAAATCATATCAAACTGTGGGGTATATCTATAAAATATCGGCGTCAAAACGGCTACTACGTACTTCCAGAACGCTGTTCAGGGCACCACATAATTTTTGTTTGGCATCTGACATTTCCTAAAGAGGTATGAACATCTCCATACAGTTCCCAATTAGGAGGTCCCATTATCGAAGTTCTACAATGACTGGCGTGTGCTGTAATTGCCTTTTAGCGGAGCTCGTGCTGATTCCACCACAGGCTGCTGGACCACGTACACTACAGCATTACAGGGCAATGCTGCAGTACAGGACAAAGAACCTGTAATTATACCACCTACCGAGACCTGTCTGTATCTGTCAAAGTCAAAGTATACCTATATTATATAACACAGAAGGGATTATGGGCAATAGCCCCCAAATAATAAATTATGCCTTTTCTGGCGCTCATCAGGGGAGGCCTATGATCAGCAGTGGATAGTCCACTAAAGGCAGGTGATGTGATGTGAATTAAAATAAAATACTTTGGATCTTCGATTGCAGAGGCCTTGTCAAAAATTATAATTTGTATAAGGATTTGTTTTGTCTGATTTTTGGATGAAATTATCTATGGCGTATTAGACTATCCAAAAGTGTTTGGCGTGTTTACAAAACGAAATACAGTGCAACAAGACGTCAAAAACATTGGGATGTGTATCTCTGCCCTTAAGTTCATTTAAATGTCGGTAGCAACACTACTTTCCTCATTTAAATAGAACAAAAGTGTTCTTAAGAATACTTAAATACTGCATTCATTCGAACAAAATTATTTTTAATACTGTTAAAAGAATTGAAGAGCTAATTTTCTGGAAGACTTCATTAATTACAACGACAAAGAGCAAGGTGCTTCGAAGTATGTACTTGTACACTGAATATCTCGGCTATTTTTTGTTCTGCTTAATATAATAGCTTTTATAGTTAATAAAGTATAGGTATTACAGTCCTTTGTTTAGTCCTTTTCTACGTACACAAGGCCTAGAACTCCCGAATAAATAATCTGCAAATCGTGCAAATAATTAATCCCGAGGCGGGAATCAAACCGCAATCTCCTGCTTCGTAAGCGAACCCCGGCCCACCGCGCCAAGAGGTCTTCAATATACGTACCTATATATACGACAAAAGTTCAAAACCTCGGCGAGCGAGTTACACTCGCACTTGACGTACATGCTTGTTTCAAAATGGCGGCGCATGATAATTCCCATATATCGCTTGGAGACACTTAAACAGCTGTGATTACCTACCATAATCCTAAAGTGTCACGTTACGGTATTTAGGATTCCAGATTATAATAAGTTTATTATCTACCTATTTCATAAGTATTCTATATACTATTACATAAGTACTAATAAATTTTAGATTTTATTATGTAATTTATTTTATTTTATAAATTTTATTTAAGATAATAAATCTTTCCTATTGAATAAGACATCTATAGTCTAATTCTTAGGAACTGAACTAGTCTGAAGAACTAAATAAGTCAAATTTCTAACATTAAATCATTATAAAACAAGAAACATGGAATGGCAAATTCTTTGAATTTGGTTACTTTGCTTCTTCTGCGATTTCAGTATTCCAGGTTCTATAAATATAAACCACAAACCGTGTTTTAATCGTGTGTTAATAAACTTTATTAAAACTGTTCTTTCATATTTTCAAGTAAAAAAATATATTTCTAAGTTTTTTATCTAAATTCTTGGCGAAAATGCTGTAATAAACAACCTGTAGGTACCGAATAAAAAAGGAATTAGTATGATTACCAAATACTTATCTATTTAAATCGAACAAAAATTCCAAGTGATTCATGAAGGTAAAGATTAGATTAAAAATGAAAGTCGCGACAAACTAGAATAATAACATTTTGACGGCCATGACGCATCAACGGAAAAATAGCACCCTGAGAACGGTTCACACTCACCATGAGTCAGTATTTAGGTACGTATTCTGTAGTAGGGTTTCTTTACTCATCCCTGAGCGAGTGACAAAAAACTTGGGGAAACCGCTGAGTCAGCGTGAGTGAGTGGGTTGCCAGTTTTGGAGAGAGATTTTCCCTGCTTTTTCTACAATCGTTATAAAAAAGTAGGTAGGTACATTTTTTGCAAGGTACGAATCGATTTTGGAGTTCTTAAGCGGTGATTTAAGAACTAATATGTATAAGACTGGCCAGTTGGAAATATTTAAGTGTATTTCAGGAAGTTGAAATATTTATGCATGGAAGTTTTGTTTTTTCGTGCGGTTTTTTATCTTGGCGTCAACTCTTAGTGTCGAATTCAATCAAAAATGCAACTAAGGCCCTAGTTTCTATCGGACACGCATGAAAAAATTAATCATATAATAACAAAAATAAAGAAAACATGGCTGCTATTCGCTGTTTTCCCTATAAAACTGCTATAAACATCGTATCTCCGGTAGAGATGGCAACATCAAAGCATTTGTGAGTATTTGCCTGTCATCGGAAAAACTAAGCTTTCAACTACCACTAATTGGACGAGAAAATTAAAGGGCAGAGTAGTAACTTACTTTTTCTAATATCTTTTTAATGTTTGCTACGTAGGTTATTGGTTATTGGAAAGGGTTTTAATTTAGCGGTTATTTTCCTTGTTACAGTAAAAGTAAATCTGCATTTTATGATATACATCATCAACATCAACCTATAATTGACCACTGCTGGACATAGGCCTCCTCATTTGGGGTTATTGCTCAAAATCCCCACGCTGGGCATGCGGGTTGGGGATCGCAGTTCGGTGGAGCTGTTCTGCAGAGGGCGCAATATGATAATACGATTTTTATACACAATATGACACAAAGCCTGTAAAAAAAAGGAAAAAAAAAAACAAAAACACAAAGCCTGAAGTACAGCTTACGCTCGTTCGAGATTCTCCGTACGCAATAAGGCCCATACTTTTAAAATTCATACATATTATAGTTGAGAATATTTTCGTACATCGCTAAATAAAGACACGATTGGTGTTAGTCCACCCGATAGAAAAAAAAATCACAAAGTTACCTCTAAATTAAACTTTGAATGTTCAATGTGAATAGAAATATGAATAAAATGACACAAAATGTATACCAAAAAATGCAAACGTTATTATGCAGTGCATTTCTAGAAAACATTTTTTTACTCATACAATTTTTTTTTCAAAATATCTTCAAAACTGTGCTCGGCTGCCTGCCACCGTCTTGCTTATACTCGCCGAGGCGCCTTAGAGAGTGGTGATGTTGGGAATCCTCGCCTCAATTTGAACAATAATACAACAATAATTATAATAAAGAACATTATAAAAACAGCGTGGGGATTATGGGCAATAACCCCCAAATGATAATGCCATCTATGGCGCTCGTTAGGGGAGGCCTATGTCCAGCAATGGACTATTATAGGCTGGTGGTGATGGTGATGATAAAAACTTTAAGCTTATTACAATTTGAGTTCTTTATTATTAGCACTACAGTAAAAAATCGTTCACAAGAGACAGTGGTCTTTTTTGAAATGTTCCTGAGAAAACGAAACAAGAACTATTTTCGGACACCGGACGGAACCTCAGGAATTATTAAAAAACAACAACACATCCAACTAAATATTATAAAGCAAACGTAGGCCATACTACGCCGGTATGACGTGTTTTTTGCTTTGCTTTACACAACACAATAAAAATCCCCTGGGCTTTATTCGCACAGGTCCAATTTTCCAGTTCTAGTACTTCCGTACGTTCCGTTTCCGTACGGATACGCAGTAGCGGCGTTAGGGTAGGGCGCGGTTGGGCGACCGCCCGGGGCGCCGGACATAAAGGGGCGCCGCAGGCGCCCCTTGTTTTTCTTCTCGCTCATTAAACGAGACCTACTTACTCATAGATAAAAAATAAATACGAAAAAAAGATTATATTGGCAACACTAAAATGGAAAGAAGTGTTAAAACGGAGCACTGCACTGCATGCATTTAATTTTACCGGGAATCCCCGACCATTGAGAAAAACATTATCTATCTCTTTTTTAAGTTTAAATTAGAGAGAATTCATGTTATATTTGGTTAATTTTTTTTCAAAAATCGCGACTCACAAAAATTGTATCCAAATGTGCATAAAGTAATCCTGTTGTGTAACTAACCATTAATTATAATGCGTAAGCCCTAACACTGCTTATTCTCCTTAAAATCACAAAAAAAAAATTCGTCGAAATTCGTCTTTGAGCGCTTGGCGCGTCGTCGATGGCTCGCTTGCGCTCCGTGCCATTCGATTCCTATTGTGTACCTACATTGTATGTAAGTGAGTTAGGTGCTCGCATCGCATTCACATTACTTGAATTTCGTAAATCAATGGATGGATAAGGTATAGCGCCGAACTGTGTTGTACTGTGGCGGTACTTTACTGTCACACAGAGCGGCGGCGGCGCTAGCCGTACCCAACGTTCTGTCGCGGCGTTAGGACGCTTTGACGCCGGGCGTTGTATTTTTTTACAAAATTTGTTTGTAACGTCCAACTAAAATACTACAATATGAGTGAAAAGCTAATAGAATTGGTTCGCAAACACCCCTGTTTATATAATAGGAAGGATAATTCTTATAAAAACATGGCATTAAGGGCAAGAATGTGGGAACAAATTTTATTCATGTCGTGCACCCATATTCATTTTCTCTGTGATCGTGATAAAGCGTATAAAAGTAATAATTCTTCCTCATCTGAATCACTCGACATCTCAAAAGCAAATAATATTTCCAAAGACTGCTTGCCGCTAGCTATCTACACTACGCTCTGGTGAATGGTAACCTACGTTGCGAAGGAGCGTGACGCTAAAGTCAATTAGGTGAGCGCGACGTTAAAACGCATCGTTACTAACGCGTTCTGTTTGGCAGTCATAACATATTATTCTAAGCTTTTTGCTAGCGACCGAAAATGTCACAAAAAATTTCGCGGCTCGCTCCGCTCGCCGTTCATTCTTAAATTTTCTAAGCTTTTTTAACAGGCTTCCGGTTTTCTTTTTTTATATCTAAACTTTTTTGTCATTTTCACCAAACCTCAAAATTACCACTAAGCCTCTAAAATTTTCGGGTTCAGTAATCATAATCTTTTGTCACACTCTTGATTCTATTTTACAGAAAATCCGATAAAGTTAAAAAAAAATGGCGGCTCGCTCCGCTCGCCGTTCATTTTTTACCATTTTAGTCACTATACTTTACTTGCCTTTCGGAAATATGTCAATGTCAAATTTGGCGGCGTGACATTCAATAAGTAGTACAACAACAACATAAAATCATCAATTGTTATTTTATTCTTAATTTTCAAAAAACTAAATTGTGATTACACACCAATTTACAAAAAACTCCACTCACTGACATTTATAATGTATTCATTTTCAACAATTTCCAAAGGCTTCAAACACTACAATATGTGAAGGCTCGTTCCACTCGCTGTTATTTATTTTTTCATACTAGTATGTTTATTAAGTCATTTCTTTTGTAGCCTTTTTTGTATTTCTAACATTTTTGTCTTTGTTGCTGGCACACCACACCAAACTCCAAATTTACCAATCATCGCAGTCTTTGAAATATTCGGAGCTCTCCCTATCATATGTAGGTATTGTCACACTCTTGCATAATTATTTACAAAATATAGGAAAAATCCGATAAAGTAAAAAAAAAATCGCGCCTCTTCGGGTACTATACCAATCCACGCTATGCTGCCCCCCCCCCCCCCCCCCCGAATAATTATACTCGCACATGACGACTTGTTTCATATCGGTTTGGATTGCAGTTAGGGGGCGCCCCGTATAAATCTCGCCCAGGGCGCTGGTAGTGCTAAAACCGGCACTGCGGATACGATTCTAATCAAGTTTTCAATAGACCGTCTGTAGTGCTTCATCAATGTGATGACAAGTTGGAAACCGTCAAACATTGGTTTTGGGTATTTCAATGCGCTTTTGGAACTGCGGCACAAATAATTGGTTATTGAAGCGTGTCTGTATTGAAGCCTTTCATTTATATGAAAGACGTCATGAAACGGGAGGTAGAGATAAATTTAATATTAAAAGAATGCACTTTTTTCCTTTTCACAAGGAAATTGTATCATGCAAACGATTTTTTAAAGTATTTTTTGAAAAAACTTTCTACTTATTGGCTCGACACGATGATGAACATGGACACACTTGCATGTAATGCAAGCTAGAACATGATTGATGATGATGACGTTTACGATTGTAAGCTATATCAGTAATCAATCACGATGTCATGTTTTTATATATACTTTTTTGTACTTATTATGTTTTATCGGCCGTGTGGTGCCGGCATAGAATTTCATAAATAACAAAATTACGCCAAAACAATCACTGGGCAGCATTTGCCAGAATCAAACTGAGGAAACAGCTCGTGTGTTCAAGGAAAACCATTTTCGGTTCAATTTATTTGACCAAACGCATGCCAACTGCAATGCGTTGCTTGTGACGTCATAAACCACAGTGTCCTCGGCAGAGTTATCTCCACGATAACAATGAATTCCATTTAGCTGGTTTTACCTCGGTAATATGATACAAGTAATACATGATAATAATTATGATATTATCATGGGAGGAGGTCAGCCATTTAGTAAGAAAGAAAATTCCAGAAGAATTAAAAGAATAATATATTTACAACCATTGCCACGTCAGTTGGCGATGCTAATTCATTTACGTGAAAAAAGTTTTTGCGTAGCACGAACACGAACTAGATACGCGCGCGGGCGTAAATCCGTGTGTAGGAAAAGGGCATAACACAAAAGAGCAATTTTTTTTATTCTTATTTTTTATGGGGCTTTGAGTACACTATAAACTACACAACATCTAAAACTAACCTAAATATTGTTATTGGCGCATCTCTATCAGTCAGCAAAATATTGTGCAAGGCTAAATTATAAAATACATAACAATTTTTCCATGATTCGCTATGATTTGGCTTCAAATTCTGTCTTTCATTCTGCTCTCCAAATCTTAGATCTTTATGGAAATCTACCTCTTTGGTACCTACTCACACCGTAGAGTAGGCAGTTCCCCAAGTCATATCCGTATCTCTATACTAATATTATGAAGAGGAAAGTTTTTTTTTATGTTTAATTCATTGTAACCCAACGCGTATGTGTGTGCGTAAAAAATTAATAAAATATTTTTTTTAAAATTAATGTTAAATACCCGTGCGAAGCCAGCGTGGACGGCTAGTTAACTATATTATGAAAATTGTAAATTCCGCCATAAGTTCTGAGATTACAAATTACATGCACTGCACATTTATAAGCAGTATTTACTTTTGCGTAACTCCCGAAAGCTTAGGCGTAAAAAAAACCTCACAACGAACACCAATCTATCTATAATAGAAACTACTGTGTCTTCTATACCGGAAGTGGCACCGAACACAGGATCTGCGGCCGGAAATGGTCGGCATCGGAGCGGAGCTATTTCCGGATTCTGTCAGCAGACTCAATTTACTCTATTCAATGAATGATTTATTTTGTTCATCGATTCGTCATCTTTTTTTTTCGATGTTTTTGGCTCCAACTAAGGACAATTAAAATTTATTATTTATTAGAATATTCATCCTCCGTAGCTCCATCGTTTATTTTGGGAAGTTGATTGTTTTAGAAAATAGTTTTGCTTCGTTTTGCAAAAATCAAAACAAGTCAATGACAACAGAATACAAAAACGATAGACATTGAAAGAACAGACAACCACATGACAACAATAAAAGACGAAAGTATGTATGTACGTTCTACATGCTTGAACGAACAAAATCAAAGTTTATGAATGGTAAGCTATGGTATTATGAGTTGATTCGTTATGTATCTCACAGATGACGTTGTCGTCGCCGCTAACACTCATAAGTTCATGACGTTCTCGTACGACACTATCGGTGTTCACCCACACAGTGACAAAAATGGACTAAAATTACCACGTTATTTCTAATTAAATCAAGTGTTTTCTTTATTGAAACATAATTTGCCGCAAATAACGACCTATAATAATGCCAAAAACAGTTATTTATTTGTAAAATTAAGCTCACATGGCTCATATTTGGGAAAATACAAATGTATGAAAAACGGATGACCTTAATGGGCCCAGACGCCAGAGCCTATCAGAATCAGTTCAGATCATGACGTTCTCGTACGACACTATCGGTGTTCACCCACACAGTGACAAAAATGGACTAAAATTACCACGTTATTTCTAATTAAATCAAGTGTTTTCTTTAATGAAACATAATTTGCCGCAAATAACGACCTATAATAATGCCAAAAACAGTTATTTATTTGTAAAATTAAGCTCACATGGCTCATATTTGGGAAAATACAAATGTATGAAAAACGGATGACCTTAATGGGCCCAGACGCCAGAGCCTATCAGAATCAGATAGAAGCATGAAGAGGATAATGTTGCAATGTGCACTTGTATTTAAGAATGTATATTGTAAGGCGAAATAAATCAGGTCAAATCTAATGCCACGAAAAAAAAATGGAGCTCGATGTACACCAACTCTAAACTTTTGTACTTTTATTAGACTAAAAGCTGAAACAACGGTCACGAAGTTAATAATAACTGTCTCATTATATGCAAGATCAGGGACAGCGACTTTCTCATTATCAAAATCAAGATGGGATATGGATTATTAATGCTATGTTTCTCAGCAAGGTAAGACATTGATGCTTTGAAAAGCAACATGGCATCAATAAACTCTACAGAACGAAATTTTTTTATTATTGTCGAACGAGGGGACAAATGACAAAGGTAGCATATAAATTCTTTTCCAGGCACAATTACAGTGTTTCAGCATAATATTTGATCCGTTTTATCCTAATGGCTATATTTTAGTATCTAGGGGTCTTTTAAACTTTATACATTATTTCCCCAATGAACGAGATACAAAAATAATTACTAAAATACAAGTAAAAAAACTTTCTATTTAGATTGTAAGTAAAGTGTAAGAAACAACAAGTAAACTTGACATAGACTAGATGTCTCTGCCTTACAAGAGGAAGTAGAATACCACTACCTCTTACATTACAATTTACAAAGTTATCTACGCCGTATTATGTATGCTTGCAATGCAGTAAGATGTTATTTACTGAATACCATAACTTAAAAAAGATTTTTCTGAAAGTCCTACAATTATTTATGATTCACACCTTCTGAACTTTTCAGAAACTTTCGGGGACGAACCCTTGTAATTACTAATAAGAAACGATTCAACAACCTACTTTGTAATAACGGTGTGATTGTAACAGTTAAGATAACCAAGCGGATAGCTGATAAACGTTATATACTCTTATCACTGATGCAAACAGCATGGTTACTCTTCATAAAACTCATTACAGATAAACTTATCAATCGATATAAATAATTACAACATATAAAAATATACTAGTGACTACTCTACATTACACCAAAATGGCCGGTCTGAAAATAGAGGGAGATCTCGAGGGCATTCATGAAGCTCAATTCGATTTTCTGAAAGAATCGATAGAAAAACTGGGCTTCAAAGATGCTAAAGTTTTATTGGAAACACTAGGAAAAGCAGGAGATAACTACACCGCTGCAGTTAAAAGGGTCAAAATAGAAGATAACCAAAATAATGGCCGTACCCTGAAAATCATAGCTAAATTTGCTGCTAACAATGAAATGTTGAGAAAAATGGCCAACATGGAACAGATTTTCAAGAACGAGCACATTGTCTACACTAAGTTGTTTCCAAAATTTGAGCAGCTCCAGAATACAGCGGGTATACCAGCCGAAGACAGATTCAAATTTGCTGGTCTTTACGGATCTAATCCGGTCGCACCACACGAGGTCATCCTACTAGAAGACTTGAACGAGCTGGGCTACACAATGCTGGATAGATTCAAGTCCCTGACCAACGAATGCGTGAAATCCGTTCTCAAAAACCTGGCTATCCTACATTCATTTTCCTATGCAATGAAACAGAAAGACCCAGAAACGTTTGAAGAATTTAGAAATGAGTTATTTGATATGTGGGCAAAAATGTCTGCTCATGAAGATGCAAGGAAGTATTTTGAACAAATTGAATTGAATGTCCTAGGGCTATTAGAGAGTGATGTTCATAAGAAAGTTGTGAATGGGATAATTGCTGAGACCTTGAATGCTTCCTTAAGATTTGCAAACATCAACAAGGATTCTAAGCATGCGGTGATACAACAAGGAGACTCTTGGACCAACAACATTATGTTTAAATTTGATGTAAGTACTAATTTTTATACCTCATAATTAATTTAATATTAACGTAGTAGTCGTGTGCACGTTCTTTCATTATTATAGCCAGGGTTGGAAAAAAAACAGTTTTTTTTAAATTTTATAAAACAAACAGTTCAAATTGTTTTAAACAAGTGTTTGTTTTGTTTTTTTTTTGTCCTTTTTAGTTTAAGGCATTATTTTAAATTAATTCGACCTATAATGTTTCATTTCCAGACTAGATCTTTTGACTTTTCAAATTTTCTATAGTAAAATAAATATTGACAAAATACGATCAATGGATAAACATTTATTTTATGTTGCGTATCTCTAATCACTACTAAACGATTTACATTCACCCTAAATGTTTCCTAGCAGGACTATACCGGCGGGGAAATACCTATAAACTATAAATTCTATTCTATGAATAGGGGCACCCCCAATATTTATTAATTAGTGATGGGCCGAATGTGGTTTGAACCGAATACGAATTTCGGCCGAACATTCGGTAAAAATCAAAAATGCCGAAGTTCGGTTTTTATTCTGCACTTATATGGTAACAACTAACAAACAACAATAAAATATACCTATAAGTAATTAATATATTGAATTTTCAAAAAGTTTATTTGATTCAAATCATAAGACTTCCTAATTTAATAAGAACTTATTGAATTTGATTTTTTAATTCTAAAACTTAAGATTGAAATGTCGAAAAAGGAAACTGATAATGACAGTTAGTTACTTGATTAATAAATTAATTACTATGATTTTAAATTATGTAAAAGGCTTATTTATTTAATCAGGTATGAGTGAGTATGACAGATTTGATTTTTTTTATGTTTTATTAATCTTAAAATCAAAATTGTGCAACTATTTCACTCTTTTCTTATACCGAATGTTCGGCATTTCAACCGAATTTCGGAAGAATGCCGAAGTTAGGCCCATCCCTAATATTTATATTTAAATGAGGGGAATAAAATAACCACTATTCCATTCGACAGCCATCCATTAGGGACTTTCCTAACGGGACTTTACCGGCGGGGAATTACTTAATATGAATTCTATAAATACGAGTGCCTTTCTTTCTCACATTTCATTTCATTATTAATTCTGCGACTGATAACACCTCATAAAAATGTCAACTCCAGGACGCAAAAAGCAATTTGGGAACAATTCACATCGATCCCCCAAGAAAATACCACACTGAAGACCAATAGGGTGCGTTGCCGAAAATGTAAGAAAGAACTAGTTGGACTTGTGAAAAGAATGGAGGCACACTTCCAGCAATGTAGCACCACCACCGGTTCTAACACTGACGCAAATCTTGACGCGGACAGGGACGTGGAGGAGGAGTTGTTGAGTGATGCTGGTTCTTCCCGATCTTCAGATAATTCTTCTGCTACACCCACATCTTCTGTTACTACTCTTCAATCTAAAAATGCCAGTACTTACCAGCAGCAGCGCGAGCGTGAACATTTCAATGAAAAGATTTATTATTGCTACAAGTCAAGAAGATAAGAAGAAAATTGATTTACAATTATCTCGTTATAATGTTTGCTACTAACACGCCTTTTAACCACGTAGAACACCCAGAGTTACTGAAATTAATAGAAATTTTACGCCCAGGATATAAACCTCCAAACCGCAAACAAATTGCTAGCAAGCTACTCGACGAAGTCTACAACTCGACTCAAGAAGCCGTAAAAAATGAATTGAAAAACAAAGTTGTTAATCTGGCAATTGATGGGTGGAGTAATGTCAGGCAGGACTCGATAGTTTGTGTCTGTGTTACCGATGTGTTGACAGACTCAACTCATTTAATTGATACAATAGACACAGGAGCCGAAAGCCATACAGCTGACTACTTGGTTAAAGTTACTACTGCGGCAATAAAACAATGTGAAACTTACAAATGTACGGTGCGAAGTGTAGTGACAGACAACGCAGCAAATATGAGCCGTATGAGACGAGATTTAGCCCAACAGGAAGAACTAGCTTCTCACGAGGATATACTTACATACGGCTGTTCATCACACATATTAAACCTTCTAGCAAAGGATTTGAATGCAGAAGATATTACTGATAAAGTTAAGTCGATAATGCGGTACTTCAAATACACTCACTTTGCATCTGCCAAATATAAAGAAGCTGGTGGAAAAGCAATTGTCAGCCATTGTGTTCCAGGTACGGTGGAACACAATGGCTGACTGCTTAAAAGTGTTATTAGAAAATTGGCATATAATGTCAGATATATGCTTAAATCATTCAACTGCTATAGATCTGTCAATTTCATTGAAAGTAAATGACATGGCGCTGAAGCAACAAGTCCAGGCTCTCTACAAAAAACTGGAAAACATCGCAGTTACACTTGACATCTCCCAAAAGACATCCTGCTGTATTGGCGAAGTGACTGAAGCATGGATAGAGCTTAAAAATATGTTTGAGGGAGATAATGTACGACTGCGTGAGACCGAGTATTCATTGGATGATTTAAGGAAGTTCAAAGCTCGTTATGAAATGGCAATGTCTCCAGCTCATTTTGCAGCAAACTTACTACATCCTAAGTACAGGGGTGAAAAACTCACGAGTGAAGATATTTCTGAGGCTTTATTATTTATAGAAGCTTATCACAAAGAGGCGATGCCCTATGTTGTTAAATACAGGGCAATGACAGATCCCTTTCATAACTTTCTATTTGAAGATCATGTAGTAAATCAGGTCGGACCTCTCGAATGGTGGCAGTCATTAAAAAAACAAATTAATGGTCAAACAATGAACTTAGTGGCTCAGCTTCACACTGCTGTAGCTTCAAGTGCTGGAATTGAAAGACTGTTTTCAACATTTGGATTTATTCATTCTGACGTACGAAATAAACTGGGTACAGAGAAAGCTGCAAAACTTGTTACAGTTTTTAAATACCTTAATAAGGAAAAGAAAAAATAATTGTTATCTTGATCTTGTCATATTGTCTTACTCTCTCTCCTGACTGACATGACATGACAAACAATTTTGATTTTATAATGTTTATTAAATATAGGTAATTTTGTTTCTTATAATTTTGTTTTTGATTGATTTTAAATTGAAATTTTTAATATTCTGTACTATCTAATGCATGTTTAAAAAATACGTGTTATCTTATCCCATTACCCATATAAATCCTGGTACTTGGTAGGTACTTAGATCTTTGTTTGACTGAATAAATAACTTATCAAAAAAATATTACTTTCATTTTATATCATTCATTCGCAATGAAAAGTAGTTTTAAAGCTTGTTTTTTTCTCATCGTTTTATACAATGTTTAAAACTTGTTTTAATCTGTGTTTTTAAACGTGTGATAAAAAACATGGTTTAAAATCAAACTGTTTTAAACATTGTTTTAAACATGTGTTTTAAAACCATTTGTTTTAATCATGCCAACCCTGTTATAGTCAGTCTATAATATTTATTCGGTTTAAATTAGGCAAAAAAAGGCTGCAACACAATAATACAATAAGTAAACATTCTGTCCGTAAACTATGTTTACTTATTCATGAATGAAAGAGCTTCAAATTATCTTAATTTGTTTGAAATTGACTTCGTGGTGTCTATGACTGTAGAAAATTTAACGACCAATATTTTTCAGGACCCAACAAACCCAGAGTCAATCATGATCGACTATCAGTTATCAAATGTCAGCAACCCGGTCGCCGATCTCCACTACATGATCTTCAACTGCACTGACTACGACACACGCAAGGCACACTACAACGACTGGATTGATCACTACCACCGCGAACTAGATAATAGTCTTTCCTACTTTGGATTAAAGGCTAATTTCGTGTACCCGCGTGATCAGCTTGATGCTGATCTAAAGAGGCATGGCAAATGGAGTTTGGGACAGGCGATGATTGTATCTAGCATGCTGATCAGAAAGAACGAAGAGGTAGTTTTGGTGAAAGAAGCGATGCAGTCCGCCAATGCTGACGATATGTTAAAACACGGCAGTACGGATAATATGGGAGCGGAAACAGTTGCATTGTTCAAGAATAAAGTTGAAGGACTTATTAATAGTCATCTGGAATTTGGGTTTTTGTAAATAAATAATAATAATATAATAATAAAATGGTTTATTATGGAACATAAAACAATGGTTACAAGATAAAATTGAAAACGATGCCACCTGCAGAAGTTTTAAAACTGTGTCGCAGATGACAACGCCCTCCTCCGAGGTTAAAGAAGAAGAGTTCCGGAAAAAACAAAAAATTAACATTAGTTTGACAAATTTTCGTACAAAATATAGGTAGTAAACTTATTTTACATAGGTACCAAATACTAGAGCTGTTTATCTACTTTGAAACACCCATGCAAAATAAGTGAATTAAATTTACATTTTAAACAAGAAAAAGAAACTAAAAAAAGTACAAACATATACAGAAAAATCGGACAAACATGCTATTATAATCTAACAAATTTTTTAAAGTAAGTCTCAGTATGGTGATGTGTGTGTGTGTGTGTGTGCTCGCGTTTAGATGTGCGTGTTTGTGTGTGTTTGTGTGCCAGAGGTGCTTCTGAGGACACCGGACTCTTAAGAGTCCGGGCAACAGGGGTCCAACACCAAGTTGTTTTTATTCGGCAAATCTAAGCAGTTCCTCGGTGTCATCATAATGACAATGACCGTAAATATTCAAGACATTTTATTTTGCATTTAAATAGAGTAAGGGGGTATATGTTTAGTTCTTTATTGAGGCGATTATAAAGGTTAGAGCTAATGTAATAAAAATGATGCTTTGCGCATTTTGTGCGACTACTTTCAGTTATGCAGACTTTATAGAGCCTGCGCTTGTCAATGGTTACGGGATTAAAAGGTATTTGCGAGTGTTTGCGGAGAATCGTTTGGAGTATAAATAGTTGGCGAAATGAGAGTACCTGACATAGAGAGTAGGAAAGCGAATAGGTTTACTTATCATTACTTTAAGAATGGCTATATGGATTATATCGCTAAAAAAATTATATTATTTATCAAAATATAAGACATTACATGTTTTTGTTCCTGAATAATCTTTTTACTATATTTTGTAGAATTGTTGTTGAACACTTGAACTCCTTAAGAAATTAAGCTTAGGTAATTGCTAAGATATTGAGTTAAAAAATAAAGTTGGACGTACCTTGATCGTAAGATCGTTATGTTCCAAAACTCTAAAACCCTGCATATTATAGGTAGGTAAATTAAAACAGAAAAATTCATCCCATTATTTCTTCTAAAAAAAATATAAATAAATTAGCTTTATATACCTTATTGCTATTATATTGCATAAAAGAAGTGTGAGTTACACTTTAGTACAAACAGAAAGTGCCTAAAAAATTACAACCGCATCCTGAAATTGGTCTTGTAGACATTTCTTCCAGAGGACCATAACACAAGGAACCATATACCTAACAATACCTAGCTTATAGCTGTGTGTGAATTGAGCAGCTGTGAAAACAAAAAACAAGTGACAATTCACTTGTTATGTAAATGTCAGTTGTATGTAAATAACGTTTTAAATGATCGATGACGAAAAATAACTCATTTACTATTTCTATTGTGTTCTTTTGTTATGAACCCAAAAAATACTTTGTTAAAGAATTTAAATTCGTTAAAAACGCAAGTTTATTTTGTTTTATAAAATTTATTTTGTATAAATTTCAAAGTATATATCGGTCTGCTTCCATTCTTCGTTGTGCCATTTCGGAAGCGAATTCTATTTCAGCAGGAATATGGGACTCTGGAACCAAACAGAACGGATAAATAATTCTCGAATTTTACGAAATATTCTTCAGCCACGAACTTCAGAGAAAATGTTACGTTTCAAGCTAGCAAAAAGGCGCTGATAGGTCATGGATATTTGCAGGTTTCCGTATCGCCTTTACCATTATTAATTTTATCATGCAATAAAGAATTAGGTTTTATTTACTAAGGGTACCAACGGGACCCTAATGAGCTCTCCCGGTCTTGTCAGACAAGTGAAGTGATAGAGAGTGCACCAGTGGTTGTGGACTCTTGGGAATCGAACCTGCTGATCGCTGGTAGATTTCATTCACCTTCACTGATTTAATTATTTTAACGACCTCTGAAGGAAGATGGGCGAAGGTCCGCCCGCGACGCAGGGTGTTGCGGGTTAGATTCGGCACAAATATTTGGACGATCTGCAGATATTTGTTATGCGTATACTGGCCCAATACAATATATTTTATTAAATATATCACTCATGTAGTACCCATAACACAAGCTCTGCTTAAAGTCTCAAGCTAGATGTGGCTGTTTGGATGGTCCAGAATTTGATTTGGGCAACCCATTTTTCTCGGTTTTTTAAAACCTGTCCCAGTTTATAGTTGAAGGGAGATTCTCACTATCTTTGCAGAAAACCCTCGTGCAGTAGGAAACACCATCAGCGCCGCAGACACAGCGGTTACAGGCTATCATGAAAGCGCTGAACGGTTCACATTTCAAGTCAGCAGCTGAAAAAAGGTGACGAAAAGTGACGATTGAGCTGGTAAATCTGAGGTAGCACATGCCTGTTTTAATCCTGGTCCGCTAGGAAACGAGGCTCTCCAGGTTTAAAATGAATAGAAGGAATAGAAATAAAGTTGGAGTAACGCGTGATCTAGAGCTGGTGAGTATCCTAACTTATTAGCTGTTCTTCGTTCTAAAATTTAGGCAGTGAATGAAATTGCAAAGAAACGGTCAGTAACGTCGCAATTAGTAATAGATAGCGCTCTGTAGACTGCCCTAGGCTGATAATGATACATTTGATGATAACGAAATCCAAAGTCAACAAAATTCAAAACCAAATAACTATAAAACTGTCAACTTTGATCAACCTCACCGACCCAACATATCAAACGTAATCAATAGTGAAATATAACGTCGATAACGGTTATTCGACTCATCGTGATTTTAAAATAAGACCTGTTTTTCTAATTATATTCGTTAGCAATCTGCTATTACACTTGTGTTTTGAAAAATCTACACCGACTTCTAATTCCTTCATGATTATTTATGGTTTTTTATGTTAAGCCGGGTAAATGGTAATTCCCCAAGAAATAAAATCACGAGACTATTCTGGGATCATTCTTTAGGTATACAAAATCTGCTCACAATTCTCTTACAATAGCTCTCTTCACTCATCTCTTTGATTTTTTTTTTTAAATACTTGACGCAAATTCTGTTTACCATGTAAACGAAGGAAGTATTTGGAAGGTATTGTAGTAAGCACGCTGATTGCTTAGTACAAGCTGTGCAGTGCACAAACCCTTTCAAATACAACCCCCGTTTTCGAGTCTCCATATACATTTTGGGGCTTGCAGCACTCCTACCTAGATGGTAGCTTTTTTTATGATTATCATTTTGCACTTTGACACGGTCACGCTAGCGCCATTGATACACGCCAAAGTAAGTAAAACGTTTTTGTCGCATTTTTAGGCTACACCTCGTTAGTGTCTACAGTCATTCTATGCGTTTTTCTTTTTCGAAGTCAATGGTTCTCGAAAACGTATATCGTAGGCACACAGACAAAGTTCTTTATGAAAATTCCTGAGATTATAGTAATCTCAGGAATTTTCATAAATAACTTTTATTTGCATCAATTTATTGCTGATGATCCATAATAATACCAGAGTCCAAAGTTAAAGGTTCCAAAGTTGTTGTAACTAGAAACTGACGTAATTATCTACCTTTTTACAACAACCTACCAAATATATCAGATGGATCGTGAATTATGACGCCGATAACAGCTACAGACGACTCATCGTGACTTTGATATATGACTTATTTATCTAATTATTGACATTAGCAATCTACTAAAACATTTTGACTGTTTTGAAAAACCTGAGCACTGACGTCGAGTTCCCTTTTATTTACATCGTTTTTCTCAAGTTTTAGGAGACAAAAGGTAATAATACCTCAAGAAACAAAATCAAGAGCCCATTCCTTCGATAATTCCTAATACAAAATGGAAAACTTGTAACTAGTGTTTTGTGAAGTGTCAGGTCTAAAGAAAATAAATCACTTTGATATGTGATTTTTGAACTAAACATCAAAATCTGTTCACAATAGAAGGAGAAAGTTAACGTAAAGTTAAGTAAACTTACATAAATAACATACATACAGCTGATTATAAAAACTCCTAAATTTTAGAATTGGGTTAAAAGATGATTTTAGACGAATAGATATGGAATTTACGTATCGTTAAGGTTTCTATAAACCTTGGGGGAGGCCTAGTATGCCTTAAGTGAAGTTTGTTCTCATGATGATGATCATTTTATATTGAATCTTGTGACTATAACGGTGTTCAGGCGTTCTGGTTTAATTATTATTCTGTATCATTTTCAATTATTCATATTATAGACGTTGTTTTTAAATGCTTTTTGAGGACTTCAGTAAATTTATTGTTTAGGTATTCTAGTACGTAGAAGTTGTATTAACATAAAATTCATAAATATATTATGAATTTTATGTCAATTTCTTTAATGTGTATTATGGTAACCACATAATTGTTCTTTTTTTTAGTATTGATTTATCAGTCTATTTTGCATTGTTGAAGCAGATATTATGAAGATGCCTTTTAAGGCCACCTTACTTTGTTTTCGCATCTGTGTCTTATTTTTATTAATTAAAATATTAATAAAAGCTAATAATAAGGTATTACAAACTCCCAATGATAATTTGGAAAATTTCTGAAATAAGTTATTTGGGCTAATTTAGGTTTGAGTAACGCCTTAATAATAAAAGGATTCTGTCTAAAAAATACTTACACCTTCTCCAGTAAAAAGTATTGTCATCAGTAAATTTGCAGAAGCATGGTACGGTGAAGTACTGAAACCAATAAAATAGTTACAGGTTCGATTCGCGAGAATTATCTAAGGTGCCGTCTGTTTTAAGTTTATCTAAGTTATTTAATATTACTTTTTATTTTCAAAGAAGTTAATTGTTATTTTTCAAAGGATTTCTTAATAAATAGGCCTTAGAATCTATGACATTAGTATAGATTAAGACTAATTTTATAGAGAGGAAAGTTTTGATTTTTTGGATTGAATATACTGCGATACTACGGGACCATTTAAAAAAATATATCACCAGGAAAATTAAATAATAATTAAATTTCCTAGAGATTTCCCCGAGTGCGAGAGCCTAAGCTTGATAATAACCAAAATCTTAATTAAATGACAATTAGAATCCTGCATTATCCCCGATAAACAAAGGCTATTGAAGATTTTCAAAAAGTTAGATCCGTATGAAATTTTCCACAGGGTAACCCAAAGTGTATAATAATATGTGTAAAAATTTATAATAATTGAAATTTTATAATAATTGTTATTGTTCAATACGCATGCAAAGCCGGGGCCGACCGCTAGTCATTGATAAAACTAATGTAACTAGATAACGATGCCCGTGCGGTACCAGCTTAGATTTTGTCCAACATTTCCCGCGGGCGCCGCAAGATGCGACTAAGGAATATTTACCGGGGGACAACAGTTCTACTGAAAATTTCTGCCAACGCACTGTGAGCAGTATCCTCCATAAGATAAAGTTTATAAAGCGTTAACAGGGGAAAGCCGTGTCTAGCATAGCACCAGTATGAGCTGTACACGATGTAGATAAATATGTTTTTCTTCACATCAACGTCACAGTAATAAATATGCACAAAACTCACTAAAATCGCCACAAACACACTGCGTATCATCGCGATAAGAACTAAAATTAACGTTAAAACTATATTGCTTTCAATCAGAAATACGTATTGGTTTTTAATTTGCCAGTCGTGTAATAACCTTGGTCGTCTTAATGAAATTTTTATTTGAATTATATAGCCTTGCTTTGCGAAATCTGTATAAGCGTGGCAGGTATCATGCTGGGCCTGAAAAACCATACTTAAGCCTAACCACAGATTTTCTACATATTATCTGTTAATAATATGAAGGTATCTAAGTACTGCACTATAAAGTTTCTTGCAGCGCTCTCTGGCTCATTACTCGCTCAGTGTTGTCGAATTCTTGCACTTATGATATATTGATATTCCAAAACTACTGAACCAATTTGAAAAATTATTTCACCATTAGAATCCCTAATTTTCCTAGCTATAGAATATTTTCAAAAAAGTTAGAGATCCGCATGAAAAATGCGAAGCCGGAGCGGACCGCTAGTTCAATAATAAAATGAAACAGGCCAAAACGATTCTATCACACTCATGCTGAACTAAAAAAAAGTCCTTATTACTTAGCGTTTAAATGTTAAATTTTGGTACAGATATCTACCACAAAGGCAGAAACTGAAATTAACTTTTTTTCTGGTGCTTCTATAACCATAAATTTATTTGAAGAAATTTTGAATATTTATTGTGAAAACATGAGATGGAAGGACGACATCAAAAATAAGTCGAAGGAAACAATTACAAAATTACTTTACTTCCAACTCGAAAAATAAGTTCCTACACAACAAATCCGATGACGAACCGACAACATTCGATACCTACCAACACCAACAAAACGTGTTAATGCGATAGGTATTTAGGTAGGTACAGTTCTTGTTTGGACAGCTGAAAGGTCTCTGAGCAAAGAGCGGTGGCACATGAATTCCATGAAATTTTCATGACCTCCCGAATTTTGTACTGTGTTTCGGTTTGTGCTTGCTTTTGTGATGAGACTTCGATTTTGTTCGGCAAGTTTACAACAGTTTGAAGTTTATGTACATACTATATACTGTAATAATTTGTATTTAATATAAAATGAATAAGGTTATATAGTGTGTACTTTCAATTAATAATACAGAGTGGCACATTTAGAACGGTCAGGGAAAGTCTGAAACTACATATAAGTCATACGAAGATCTCTTCTTAGTTACCCTGTGATCGATTTTAATAACAAGAAAAACTGCATAATGTAAAGTTTGTATATCTAATAAAAACATTTACTTAGCTCAGTATCAAACCCGAACTTTTTGTAAAATATAACTAACAGTATTTCTATTTAGTTATTGATTGTTAAGGTCTTGTGGCCTTGTGGTCTAGTGTCGGCCGTGTGGTGCCGGCATAGAATTTCACCACCCCAACTCTTCCCGTGGGTGTCATAAGAGGCGACTAAGGGAAACACACCGGGGGCGGGCAGCAGCGCCTTCTGCAGAACAACTTTACCGAACTGCGATCCCCAACCCGCATGCCCAGCGTGGGGATTATGGGCAATAACCCCCAAATAATGATGCCATCTATGGCGCTCATTAGGGGAGGCATATGTCCAGCTGTGGACTATATAGGCTGGTGATGATGTTGAAGGTCTTAAGCAGTAAATGGTACCAAGAAACATGATATCTAAAATAAATAAAATGCATTATTTACATACCCTTTACTTTATCTAATAACATTTCAAAATGACAACTATATGTTTAAATTAAATATTCAACACGTTTAAGAAACGATTTTACTATTTACTGGGTTCGATTAGTGATGACTATGATAAATCTATCTCTTTTCGCTCTCTGTAACATAAGGACAAATAAACCTATTTCGACCCAAATAATTCACGTCTATACATCTTGACTTCACAAAGCGTAGCTCTATATTTAAAATACTTCACAACCCAATATTTCACGCATGAAACTTTTCCAGCAAACTTACACAACTCCCTAACTCTCAGGAAATAGGGTTGAACATCTATCGGTAGTTTCAGAAAATGTTCTAGCGAAGTGGGAAATTTCATTTGAGACGATTTCGTCTACCCTGAGGGGCGGCCGTTGATTTATCTCTAGGTATTTTTTTGCGCTGAATTGTTTCGTATATTTTCCGTGGCGAGATGATGGGGTGTCGTATTTTGGTGCTATCTCACTGTAATAGAGTGCTGTTATTTGTAGAAATGGAGACCTCTTGACCTTACAGTTTTTTATATCCTACCTCGTATTAGTTAGTAAGTTATTACGCCTGGTGTGTCCCATTGCTGGGCAAAGGGCTTTCTGGTCCCTCTACGGATCTCTGTCCTGCCTTGCGATTACGGTAAAATATCCCATTCAATGGTACGCCAAACGAGTATACTATGCGATTACGGTTTCCATCACACGGTACAAAAACATATGCATACAATTTTAACGTAAAATTTTTACGTTAATTTAACTTGGCCCATTCAATAGGAATGGGGAATTTAGCGTAATTGCTCCGCTGAGCCAGATGGACCCAAGTCGTAGGCATCCAGTCCATCACGTTCGGTCTCCTCTAATGCAAACTGAAATGGCAGTGGTAGAGACCGCGACTCGGCAAAAGTAGTGTAGGATGCCTTCGGGCAAGGTGGGATAACGATTTTTGGAAGAGGCAAGCATATGCTGGGTGACAAGCTGAAGACAGGGCGCTAGACTCATTAAGGGATGTCTATTTCCAGCTGTGGACAAACTGGGCTGATAATGATGACGATTACCGTATGAGCTCTTCAATCTTTTCGTAACTTCGTATATGAGTTATCTGTCATTCATTAATAACAAAAGAGAACTACTTGCTACTATACTATACCTATTAAACAAGTTTTATGCTAACTAAGTTAGGCAATAGGGCAAACTATTGCATTATACTTATTTGATAAAAATATATAGCTTCCTCCTACGGGTTAAAAAGTGATTTTCCGGGATAAAATATAATCTTTTATTTCAGGCCTAGAACTACTTCGATGCAAAATTTCAACCAAATCCGTTCAGTTTTTTCGCCGCACAGAGGTCACAAACATCTAAACTTTCGCATATTTTGGCTTAGATATACGAAAGGTTTTATACGTGTTTGTGCATCAACAATGGCAAAATGACTGACTGAAGGGGCAAAGTTTACCCATATGTTTATAGCCGTGATTCTTAATCTGGTTTAAATATAACATTCAATTCATTCGTTTTGTTTCACAAAAATACTCAGAACGATACTCCATAAAAGCTCGCTAAGAATTAGAAATGCTATAATGAATTAGATTGTAATCATTGTAAGTCTACGCTCATCGCATAAGCTATGATGTCGATCGGTAGTCTACTCTCATTGCATAAGCTATCCCGTCAGGAACGTGGCAAGGTCGGATTAGAAAATTGCTGAGTGCAAGATAAAGGTGTAATGCCACTGGCTAGAGATATCATTAACCAAGATTTTTTCTTTTTTACATGGTAGAAGTACCTAGGTACTTACGCGACGGAGGTATTTGCGGTTCTGAAGGGATTACTACTATAATTTAACAAAATATTTAACTTCAATGTCATTTAAATCCAAATTTATTTAATTATTCAATGTTATCTTTTGTACTTTATTTTTTATTTATAATCATCATGACATTGTAAATCTGACATTGCACATTTAATAGTAGAAAACATTGAATCATATTTTATACTAAAACACTTTTGTAACTTTTTCTATAGGGCAAAAAGCCTTTATAAACAAATAAAATTACAATGATCTAACTAAATAAAAAGTATTATTTACAATTGAAACAGTTGAGCTAACTGCAGACTGTTGCGAACAAACTACAACAAACTACAACTACTACTTTTGTAACTACAACACGTACATGTATTTCAAGCAATAGGCAATACTTAACTTTTCTATCTATTTCACATGAAGATTCTTTCACATATACATCACAAAATCTACTGAACATTTAAGTACTTTTAAATTTTTTGTTAAAATTGTGATCTCGAAATCATCTCAAGGTTGCCTGTCAGAAATTGCTCTCAGCGATAAAGCTACCTTTTGTATTAAGTATATTTTTTCATGCCAAATGTCAAAAATAGAGCTACGTTTCGATTTACAAAAATATCAATCACAATAGTACCTATTGATTAAATAAATAACTATGTTTGACCGCCTTCGTCCGTGTAGAAGATTAAAATGGTTCGAATAGTATATTTTTCACTTTATACATATAAATAATATAAAAAATAGGATTCGGTTATCTCGCGGGTACCCTTAGGTACCCTTTAGGTACTATCCCGCGGGAACATGACACCGAGATCTTTTATCCCGGTGTCATGTTCCCGCGGGATAGTAAAGTATGTCTCCCGGTCTAGGCAATATCCACAGACTTCGTTAAATTAGACGAATGCTTAGACAACAATTGCCGTACTTGTTATTGAAGCATGTCCCTATCCTTAAATCAAATCGTTTAGGTATAATAGAATAAAAATTAAATATGAATAAAATAATTCATTTGCACTAACAGGCTTACAGTGGTTAGAGTTATAAACAAAAAGTAAATAAAAAACATGTATTAAAATGTAAGCCACAAAATGGTCTCTGCCTAAGCGGGTGTTGGGGCGATTAGGCCTGCTAGGGATTAGGCCTATAGGCCTAAACGCCGAACAGTGCATTTAGAATTGAGCATTTAGTCCTGCAGGACTAATCGCTCAATGCTTTTATTATTATGGGCCAATTAGTCCCGATACTAATACTTTAAAATATTTAAGTACAGTTGGATACAAAATTTTGTGAAATGAAATTGCATTATATTAAAACAAAAGTTTTATTTATAAATATTATGTATAAATCAACACAAAATATTGACATGTTTATGTTAAATGTTTTTAATAAAAAAACGTTTTACAGTTAAAATAATGCTATAGTGTTATACATAGTAATCACAGTAAAATCAACAACCAACATAACAATCCAATATACTCGTAAACTTAATCTAATAAAATTATTATATTAAAATTAACACTAAATAATAAGCTATGAATTTAAAATTAAAGTTTTTTTAAGTAAAAACAAACAGCTTTTGATTAAAAAAGTTTAAAAATAAAAAACAACACGCAAAATTATTACAAAATAATCACAGATCAATTGCAATTTAAAAAGTTTTACTACAACTAGGTTATTATATATATTATTTATCAGTCAGATGGCAACTATAACATAAAAAGTCACTCTTAATCAGTCTGTAAGTAAATATAAAAATACACAATAGTATTTAAAAAGATTTATCAAAAAACTTAAGGTTTCATTACTTTAGGCAATGACCAACACTTATTTGACCATGCAACAACTCTTGCAGTATAGGTATCTTCAATTCGTGTTGTTTTCAACAGTTTCTGATTTTCTTTTCGAAATGCGGATATGAGTTTCTCTCAATTTGGTACCAAAGTATTTGGAATCTTTATCTATTCCTTGAAGAAATTGACCAACGTTTGGTTTTCTTGGAATGTATTTCTTAATTCTCGCATTCCAAGATTCGACCACATTATTGGTTTTATCTAATTGATCAAAACTGCACCAAGTAGTTTTAAATTTATTATAATATAGGTAGATATGTTTAATGTTCCATAAAATAGAAATTAAAGAGAACAAAACTTTTGGATTCGACTGTACTTAAAGAGAAAAATCATTGGACCTAATTGCCCCATTCAAAAAGAACTCATCGGCGATTAGGTCTACATTCCATTTGTGGGCCTAACCAGCCAATGAATAAAATGCCTTTGAGCATTTAGGCCTACAGGCCTAATTCAGACCAGGCCTAATCGCCCCAACACTCGCCTAAGCATGGTTGGCAAGTTAGTTGCTAGTAAGCAACCAACACTGGTCTTCCGGTAGTGCATAGCATATAAAATATTCATTCTATAGCATAGCTTCGCAGCTTAGCTCTGGTGGAGCACCCTTATCCAAGTTAAACACTCGCCGAGTGGTCAGAGTGGCTGATGCAACAAAACGGCTTAGTGTAAACGCCCTTTATCTGCCCTTCTGAAAGCTTTAGTAAGTGAAATCTCGAAGACGTTGGAAATTTTGTTAGTAACTGAATGAATTTAGAACAGCGTATCATCGCAATCTTGTCGCTTGTTTTTATCTTAAATATTACAATTACACTGGCCTGCTAATTAAGCGGCCGAGGTTAGATATTTAAAAACGTTTTATAGTTTTTTATATCCCGGAAATTCCCGGGAAACTGAGAAAATTTAAGATCCAAATCATAAATAAACCTAAATATCCCGGGAAACCTTACTTTTAGACCATTGGTATTCAGTAAATAACAACTTTATCCATTCCACTTACTCCTGCGCCGTATTAAGGCTCCAGCGACAGATGAATGATTCTCAAACAAACGTAGTACTATACTTTTCTGTAATGAAAGTAAAGCAGATTGAATTTTACATAAAAAAATGAGTTTAATTGTGTTGAAAAGTGTTTTGAAAAAAATTTGTAGCGGGAACCTGAATATGGTATTTAGAATAGTATTAAGAATAATATTTATTCTAATACAAATAATAACAAATATCTGCAGATCGTACAAACATTTGTCCCGAGGCGGGAATCGAACCCGCAACCTCCTCTTCGCAGGCGGACCTTCGCCCACTGCGCCACGGAGGTCGTCAGTAATATAACTATATAATATAAGTAGTAGTACTTAATAAGTGATTCAGCAGTTTTGTGACCTCATTAGTTCAGGCAATAAGTGATTATTCTACTCTATTCTCCTGCCATTTTCTTATATTCCACTAGGTTTTCGATCGTCTTCTTCATATCCCGAAAGGAAGAAAGAAAGAAAGATGAATATATTGGCCAAAACAGGTAGGTACATCTTACTAACATTATAAAGAGGAAAGGTTTGATTGTTTGTTTGTTTGAATTGAATGGCTCCGAAACTACTGGACCGATTTGAAAAATTCTTTCACCATTATTGTACCTACATTTTATGGATCTCGTGTCTGAAATAAAGAATTTATTTATTTATTATTTATTTATTTACTATTAGAATCCTAAATTTTCCGTGCTGAACAAAGGCAATGATATATTTTTAAAAAAAAATGGGTTCCGCATGAAAAAAAAAATTTATGTTAAATACCCGTGCGAAGCCTGGGCGGACCGCTAGTATAATAAAAAAGACGCAATCAAATCCAAATTCATAGAATCTAGTTACAAACCGTCATCATCATTTTCAGTTAAGATATCATCAAAATCAGTCACAAGGCATGATATTCATACTTCGCATATTTGTGTCGCATCGACCAATCTTTTGAGCCCGCCCATTGGATTGGAAACTCTCTACGTTGCATTTCCCCAGTTGCCTACATATAACTGGGTGTATTTTTAAAGTCTTCGATATTATGTCGAAGTACGGGAATGAGTAAGATTGAGACTTTTATAGCAAAAATAATTGATTTGACAGGACAGATTTGATTCATAACAATTCAACTTCAACTTCTTATTTTATGGCACCGCTTGCTTTTCGCTACGACTCTGCCAGTGTCAGTTATGGAGTATTCATGTTAGATAAATCTGCGCCCTTTTTCATACGTCCTGGTTTATGGGTACCAGGCTGCGATTTTGACATAAAAATACATGGTTTATTTTCGTGTTTTGTTTTGTTGCTTATGAAAAAATAATAAAGAAAGTTTTCTTTACATAACAGTCGCCATTATTCTACATACTTGAACTACATGACCGAAGGACATATATATATATATATATATATATACTGTATATTATACCAACAAATCTGTTAATCCCAGTCAGTTTCTTTCTCATATCGAATTCGACAAAATATCGAAAACTTGCAGAATCGTCTCCCTATATTATGTTATCGTCTCCCCGACTGAACAGATAAAATCTATGGAATGAACACATAGGTGCGAAACCTTTTCCCGTGCCATCATAGCGCGCCATTTTTTAGGGCAGACTTATCTCCAGTTGAATTGACATGGATAATGAGGTCTGTAAGGAAATTTGTGAAAGGGCAGCTTTATCGGGCGCTCGCAGCGGCCTTTTGTGAATGGCTGGATTCTTCAGATACTGTTTACAAAAAGAAAATTGGTAGGTGCCTTTTAATAATGAATAACGTTGAGTTTTTGAGCGGTGTTAGTAAGAAAGAATGGGAGGAAGTATTTATTTTTGTAACATAATTTAATTTAATGACATACTTTAATGATAACTATATATTAAATTAAAAGTAACGCAAAGGTCATCGGCGAAGCTTATAAAAGTAAAATAAAAATTTGTTTATTCAGAAAACTTAGTCTATATTTGCTTAACGCTGCGATAGCAGAATTGTGCCATAGTTGGTTTTCAGTGCTCCCAGGGAACTTAATAACTGTAGTCAATTTTATAACTTCGACTTTATGACTTCGACAACTTCAGAATAAGTTAAGTAGATCTTTAATAAGTAGATCTTTTGAATACGGATTGGAATTTTATTTGAGAAAAAACGGAATTCATTTTTCCTGTAGGTACAAACGTACAAACTGACTGGTTTGTTTTTGTACCTACGGTATATTATGGAACTTCAATATTATACAACATTTTTGTCAAATACCCGTGCGAAGCCGAGGCGGACCGCTAGTTTCCTATACTATACCTACATTTTATTTCTGAGCCTTAAAGACATTTTAAATTGAAAGATTGCACAAATATTGACCTATTGATATATGTATGTAAAAGGTTATTTTGAGAGTTTGGAATGCAAAATTGAATTTTAAATTAGGAAGGGACACTTAACTGTGTATACTGTATCTACCTGATTCACAACAATAAATGAATTACTGAATGAATTATTTAACTAGCATAAATACAGCTTGACGTTTTTGGCTGGATCGATTTCATTCCCATTGCCATTTGTAGTCCGCAAATGGCTCATAATATGGCTTCTTGAAGGATTTCCAGTGGACCTTCAGATGTTACATTTAACGAATGAATCTTGAATTGTATAAAAAGGCCACAATAATGGTCAAGACTCAAGGCAAGACGTCTGACGTATATGGCGACGCCCCCACATACGGCAAAATGATCACTTTAGGCGGTCAAAAATAGATTTTTCTACTTAAAGATAAGTTCTAAATTTTTTTGTATTCATCGAGTTAGATAGTTGTACCATCGTACTAGCCATAAATATATTTTTTTATGTTTATAACAATTGCGCCCGAGGCTCTGACAGCTAAGCATTGTCAGTGTACGGCTAGTTGCATACGAAACCCGAAAGCATTATAAATTGTTATTCTCGTTCACCTCGTGCAAAAATCTGAATATTCATTATGGACGTAGAAGCCACAGGTATGTACTTCAAAACAACATTAAGATTTCATTTCATTTTTACCACAGTTAATAATAAATTACGATTTCATTCCGCTCCTACTTTTCACAAAAAAATGATAATTCCTTAGACTTTCAAAAAAAGTTCCGCTTAGTACCGCCATCTATCCTAAATATTTCCACTTATGCGTTTGTTGACTGTTAGTATTATAATTTGTAGGAACTCAAACCAACTCATTGTGACACTAGACCCTTTTTCACAGGTAGTCGTTTATTTTTTTTAGTTTCTAAGGAGGTGCTAGAAATGTTAGACGTGCCTCTTGTAGAAACGACCAATGATGATGACAATGATGATGATCATGACGACAGTGAAGTTAACTAGCCAAAAAACTAGCCTAGTTAAATCTTTTTACAACATAATTTGTTGCTTTACGTAAAATAAACTAAATTTTATTTTCAATACTTTTTTATTTCTATCTACAATTACCTTATAAGTAGGCAAGTACTTTAAAAATCTTCTCAAGCCTCGACACAAAATAACATTTAAGGTCTAAAACCTTTCTAGGTAAAATGCACATATTATTACACATCTTTGATTTTTGACCGCCTAAAGTGGTCATTTTGCCGTATGTCCGCGAGCGAGCTTTTCTTTTAAATTGTTTTCATATTTCCTTATGCAAGCTTGTCTATATCTTTACTAATATTATAAAGAGGAAAGATTTGATTGTTTGTTTGTTTGTATGTTTGTTTGTTTCAATTGAATAGGCTCCGAAACTAGTGGACCGATTTGAAAATTCTTTCACCATTAGAATCCTAAATTTTCCGTGATGAACATAGGCTATATAATATTTTCAAAAAAGTTAGGGATCCGCATGAAAAATTCAATAATTGAACCGTGCGCTGTATATTCGACCTCTTTTTCTATTATGGCGCGTCAGAATAGAAAAAGAGGTTGAATATACAGCGCACGGTGCTTGCTTTTTCTCTACGGCCAGTGCCAGTTATGGAGTGTCGAGTCAATGTCAAAAATCCCAATGCTGTTAAAAAAAGAAAGGGATCCGTATGAAAACTGTGAAACCCATCGTGTTAGTGTGTATAATTTCTGAATTTTTTGTTTAATACCCGTGCGAAGCCGGGGCAGACCGCTAGTGGTTAATAAAATGATTTGTGTTCATTTATCAAACCTCACTAAAATTACAAAAATCGAAAAGAACTCGCTGAAATAACAAAAACCGAAAAAAAACTATTATAAAAACTAGTATTTAATTTACCTTATATTATTTCCTATAAATCAGCTGTCTTCTGTAACCTAATCAGTAACAGCAGTTGAACGTATTCTCTCTAGGACATTGTCGTTCGATCGCTAGCAAGTAATTTAGAGATCCGTGTAAGTAAACTAGAACGCCGGTACACCACGTTTGCAGGCTTGAATTATAAAGAGGGTCCAGTGTGACCCATGTGCTGTAAATCGGAGACGCACTGGCTTTTTACACTCCGCGCTTTTAATTTCAGTTGTTTACCAACGGGGCTTGGTGTCTAAATTCTACATCCAGATCAGAATCAAGCAGCTGGTATGTTTTTCATCTCAATATTGAAACTTGAAAGATACTATTTTTATAATAATAAATAAAATATTATTATTATGTTAGAGACAAAAATTTAATATTATTTTTACGACTTAAAAAGTCAGTAAAATAAGAAACAGCAAAATGTAAATAAATATTTAAAGAGCCATTTAATTTTCTCATGAGAATTAGTAACGAGATTCGTTATTTCCTACCCTAACCTTAAAGGATCTGAAAAACAATCTACAGGTAGGTCAACTGATCCATATTAATACCAGTCGGAAGCGTCCCCAAGAAACTGTAGCTGCATTGCCTCGTTGTATAGGAATGATGATGCGCTGCTCCTTATAAAGAAAATTGGTATCATATTTATTATTAAGTACGATATAATTTGTGAGATAATGCTTTCTAAAAAACGAATGCACCAAAAGCACGTATATCATATTGTTAATTATAGCAATAATTGCTGTCTGTATCTAAAATATTTGCAACCTACAATCATTATGTGGATGTGTTATTATCGCCAAGTTAGCCAGGAAGTCACAGTGGCAATAAAATAATTAATCCGTCTAATGTCCAGAACTTGTGTGGCCGTTTACGACATCTACGGGCTAGGAGGAGGACAGGAGAAATCCAATTCATCTGTTATCTTCTATTTGCTTAGACTTAACATGTTTATTGTAATGTATAAACCTCAAGCTACTCATAATCTACAGGAGATCGGAAGCTGGCTTTTATTTCAGTCAACGAACTCGCATTGCCGTCCATCGTGGCTAGCATTCTGGGCACTATCGCACGTCTTCTGGTGACAGCTTAGATTTTTTGAAAATATATATAAGTGTAGTACTATGTAGTCCTAATAATTTTATTCTCTTAAGTACCTACTCTATTTTTTTTGTTACAAAAAGCTGCCGTTGGCCGCTCTCTTAGGCTGACAAAACTACTAGCAGTAGCAATCGCGGCGTCTCACTAAACCAGTGCGTACGCTGTAAATGTTTTACGCCGTGGCACACTAGCGGCGCTAGTAACGAATTCACGGGAAACAAGCTTTACGAACAAATTAACTAGCTGTTGAATATCATAACGAGTAACCATCGTCACTGAACTAGTGGCTAATTCTAATAAGGGCCGGGATTCCCAGATTTCTGGATTTTTAACTGTTCGTACCTCAATAACTGAAAGGCATATATGTAGTTTTGAAATTTTTACATACCTACTAAGTGGAGGATATTTTCTAGTACACCGTTAGACAAAAACCATCCGATAGAAAAAAATCACAAAGTTACCTCTAAATGCAACTTTTAGTGATCAGTGAATTTACGCAGTGCAACACTAGAAAATATTTTTATATGCCATAAAAATATTTTTCAAAACATCTACTAAATCGTGCTTGGCTGCCTGCGCACCGTCTTGCTACTCGCTGAGGCGCCACAGAGAATGGCCATGTCGGGAATCCTCGCTTTAACTAGCATACATTTTTAAGTGTTTGGTTTTATTAACTCTGCGCTTATTATTTAAGTTAGCAGCAGACTGATTACACGTGTTAGCTTGTAGGGAGTTGAGCTCATTTTCAGAAGTTTTGACGAGATGATGGTAGCAACACTTTTTAGAACGCCAAAATCCAACATGGCGGAGACAAACTCCTTCTCCTTCCTGGATCGAAGAATACATAATTAAATTTTTACTTCTAGCCTGTTCTAGAAGTAAAATAGTGTTTTAATATACGTTTTCATATGCGATGTTCAGTAAGTTTTGGAAGCTTGCGGAAGGCCTGGAGAGAATCCCATCCTATGTGTTCCAAATTTTGTCGCGAACGTTGCGTGGTGTGGGCTCAGTCTGTAATTAGTCATGTAAATATGATAAATAATGGCATGTATGGGCTCATTACTCTTCTAATGAGCCTACGTCTAGCAGTGGACTATTATAGGCTGATGATGTGATGTGTGTTATTTAACTACAGTACTTATCGATCTTGGTTATCCTGCCACTGGCCAAGGAGGGTATTGGTACAGTCAAATAAAAATGCTTAAGGTTAAAAGCGTTTACGAGTGTATAGAAAAAATATATACACAGAGCGAGTAGGTACAAAGAGAATCGTCGACAAAAAAGAGCATCAAATAGTGTTAAATTATACAATGGAGATTTCTTTGTACGGCTTGGCTTGTTGCCGCTTTGCGGGGTGAATCGGTTCACCAATTTTTCCGCCAATTTGTGGACCAATTTTGATGATTCTTCCTCATAGAGAATAATATCAAGATGTCCCCGTAACTTTAAGTTTCGTGGGGTTGCTATAAGATGAATTAATTAAATGGCCATTATTACCAAGGGATTTAAAATTACATTGAGTTTTTTTGTAATGATTTGGTAGTAGGCGTCTTTTATTATTTTGCTCACTTTTTGCACACAACCAACGCCCAAGCAATTCGGGAATAACGTATGATACTTTATTCCCGAAACCAATTCATAACAGCTAACCAACAAACACTTTAGAATACCAAGAAAATTGCATTTCCATATTTTCTAACGTAATTTGAATAAAACCTTTCAGTGTTCTTGAGATCTAGCCTAGAGCCAGAAATCCAAATATACCCTGGAGGCAATCTTAAAACAATTCTTCAGAGTGCATTTTGTAAGAGAACTACCGGTCCCCCGGCTTCGCACGGGTATTTAACAAAAATTTCAAAAATAATAAATTTGACACCAGTTGGGTTTCACAAAGTGTGTAAAAGATTATATTTTTTTATTTATTGAGGGTTTCATACGGTACCCTAACTTTTTTTTAAATATTGTATTATATAGCTTAAGTTCATCAACGATAATGAAGGATTCTAATGGTGAAAGAATTTTTCAAATCGGTCCTGTAGTTAGAGCCTATTCAATTCAAACAATCAAATCTTTCTCTTTATAATATGAGTAAAGACAAACAATGTCATGGATATGCCATGTTGGTTTTTTTAATATCGTAGAAAAGCAGCTAAAATCCTAATCGAAAGTTTTTCTTCGAGGACATTTAAGAAATTGGAAATGCACGTGTTATGTCCCCGATGTTGTAGTTGTAACCGCTTTCCATTAGGCGGGTCTAATTATCATGTTTGTTTGCCAACTGGGTGGTATTCAATTGTAACAGGCTTTTACCACTTCAAAGTTTTCGGGGATTTTATATTGTTTTAACACCATTGAATAGAAGCCGTCATCTTATGACGTCATGACTTCGTATTTTGCTTACACAGCCAACTAAAGTCATGACCGCAGAGCAATACGGTGTCCACTACGTGTAGCGTTTTCGTGAAACTAAGCGCATTTGAATTTGTAAAACTTTAATGCATTTTTACGTTTACACATTTAATAATATTTTGTGGATTAATCATCTAATCTTATAGAGATTCTTTAAAAAAAAGATGTACTTATATTTTTATGTAAAAGGTTACTTAGTAAATAAAAATATACTACCTGGCAATACGGAATACCATGATCGCAAAGGTGCTTCCCACAGAACGAGGCTCTTTCAATGTAGTTTGTCCTCAGCGATTATTTCTAATGTGGGTAACTCATAATGATAAGTACTAATTTAACGGGTATTTATCGCGTTATTTTTTTTCTCGACGCTTCAACAGGTTTGCACTCTGTCGTGGTCACGAGATGTCTGAGTCGTACTAAGTCGTGGGTAACTCAGTCACGTTATTTTGGACTATGAAATTTAATACTTTTAGTAGAACATTCAGTTCAACTCAAAAAGCGCTTGATGAATTGTCAACACGGCTTTCCATCATTATTCGTTCATTTCAGATTATGTAACAATAAAAGGGCATTACAATATGTTTATCGGTTGCTGTAGTAGGTATTCAATGTATTCATGTATGCTGAAGGAGTTACAGAAGGTAGGGTACCATGGTCTAAATCAGAGTAAAATAATTTGATATTTTTAAATAAAATATTAACTCTGACTTCGACTTCTTACAAATACATACTGTTTATTAAGTTTTGCATTCCTGAAATCATCTGCTATAGGTACCTACAAAAAATGGCCGCACACATAAAATATGCATAAAGCCGCACATAGGCCCTCCTCCTTTTTTCGATATCAGTTATAAAACGCGTTGCAATGGCATCGTGTCTTTCCTTGACCGGCTTTATGTGTGCCAAGAAAACAACTGTGAAGATTCTCAGTAGAAATTTAGATTTTGGTTTTCGTTCATATTTATTGAACGAAATAAAAAATAATTTATAACTAGTCCCGCTGAATTGCTATCTGTACGCATATAATTTAAACTCTGTAATTTAGCCATGAAGGCCATTTTTTGTTGCTAGATTAACGAACTTATTTAGAATTTATAAAAACTGGTATATATAAAATAAATAAACAAAGCTAACCAGTCCACGACCACGTATCTAAACAGCGTGCAGAGTTTCCGAGAGCGAATCTGTGTGAAAAAAGTGCTTCGGGCGGAAACTCCGCCATTCGAGGGAAAAAGGCATAAATGTTGACGAGGATACATTTTATGGAAATCTACGCTGAATGGGACTTCACGAATAAATATTTCAGTACCTACATACAAGATAGAAGAGCAGAATGTAAGATAAGGCAATGCTATTATATTATGCTTATCAATGGTATTCAGCCTTAGCTTTAGGAATCTTTTCTTCCTAAAAAACTAATCTGATAATAATTTTTATTATTTGATTTATTTATTTAGAAAACAGTATAACATCATTGTAGGGTTTTTTTCTGATGATTACGCAATACCACGATTCGGCAAACGCAGTGTAGATAACCTCCGGTCGGGTGGGGTGACGACCTGCAAGACTGTAGGCAGATGCTGGATGCTACAAACTAAAGACTCTTATTAGCGGAGGTCCATGTCCAGCAGTAGACTATCATGAGCTGTTGATGATAATGATGAATTTGATGATTATGGCAAAGATGATGAAAGATCTCTCAGATCGGCACGGTCTTGGCAGGCAGAGTGGAGCTGTTGAATACAGAAGAAAGCCTTTACCTGTTCTCTCGTCGACACCCTCGTGAATTGTTGATGGGTCGTATCTTTCTTCGCTGCTGCCACGACCACTGAAATTTTTTATTAGTAGGTATTTTTATTTTTATTGTATAGTTAATCACGCACCTGGCCAGTCCCTACCACCGTGGCTGAAAATTGAGCTAAGACGACATTGTTCTATTCGGGTTTCTATTCTAAGTTAAAAGGCAAAACTTTAATTAACATATTAGTTCTGAACACTCGTGCTAGTAAACTAGCCATTATATTCTCTACCATTACCGCTTAGCCGCAAACAGCATAGCGTTAAACTGAAACAAGACTCAATCCCTATAAAATAAGAGCTACAAAATAACATATTCCTTTGGTAGGGATCCCTCAACTGAAATTGCACTTTTACTATATGAAAATAAGTCGTATAATAGCTAGCGTCCTTTGCTGCTATAGGTAGCCCAACTAGAGTTGGCGCGTCGCGGTGCAACCATCTTTTGTATTTGGTATAATGTTCTTTATAATGTGACATCAGCGTGGTAACTAAATTCAATTTTTTTCATGATTTTAGATTTTACTGGAAGCATATTAAACTCTCTGCAATGAAATGACCTCTGGATTAATTTTTATTTCTATGAGAATAATATAAAGAGGAAAGATTTGATTGTTTGTTTATTTGTTTCCATTGAATATGCTCCGAAAATACTGGACCGATATGACAAAATTCTATCATCATTAGAATCCCACAATATCCCTCATGAATTAAGGCAGTAAAATATAACCAATAAAGTTAGGGCTTCTTAATAACTTCAATAATGTAACCTTTGAGACTAAGGGTATAAAAGTTCAAATACCCGTGCGATATATATATTATTGTTACTACTATGATATATATACTATTGAGATTTTTATTATTTGTTCACTTTTAATATAGGTAATATTAAAGTGAACAAATAATAAAAATCTCAATCTAAAAAGAACTCTAAGTGTAATATAATAATTTACTTTAAAAACTTTCGATTGATGACGACAAAATGTCGGTTTTCTTCCAACACAAACTAGGTTTATAGTTAGACCGCTTCCGTTTACATTCATAATGACTTTGAACTGGTCATCATTGATACCCTAACGAGCCAGCTTTATGCAACTAAGCTACCTATAGGGTACTATTCAGGCCACGTAGCCTGAAGGTGGGAAGTACTCGAAGCGGATAAACACCAATGTAAAGTATGACTTTTGTTTCTTGAATAAGAAAATACTTGTGGCGCGTTTTCCATTTGAGTTGGAAGTTTCCGCAGTGCTACACGGTTGGATTTAATTTTGAAATGCAACAAAATCACAATTTTTCTGGAAAAATGGACACAAGAGGGGCATTCTAACAATATAATCATAAAGGATGGATAGAAAAATTGCCAAGACACAAAATTAATAATATCGGAACATATTAATTTAAGATTATGTGCTTTGAAACTTGATACCTGTCTATATCATCTCAACTGTTTTATCCGTGAAGCTACTAACAATGTGGCGAGTTTTCACATTTATGTTTTTGGTAGGATTTAATCTATGTATATGATTCATTTATATATCCGTCATCTTCAGAAAGTCGATCAACTTAAATAAAACGGCCGTGCGAGTCAACCAGTTCACGAAGGTTCCGTAACCTTCTTAATATTATTTACTTTTGCAAAACCAATAAAGTGCTGACCGCGGGCTGAACTTCACTATTCGTTGTTCAACTTGATATCGGACGTTGTTTTCCATAATTATAAAATTTATTCTATTTTAGGTATCTTGTTGGTTGTTATACCTTGTAATTTCAACTTTGCCTACCTACCTTATATGATTGATTGAAAAGAGAGAGCTTCGACAAAATTAGAGCAATTAGAGTATCCTTTAATTTTAATGTTTTATATTTTTTTTATTACAAGGAAGAAAAATACACTATAATGTGATCACACATGGCAACTGTTTCCATATCACATTTCATTTCAAGAATATAAAAAAAGGTTCAGTAAAAGAGTCTCATTTACCCTTCGCCTGCGGAAATCTAACAATGAATCTACTTGAGATTTTAAGAAAGATTTTGCTTATATTTTTTTACTATTTATTTCACTCCTTAGTTGGATCGATTATAACACCGTGTAGAATGGTGCGGAACTGTAGGGTGTCCGCACATTCTGAATGTATTTTTAATGGGCAAGGTGGCAAACGTAGCAATTTCCGACACGTAGAGGCTACGTGGTACGAAGCGTTGCATTTTTAACCGTCCACTAAAAATGGGCTTCTCAATTCAGCTTTATATCTCCGTTTTTACGTTTCTTGTAACTCTGCCAATGTTAGGTATTGAACTTATTCCGTAAAAGCTAGGAGGTGATTGGTAGACGCGTTACGACTCTTGCTCGAAAACAATAAATATTTAATTTCTCTATAAATATTAACTTTTCTTCTACTACGTTTGGAACTAACTTCCGCCGATAGTTTTGTACTGGTTTTTCTAATGGAAAGACAGATTATGGGGCAGAAACGTAAAATTTTTCAGCTCCTGTTTTTAATTGGAAATTTACATAGATATTTAATTTAATTTTCTTAATTATTAACCGTTTCACCAAAAAAACATACTTATTATAAATTCAAAAATTATAGATTTGTTATCTCATACTCATAACGCTAAAACCACTAAACGGCTTGAAATTTAGCTTTTGAGAGAATTCTAGATCTGGTGTAACATAAAACCAAAAACATATCCCGGTATATCCCAGAAAAAGCGTCTGATATCCCGGTTACCTAGTTCCAAAATACAAAAACTCTATTTGAATTATCAAAGATCACTTTCCCTCACTCTAGTGGTGTAGCTCTACAAAAGCCCCTTATTAAATGATTAACCGGAACCTCAAACAAAGTCCTTTAATCCGTCATACTCGTATAATCACTTGATAAAGCGACAAGTGTTCACCCATGGACACCCTTACCCACCCATAGCTACCCATGGTCACCCTTATGTTAAAGATCAGGGGTCATTAGGTACTGCCACGCGCCGTTGTCACGCTGTGGCGATATTAGGGTGATAAACCATTTGTGATTAAATATTTTGATATTAATATCAATATAGTATAAGTTGGTTTGGGAGAATAAAAACAGGTTGGATCTATTAATCTGCTTATTTGTAAAAACCGGAATTTTATCATCATAGTATAAAAATAACTCTAAAAACGGTGGCAGGATCTTAATTTTAAAACACAGATATACTGTTACACTATATATATTTGACACAATTTCACAACTTCAGACATGTTCACACTTTCAATTCTGAGCACGGAATGGCGACAATATTTTTCCCGCTCGCTAACATCGAGTCTCCCTACCATTACCTCCGTCAACGCTCATTGGTCGAAATAGTCCAGCCAATCCCATTGGTTGGCTAACGACACCCGACCAATCAGCGTTGACCGGAAGTCAAGTTAAATCCGAATTAAATATATATTTTAACGTTTAAATGCTAGCAAAAAATAAATGATGATTAACAATTTATTTAGAAAAATAATTAATAATATTTAATACAAGGATAATTATTAACTTTCGAGTACACGTTATTTTAAGAAACTGTAACAGCTCGGCCATCCTAGTATTAACGAGTCCCTTCGTTATGACTTATTCTATTGTTATTGTTTTAATGATACATCGAACTAAATATTACACACACTAACTTATTCCTTAGTTACTTATTCCTCACATTGTTACTTGAAAATCATTACATAATAAACATTTTAATATAACATTAATAATCTTACATTATGCATGTAAACATTCAACTGCATCTGCTGTTCGATCCATGACATTGATCGTCACCAGCAAATGATCTTAAACAATTTTTGCTCGATCCATGACGTTGATCGTTACCAGCAAATGACCTTAAATAATATTTTGCTCGATCTATGACGTTGATCGTTACCAGCAAATTATCTTAAATAATATTTTGCTCGACCCATGACGTTGATCGTTACCAGCAAATAACTTCTCTTAAACAAAATTTTGCTCAATCTCTGACGTTAATTACAACTAATTTGTGAAAGTAAATCAACATTTGTCCCTGTCTGTGATGTCGAAACAAAATACTAAATTATAATTACTTTAAAGATAACTTCAAGCTATCCTTCATACTGATTAAATATGATATGATTAAACGCAAACCAAAACATAATCAGACATAAGACTTGAAGCAACCAGTCCAAAAGTGATAAGTCTGACGGAACAAGGTTATCAAGAAGTGGAATTTAAAGATTATTTATTGAGGAATCACTATCGTCTTGCGGCCCTTCATCCTCGCTGTTATCAGAGGATATAGGCTGTGTGACGGAAAGCCACGGAAATATTTTATCAACTGCGACTATTGCTTCGTAACGCTTACCTTTTCGTGTGATCGGAGTGTCTTCAATCATGTACCGATCGTTAGGGAGAACTTTTTTAATACGATAAGGGCCTTTACATTTGGGTTCTAATTTCTTTGACTGACCTTCGATACCGGTAATAGCCCGAATTACTCTAACTAAGTCCCCTTCCTTGAATTCGACACCCTTCTTTCGCTTTTTGTTGAAATGTTCCTTGTCCCGAATTTGCTGTTCACGGATTAAATCACTAGCAGTTGATCTTATTTCAGGCAACGATGTCGATGTGGTAGATGACGTATAAGAAATAACCTCATTGAATACACTTTGCGAAGGGTTTGGTACTGTCCTTCCGAACAATAGTTCAGTCGGAGTCTTTTGTGTCGTAGCGTGGATACTAGTGTTAATACCTAGCTGAATATCGGGCAAATGTTCGTCCCATAGTCCATTTGGCTTGTCGTGATTCATGGTAGCTAGAGCGGCCAGAATGGTTCGGTTGTATCGCTCCACTTGACCGTTTGCTCTAGGTGTGGCCACCGCATTTAGAATGTGCTTTATACCTGTAGTCTTTATGAATTTTTTGAAAACCTTACTGGTAAAGCTAGTGCCCTGGTCAGTGATTAGGCGGTTAGGCGTCCCGAAATATCCAATGTGGTCGCGCAAGACTTTAATACTTGTTGCAGATTTTGTGTTACGAACAGCAGTTAGGTTCACGTATTTTGTAAATGCGTCAACTAAAACTAGAATGTACATATTGCCTCGCCTAGTTTTGATGAACGGGCCCAAATGGTCTGCATGAACTGTGTGAAAAGGAATTTCTACCTTCGGGATCGGGTGCAATTCTCCAGCTTTTGCACCACCGGGCAATTTGTGATGTGCACATTCAATACATGCGGCTACGTATTTTTTTACAAAGCGTCTCATTTTCGGAAACCAATAGTTGGCTTTTATACGTCCCAAAGTTTTGTCATAACCGAAGTGACCAACATCGTCATGATTAGCTTTCAATATGTGCCATCTCGCGCCTCGGGGTACCAACCAGCGTATGGTAGAATCGTCAAGTACACGATAGACGCGACCGTTTACTAGCTTATAGTTGTTGAAAACTTCAACAGCTTCTTTTGTTTGTGCATCATTTAGTATACCAATTAGACGTTTGATTTCGTCATCGGATTGTTGGTAAGTTGCTAGCCAATCATCACTGCCTACGGTAAGTACATCTAATAGATCGTAATTGCCCTCTTTTTCGTCTACGGGACTTCTACTAAGAGCGTCAACATGAGCCATTTTTTCTCCAGACCTATATTCTATCTCGCAGTCATATTCCAGGAACTGCAACCACCAGCGAGCTATACGTGGTATGAGGTCACGTTTTGTGAGCGTTGTACGTAGAGCATTGCAGTCGGTTATGATCTTGAATCGAATGCCTAGTAGGTATACTCTAAATTTGTTTAGTGAACAAATTACAGCAAGGGTCTCTAGCTCGAACGAGTGAAGTTTTTGCTCCTCGGACGTTGTTTGCCTGCTGTAATAAGCGACTGGTCTGAAAGTACCTGTAGCATCTAACTGTACCAGAATACCTGCAACTCCCACTTTGCTCGCATCTGTGTGAAGTTGCGTTTCAGCTAGGGATTGCAATCCGGATATCCGGATATCCGTATTATCCGGATATCCGCTAATTTTATTATCCGGATAATGTAAGCTCCTTTATCCGGATAATACGAATAATACGGATAGTTACCTACAGTTGATTTTTCTAATTCACGACACAACACTACAACGCATCCAGCATTTTAGAGATGTTATACATATTTAATGCATACAATACTTTGTGTTGTTAAAATAAACATAAATTAATTCGTGCGTGTTTCTGAATCTGAAGCTATAAACAAGCAAGACCTAGGGAAGCTATAAACAAGCAAGACCTAACCGAAGCTATAAAGCTGAAGCTATAAACAAGCAAGACCTAAGGGTAGCGCGCAATCGCAACACTATCGTTGACACTGGTTGGTCAGTGATTCGACGACACCGACACAGACCGAGGTTCGATGGTTTATTTAATTTGATGGATATATAACATAAACGTATGTGTGTACACTTGTAAGTTTGATCTCATGACTGTGTTGTTTCTTTGTTTAAATCATTTTAGAGTACCTATCTAATAAAACAGGAAGTTGATTTACGTTACGTCACGGAGGAAGGATTCGTATTTATGTTAAAAAATAAGTTCGATGGAAAGAAGTAAACCTTTTTATTTCATAGATATTTTAGTTTTTCAACCCATTTGATCGATACCCTTATTTTTAATCTCTATGTTGTTCAGTTTCTATGCGAATAGGCAAGATGACAGATTTTGAAAAACTGTTCTATTATATTCGAAAATACATATTATTTACAATGAATAACATTTTTCTGCAGAAGTTAAAGGTTTAGTAGGAAAACACTTACAATTTAGTCTTATAATTTATAATTCGCACCAAAACGCTTGTCCGTGTCCTAGCGTCGCTTGTGACGTCACGTCTGAGTAAACTAAACGTAAACACTAGGCGTTCATTGAATAATTTTGTTATTTTGTGTTATTAAATATGAATTAGAAAGTGTTAAAGTGGTGTGCGGTCCCTCAGTGTAAGAATACATCAATAAAAACTCCTAATAAGTTATTTGTGTTCGTTCCGCATAAGAAAACCATACGGGACAAGTGGCTTAAACTTGCAAGGCGGGATTCAACAGCGATATTGCCTAGTACTCACCTTTATTTTTGTGAAGATCACTTTGACGTAAGTTTTTATTTTGTTTTGCAGGAATTTTAAAATAGTATGTGGTATAATGATCTTGTTTGAGGTCTAAATTTAATAATAATAAATAAGGTTTCGTCTCGCATCACTGTGATCTTATTATGTATTTTATTCAAATTTCAGTTGCCAAATGATATGGAGAATTTATGGAATATCATTTGATGGGATCGGTGTCACAAGTCCGCATGAAACCTTAGTGAATCCTTGTTCCATCGTGACATGGTTATTTCATTTTCGATTTAATAAAACCACTAGACCTAACTCGGTGAAAACAAAGTTGAATCGTAAATAATACAGATAACCAGTGCTGCTAACGAAACAAGATGCTTTGTATAGTCAACTCAGAGATGACGTCATTTGCTCTGATTGGTGTTCAGCCTATCATGGCGGATTGCCGTATTTCGTAGTTTTATTTTATTAAATTAAATATCATTCTCACTATTAGTAAAAAAAATAAATGCGTGTTTTGTATTCCATGGCCCAAGTTTTATTAAAGAAATAAAATTTTTTAGTGATTTTTAGTTACTGTCATCATGCCTAACGTTTTTTAAGTATAAATTAATAAATACTTATACGTTAAAACCCCATTTTCCTTGTTGTAATTTAATTTTTATGTATATTTTTCAATTATCCGAATTATCCGAAATATCCGGATATCCGAATAGTAAGGCTCACTACTATCCGAATTATCCGGATACGAAAATTTAACGGATAATGCAACCCCTAGTTTCAGCCCCTGGCTCATAAAGGGCAAGCACTGGACGGTCTACTAATATCTGTTTGAGTTGGTTGAAAGCATTAGATTCAGCATCATCCCAACGCCATTGGACATCTTTCTTCAATAAGGCTGTCAATGGCTGCGCTATCATTGCGAATCCCTTAACAAACCGCCTGAAAAAACTTGCTAATCCTAAAAACCTCCTTACTTCATGGACATTGCTTGGCGGAGCAAATTCTGAGATGGCCCTAGTCTTACTTGTCCCTGGTCTCACCCCATTTGCACTAACTTCGTAACCAAGGTAATCAATTTGGTTGAAAAAGAAGTTACATTTGCTTAATTTTAAGGTCAAACCATTTTGTGTAAATTGTTTCAGAACCTCCTCTAAACGAAATAGTCCTTCCTCGAATGATCTGGCCGGTATGAGTACGTCATCCATATAAACAAGAGTGTAAGAGCTAATAGGTGAGCCCTGTATTACTTTGTTCATTGTTCGTTGAAATACGGATGGCGCGTTTACCAATCCAAATGGCATTCTGTTATATTCATACTGACCATCTGGAGTTACGAAGGCAGTTTTCTCGCGAGAACTTTCTTCTATAGGGATCTGATAGTAACCCGATGCTAAGTCGAGCGTAATGAACAGCACACTGCCAGATAGTTTGTCAAGCTGATCTTCGATTCTTGGAAGCGGGTAGTGCTCCCGCTTTGTCTTACGATTGAGTGCCCGGTAGTCTACACATAATCTTTTTTCGCCGGACTTCTTACTAACCAATACTATTGGACTTGCATATGGAGAACTAGACTCTCTGATTATGTCACTGTCCAACATTTCTTGGACCATATCTCTTACCAGCTGGCGCTCTGCGTAAGCTAACTGGTATGGCCGATATACAACTGGCTGCGAATCATTGACTTCGATAATCATTTCTGTTTGAGTTGTAAAACCTAAGTCACTCAAACTAGATGAAAAACTGGTTTTGAACTTGTTTAATAATTCAAATAATTTTTGCTTTTGAGCAGATGTTAACGATCCACCGTATTTAACTGTAGCGTCGAAGTTACCTTCGTTTATGTCGACATAGTTAATACTTAGTTTTTCATTTAGTGAATGGCTCCTAGTGATTAGCTTGCCAGGTTCAATAATGAAGTCCTGAAGCCCCATGTTTTGTATAAGTACAACGCCGACACCATCTTTCAGCTCGTATTCGCCTGGTAATAGGTAATGTTCGCGATTTAAATTCTGTCTCATGCTACCATTGACGTAAACGGTTCCTGTATATTTGTTAGGACATTTCACACTAATCGGCGTCAACTCATTAACTCTTACAGGGACTTCACGGTCACAAACAAGTGGAAGTTTAACAGTTTCATGCTGTTCAGTTTTCTGAAAGATGACATCTTTATCAGTTTTTACTATCCTAACGTAGGTCTTTCTGTAAACGTATGTCCCAGTAGTAAAGGGCATGGAATAACGTTATCTTCAACAACCAAGATGGGAACGTTGTGCTCTACTATTCCCTGCACATCAACAGTAGCAACTGCTAATCCAATAGGAAGATGCGTAATGTTACCTAATCCTCGCAATCTAGGGCCACTTCCCTTCGTTCTGCTTCGCTAACGCGAATGAGGGTACCTTCGCTACCTAAGTCGACTATACAATGAATAGGCTTACCGTTAACCTTTATTGGTATATTATACTTTAGCCCAGTGTTATATTCGCTGTCAATTTTGAGTACGTTCCTGCTTTTCTCTTCGGAGTTAGAGCTCTGTTTTGATTTTGGACAGTCAGCGATTACGTGACCCAGTAATTTGCAGTTTGAGCATTGCGCCTTTGGCTTTGGACATTGAAAGAACGTGTGACCTTTCTCATTACAGTTGTAGCAAGTAATTTTAGGATTAAACTTTTGAGATGAACTGTTACTTCTGTCAGTCGCTTTTTCGTTGCCCACTGGTTGATTACCATTGCGTTTCTCCCTATTTCTAGCGGTATCAACATTGTTCCTACCCTGTCCTATCTTTATTGATTTCAAAAAATTTTTTCGTTGCCCACTGGTTGATTACCATTGCGTTTCTCCCTATTTCTAGCGGTATCAACATTGTTCCTACCCTGTCCTATCTTTATTGATTTCAAAAATTTCAAAACTTGTTCAGGTTCTGAAAATTCTGAACTCTGGGCTCCTATTCTAACGTTTCTATCATCGATACCTGCTAACAGACAGTCTACAGCTCGTCTGCCTGTGATGTCGCATCGGTTCAATAGATTCATTTTTGTATAGTAGTACAAGTCCAACGGTTCGCCAAAACGTGCCCTCTTACTCAACATTGCGGATAACAATTCGGCGTAATTTTCTCGTGTTGGAAATGACTCGTGTAACTTTATCTTCCACTCCTCCCACGTGTGAAGAAGAGAAGGCAAGCCCTGATACCATGTTTTTGCTATACCGCTGAGTTTAGGCATCGCATAATGAACTATTTGTTTATTGCTCCAATTGTATATTTGAGCACATTCATCTACTTTCTTTAACCATGCATCTACAGTCTGCTCTTTGTTAAGCGGGTCAAATTCTGGAATTACATTGATAACCGGGAACCTGTCATTATCACTTGTGGATCCTACATTTTGCATGAAATCTAAAAACCTTTTGAAAAATTTTGTTTCGACATCGTTATCGACTACATTGTTAGAATTTTTTTCAATTTGCAATGGTGGACTGGAAACTCTTAACCTAGATCTAGACCTTTCGGGAGTAGAAACCCTACGATCATTAGAATTATGCCTTAACCGATCACGTGGTTCTGCCTGCCTCGAAGTAGACCTTGAACTTCTGCCTGTCTGGTTCCTAGAACGTGACTTCCTAATTCTTTCTCGCCGATCCCGTTGCATGTACGGAGTGCGAGACTGCGCCCGCCCTCTTGACTGGCTGCGCCTTATTGTTTTTCTGGGTCGCCTACCTTTAGACCTTGACCGCGACCGGTGCCGACGTGCTGCATGCTGAGAACGGGACCTTGCTCGTCCCCGAGACTTGCTGCAACTGGCCCCTCTTTCGTCATCGTGGCGCGGAGTATCTGCATTCTTGGATTTGGTCCGAGTTTTTCGGAGGCTTTTATCCTTATCCATGACCTCAAACAAAATGAGAAACAATAATTATAACAAACATAATTATAACAAACATAACCGTAAGAAAAATTAAGCGTTCTGCAACATGTTCTGCAACATGTCATGCAACGTGTTAAGTAACACTTATTGCAACTGGATGTAACATGACCTGCAACACGTTCTGCAACATGTTATGTAACGTGTTCTGCAACAAATCTTGCAACGTGATGTAACATGCCCTGCAACATGTACTGCAACATGTTACGTAACAGGTTCTGTAACGCGTCTTGCTACGAAATGAAGCAAGTCCTGCAACTTGTACTGCTAGACATAGACATAGACATTCATTTGCTACATGTTCTGCAAGACTTTCTGTTACGCTACTTGCAACATTAGCTGCAACGTGTTGTGTAATTTGAAACAGGGTCAATTAGTACCTTATAAGATAGTGGCCCAGTAAACAAAAGGTCAAACATTTAGGTAGTAGATAAAATTACATGGAAAAACACCAGAAAAGGGAAAAACGGGGAGTGCCCCGATCGGTTTCTCTTTCCTGCGCAAAAGGTTTGCAAATGGCAGTTTAAAAATTTTATTGAACAAAGATGTAGGTACTTACACTTTCTTTGTGAGCGTCTTCTCGAATCCCGCTTCTGAGCTATAAAAATAACTCTAAACGGTGGCAGGATCTTAATTTTAAAACACAGATATACTGTTACACTATATATATTTGACACAATTTCACAACTTCAGACATGTTCACACTTTCAATTCTGAGCACGGAATGGCGACAATATTTTTCCCGCTCGCTAACATCGAGTCTCCCTACCATTACCTCCGTCAACGCTCATTGGTCGAAATAGTCCAGCCAATCCCATTGGTTGGCTAACGACACCCGACCAATCAGCGTTGACCGGAAGTCAAGTTAAATCCGAATTAAATATATATTTTAACGTTTAAATGCTAGCAAAAAATAAATGATGATTAACAATTTATTTAGAAAAATAATTAATAATATTTAATACAAGGATAATTATTAACTTTCGAGTACACGTTATTTTAAGAAACTGTAACAATAGGTACTAACTTTACAACGGTTGGTCAAGCCGTATACAGATCACTGGTATAATGTGCCTGTGATTTATTTTCTTTTGTTTTTATTGTTGTGATAACACCAATACATTAAACCAGCTGTGTGGCAGCGGGGTGGGATGTGTATCTTATATGCAAATGTAATCTAGTAAAAACTATTACGAAATTAAAGAAAGACACGCTGTTTAAAACGACAATCGACATTGTTATATCCATGACAAAGTACCGTTTCTCGCTCACAAAAAGAACCCTATTTCTTGAATCTACTGACAACGGAACCCATGGGTATCCAAACGGTTTTTAAATACCGTGAAGGTCGATAAGATGTCTGAGAATTCCTTGTTATTGTGTTGTTATTGTTATACAGTTTACAATGAATAGTTAAACGTTTGATATCAAGCAGGGTGAAGCTTTTGAGATCCTTGTACGTTAGGATAGGAAATAATGGATTTCGTAATAAATTCTCTTGAGAAAGTTAAAAGATTAAAAAAAGGGTTTTGTTGTTGCTTCTTTATGTTGTTCTTTAAAGTCATGATAATAAAGTTTATTAATACAGAAAATAACAATTAAATAACCGAACCAAATTAGAACTGGTATTTAAAATTGAAACCTTTTTGCTTTGTGCCAGATACTCACCAGCTCTCGGGTTACGTCCAGACCAGACTCAGGTATCTTTTTATTTTATATGTAAATTCAAATTCTTTATTTCAGACTTTTAGGTACATAATAATAATTGGTACATAATCATTATTATCATTTACGTAAAGTATTATTAATCTGACCACCTTCCTGAATATTAATAAAATAATATAACAAAGAAAAAACGTCCTCTTTTTTTAAGTCGTTTTTAGTAAAATTTCATAGCAATAAAATAAACAATTTATCAATAACAAACCCTTTAACGTTGTTGTGTGGATTGCCCAATATTTATTTATAATGTTTATTCATAACCTCAACCCCACACAGGTACTTAACGGCTCGTTCACACGATTATAAAGCTGTAACCGACTCCGGCACGTGCTATCTGAGTGCACCCCAGGATCCCATAGGAACTGGTTGCTTCTCATAGGAAATTGTCGCATGGGACCATTGATAAAAGCTTCAAGTATCAGTTATTTTTTACGGTTTGCATACCATACAGCGCTGTATGTTCCCGCGGGTCAACGGTTTACGTGGTGACGTGATTCCGCGGCAAATTATGACTTGACTTGACTTGACTTCTTTGATATGGCGGCAAATTATGGCTGGTCTCACAAACAACTTAGACTTTACTTGTCTTTAAGACAACACGTCACTTTAGATTGACATTTTATTTTACTTTTTATTAAGAAAAAATTTAATCCTTAGCCATGAAAACAAACAGTGACAACTTTTACGTGAAGTTAAAATGCTCCTAAAATTTCTTCTATGGTTGCTCATGTAAAAATTTAAGGGTATAGCAAAATTGTTAATCTTTACTCTATGGAATCATTAGAATGGCTCTGAAGTTAGGTTCTTAATTTCAACTTTATTAAGCTAATATTACGAGCACCACAGTGATGCCAAAATTTGGCGGTTCACTAATCAACGTATAAATTTGCGGATCCATTCTACGCGGCCAGCTGAGAAGTTTACGCTGATGTGATTGTTCTTTATTTATTATGTTTATTCATAACATAACCACGACCCTACACAGGTACTTAACGGTTCGTTCACACGAATTAAAAGCTGTAACCGACTCCGGCACGTGCTATCTGAGCGCACCCCAGGATCCCATAGGAACGATTGGTTCTCATAGGAACGTGGCGCATGGGAATATTGGTAATATCTTCATGTCTTTTAGTTCAAATTAATTACTTTAAAGTTCTTGTCTACGTTTACTTTCTTATCTATATTTGTTTTTTGTTTTGTTCTGTCTATGTTTATGAAACTTTTTTTTTAATGAAAATGGAGAACACTATATTTTCCATTTTTCCTTGAAACTATTCTAATGCTATCTTTAGAGCGTTATTTTTTTTTTCTAGGTAGTATATGTCACTAAAAACTTTTTTTTTTTGGAATTTTTGTTTTCGTCATTTTATGCATGGATAAACTGTTATATGTATATAAACTGTTTTGTTCACGTGTGTTTTGGTGCAAGCCAATAAATGGTAACCCATTCAGCCCTTTATTAGCTTTTAACGGTTAGTTCACACGATTATAAAGCTGTAACCGACTTTGGCACGCGCTACCTGAGCGCACCCCGGACCCTAAAATAATTGTATAGTTCTCATAGGAAATATAATGCGTGAGAAAATTGATAATAGCTTTATGTTTTGTAGTTCGAATAAATTAATTTGAAATTCAATTAAGGTATAATAAAGTTATCATCAGTTTGAACTTATGTTTTGTAATAAGTATAAGGGTAATTTTGAACCTACCTAATCTTAGATGTCCGCAACCTCCTGCGTCGCAGGCCGACCTTCGCCCACCGCGCCACAGAGGTCGTCATCTTCAATCAATCTTCAGTCAAACTTTCCTCTTTATACCATTAGTGTAGATTTATCGCGTAAGAATAGACGGCAGTATCCAAGGTTACCCTAAATTCGTCTTCAGAATCAGGAATGTCTGTACACGACGCGCGCACTTATTAGGTACCTATTCACAGGATTCAACAAGGAAAAACGAAACCCATCTTCAGGATTAAAATTTGGGTGTTTCTTTATCTGAATCGCCTCTCGAACCATCCTTTTGTAACAGTGGCCTATTTATTAAATAAAAGCAAAAGTTTTTCACACGCTTGTTGCAACGGACTTGGCGCGTGCCGCTACTTACGGATCGGCTCCCTCGAATTCCCATGAATGTGGGATCCTACTGAGCAGGAATCCGTGTGAATTTTTATCGTGGGAATTCTCGGCTCAGGTAGATATTTTTTTAGAATTAGGTCGTTACTAAACAGTTATTAATAGGTATAGGTATTTTATATTTTAGAATTTGTATCAGTGTTTGCCTTTATTTTTCCCTGTAGTCTTTTTGTTATTTACCCTCGTTATTTTGATTATTTGTTCGTACTGACCTACTAACAGAAGATTATAAGCTTATTTTATGTATCACCAGTGATTAATAATCATTTGAGTAAATAAAATCTTAATATAAAAAATAATTGGTATAACATACATTATACCAATTATTTTTTATATTAAGATGTGTGTCTATTTTATATTTTTTACTATTAACCATTTTTCTACTAATTAATAATTTTGTAATTGATTGGAGATCAAAAAATACCTTCTAACTTCTCTATTTTTATCTTTTTGCAGTTGGTTGTTTTCTTTCTGGTAAGATCTTGCTCATATTTGTTGATGATGATTTTTTGCTCTCTTATAATCCAATCGTTTCACACACTTCACACATCGACACTAGACAATATGGTTTAAAGTGTCGTAGAAACAAGAGAATAAATTTTTGATTAATAAATACAAATATAAAATACTTGATGTAACGTAAAAAGTCTTTGGCGTTTGCTAATGGCTTTTTCTGGGTGATTCCCATGAAATCCCCAGCATCATAGAATCCCATCGAAACAGGAACTTCTCGTGTGAACATTGACCGTGAGAATTGGTTGGGTCAGGTAGACAAAAAATCGGGCTTGTGAGAAAAAAGTTTACAATATTGGAACTACATGAATATTAAGTATTTTTTATTTCTAAGCGGAATAAGCATCGTCAGTGAAAAAAAATCTGAATACAATATTATAGGTTTATTATATAATGGTTTTTATCGTAATTTTGGTGCACCTTTTAAGCGTTTTACCATTAAATGTTTTTGTATATTTTTAATAAGTTATTATGTATACATATATTGGAATGTAAATAGGATTTTGATAATATAAAAAAGCTTAAAAATACAAGAAGCAAAACTTAAAATAGTGTTAAATAAGGCGATTGAATTGAATAAGCTCCGAAACTACTGGACCGATTTGAAAAAATCTTTCACTATTAGAATCCTAAATTTTCCCTTTTGAACATAGGCTATAGAATATTTTCAAAAAACTTAGGATTCCGTATGAAAAATTAATTTTTTGCTGGGGCGGACCACTGGTTACTAAATAATAAGACCCTAATTCAACCTTAAATTCCAACCTATAATTATCCCTACCTACAATCAAAAAAATTTAATCACTAGGACCCACAAAATCCCACGTTCGTTACAGTTCACACGAGACCTCCACAGCTCTGTGGGAGAGAAGATAGCAGGTAGCGGGTTCGACACGTGTCAGGGATAGTTAGCAGTTTTTAGGGTGAGAAATTGAACGATGCTATTGGAGGGTTAGATGATTAGCAATTGTTATTATTACTGACTTTATAAGGCAGTGCAAATTAAGTAGTTCGGAAAGAAATATAAGTAATTTCTGTATATTTAGATTGATAAAAAGATATCTATCTATTATGGAAAATACTTAGGTTCGTAATTTACTACAACATCGATCATCTAAAGTATTTTATGATTTGTAAAAATATCTATAAGTACAGTAAATTGTATTAAGTTAAGTATATCAGTCATACCCAAAACACAAGCTCTGCTTAGCTTGGAGCTAGATGATGCTGTGTGGATTGTCCAGCATAATGTATTTATTTAAAGCTTGTTATTTATTGAAAACTTTGATATTGTATATTCCTTAATCCTCATCATCATCATCATCATGATAATGTTGATGATTCCTCAACATAACTCTCCTCAGGCTATGAAAAAAATTCTAAATATCAATTTATCAAAAAAAACCTTATCAACTACAATTCTTCCAGTATTCTCACGTTCGTATCAGTTCACACGAGACTTCCACGGCTCTGTGGGGGCGGGGATAGCGGGTAGCGGGTTCAACACGTGTCAGGGACAGTCACCGGATTAGCAGTTTGTGGGTAGGGTGTGAAATTGGATGATGCCGTTAATTGGTAGCTTAAAGAATAAGAAGGGAATCAAATATATTTTTTCAGTATATTAAATTGGTTTATAAAAAATAATTGATTTTTTTTTAAATTAACATTGGTAAGTACTTAATTTACTTTACGATAAATAATACCGGACAATCCAAACATCATAAACTAGCCCCAAAATACAGCATTATCTATCCCTAAACTAAACAAAGGTTGTACCTCTATTATCGGTACTAGATGACTGCTGTCGTAATTTAATTTTAAGTTATATATTTAAGTTAAAAATATAAAAATATACTTAGGTTTTAAATTTTGGATTTAATTTTGGATGAGTTTGTTAATCTTTCACGCAAAACTACTAAACGGATGAAACTTCGTACACAGATAGTTTATGACCTGAAATAATATATGGCCTCTTTTTCGGGTGTTACGTGGGTGAAACCGCGGGCAACCCGCTAGATGACCTAATAAGATGGTAAATCAGTAACAATGATAATGGTTTTTTTAGGGTTTTGGTTTGAATTCGATTTTTTTATCTTAATATCTGAGCAACTACTACTTGCAATTGACTTGAAATTTGAATCAATAACATATTTCGTGAAGAAAACGAAAAATAACAAAATGAGAAGAACAATAAAGATAAAATAAAATAATGCAAACATCAATAAAAATGCTAACTAATAACTTTCTCTTATAATTTTTTCTAATGGTAATAGCTTATATCGTGGGTAACAACCAATTCACTCACTAGTAAGTACCCGGTATGTTATTAAATAATGCCGTAATAGTACTATTATAGTTCTAGTATGTTATAATAATATATAAGTTATAATAAGTAATGGCACGAATACCGAGCACGCGACTAAAGTCTCAGTGCTTGCGGCTAGGAAATTAGCGATATAATCTGAAAAATAAAAATTGGTAATGTCGGAGTGAAATACATCTCAATAAAATGGGATGCAGTCAAAGTCACTGAATGTTGCAATAAATTTTAGTGACGACTTTTTAACATTACCAGAGATTATTCAGTCATAGCAATGTATTTTTTTTACTTATGTTAAAAAATCTTTGTAACAGTCATTTTAATTTCGTGTTTCAAATCTGAGCTACTAGTTGTTAAAATTTTGTCGTTTATTTTTTTACAGACCTAGTAGATACGACCTACTAGACTAAAGATAGCCGTGATATCTACTACACGTGATATCAAATATAAAAAAACACAAACAAAAAAATGGCTAAACAGTCAAAAAATTAAAAAAATCGGAAAATAAAATAAAATATTTAACATCTTTTACATTACAAAAATCGCGGAACCTACTTGGAAGTCCATTTTAAAGGTATTGGTGTCTCCAGACCACATGTCTTCACTGTTAAAGGTTGCATACGACAACCTGTATAAATTCCAGGTAAAAAAATGGCTCTAACGGAACACGAGCGACCTATGTCTAAGGATAGGTTGGTTGCAATTGTCTCTATGTCTATAGGTCTGTCTGCACAAATACAATCATATACTTTATTCTAATCATAATAGAGGACAAAAGTTCCCACACAAGTCGTTAATCGTCAGTTTAGTAGCCACAAAACTTCCCTATAGAAGTCCCACGGTAAGAGCCCAAAGTTTGGGTTCGCAAGAGAACTAAATTCATGGGAACGGAAAGTGACGATTTGTAAAAAATCAGTTTGAGGTTTTTGGGTGTAGTTTGATATGAGTGTGGGAAAGTAAGGGTTGATAATAACGTTAATATTTCGTTGATAACGGTTTTAGTTAGTCTAGTTTTTATAGGTGGTTGTCGGAGGAGTAGCTATTTTATATTTTTATGTATGTTAGATCTAATTAATATAGACCATTTAATAAGGAAAATAAGATCTGTACTTGTTCTATTGTTGTCAGGTAATTATGCAAAATATATATTCAGGTTTGTTCCAGACCAGGCTCTGATTTTTTTTTTAATTTTATTTATGTATTATTTACAGAATTTTAAAATTTCAACTAATAGGAAAAAAATCGGATGTAAGCAAGGCGACGAACCTTCTTGTGTTGGAAAAACCTTATCTATGTCAAACTACAATCGATTTTATAGATAAATGTTATAAATTTACACTCAAATGTACACTATATCAAACACACTTTAAGTAACACTTAAATCAATGGCTACTTCCCATTTGGTAAGCCTCCCATTTGGTAAACCTCAAACTGTACCTACTAAAAAGTTGCGTTTGGTAAACATTTTATATGTCATACATTCAGTCTCATTTCGTAAACATTTATGTAATGACATGTATTGTTTCCCATTTGGTAAACTTTTAATTAAAATGGGTACAGTCAAGTAAAAAATCAAACACGAAACTGATGATAATATTGTCACATATATTTTTTAAATATTTTTAATCACAGGTACAATGAAACATAAATAAAAAGTAGCGCTTACAAACATTTCTTTACAGTTTTACTAAGATATAAAGTAAAATCAAATTTAAAATAATTAAAGAAAAATTAAAGCTCAATTTGACTATTTCAATGACAAGTTTTATTAGTGCCTAATTTTTTTTAACATAAGATATATACATGCTAAATCAACTAAGTATAAAATATGAAAAATCAACAATCACAGATTTGGTATATTAACATAAAAAATCAGACTACACTACTAAGTTAAAAATAAATAAAAAATATAAAGTTATACAAGCAATTCTAGATGATTTGTTCAAAGGTGTTTTGTATAAAACTATAGAATAAAGTTAAATCAACTTTTTGTTAAATCAAGAAAAATCACAGTTTAATTTCACTATTTCAATCACAAGTTTTATAAGTTCTAAAATGTTTTCATAACATAAGATATTTACATGCAAAATCAACTATAACATATATAAAATAAACAATCACAGATTTGGTATATTAACATAAAAAAACAGACGACACTACAAAGTTAAAAATCAAAAAAATAAAAAGTTGTACAAGCAATTCTAGATAATTTGTTCAAACATTTTTTTATAAAACTATAGTCTATAGTAAAATCAACTTGTTTTAAAAATCAAGAAAAATCAGAGTTCAATTTGACTATTTCAAAAGTGTACATGCAAAATCAAATATAAAAAATCAACAATATACAATAATCATCGATTTGGCATGTTAACAAAAATATAGACTACAATGTTAAAAATCAATAAAAAAAATTATAGAGTAATACAAGCAACTCGTGATAATTGGTTCAAACAAATTTCCAATGATATTTTTCCACTTTTGTAATCGCCGAGTAGATTGTTCGTATATCATTTTGGATGGACTTTTTTCTTCGTTTTGATATATGCATAACACGAGTAAACTGATAAGGAGAATCCTGTTTACAAATATAATTTAGGCATTCTATGTCTATCTCTTTCACACCTTTTATCTAAAACGATGGTAAAGACAATAGTAACCAGTTCCCTACCTGCGAACCCGCTCGGTGCTTCTTTTGCGGCACTTGGTATTTTGACAGACTTTATAACGTTTTTTTTACATGCTTCTTGATTAGCCGTTCTTTTTGACGATCGAGATTCTATCTCAAGACTTTGAAGAATTTCAAAACCAATATCTCATTTCAATATGCATTTGACTCTGACTGTACCGCACTAAAATAATAATACAAACATGGTTTACCAAATGGGAATAAATGTATGAAGTAACAAATTGTTTACCAAACGCAACTTTTTAATAGGTAAAGTTTGAGGTTTACCAAATGGGAAGCTTACCAAATGGGAAGTAGCCAAATCAATAATGTTTCCATCATAAAAAAACTTTGTAACTATCGTTATGCACTTAACTACCTATATTTTTCAATGAAGAAAAATCTGAAAGTCTTCCTAAAATTTAAATCTCGATTAAAAAATTACTTGCGTGCTCCTTTTACGCCATATCTAAGTGACATGTTCAAATTCTTACCCCCTTTTCAATAAAAAAGTTACTTAACACTTCTATAAAGTCAACAGCAATCCATCTTCAATTTCATTATGCAAATCTCATCTCAAGAGTGGAATTTTAATAAGTAGATTACTCCGTATTTCCCCTTAGAATTACCATAAAATTACCATATGTTATTACCTTATATTCCGCCGGGGTATTTACATAGAGGTATTAGGATTGTAGAGGGCGCCACCGGTATGCGCCGAACCCTAAAACTGGGTGAAATCAAGTTTGAATACGATGACCATAATTTGGGCAAATAATTTTTATTTAAGGCGTGTTCATTAAAAAACATTTTTTTTTATTACGAAGGTAAGCGAGCTTTTTAAAGATTTTGTATGAAATCGAGACATAATAAAAATAAAACATTCTCGATTTATTCTCATTACGCTTTTATTTAAAAAATATAAATAGGTAAGGTTATCTTTTATTGTAATGTTAATCTTCTAACCATTCATCGTCATCATACTAATAACAAAATATTTCTAGAATTACATAAAAAAAGCTTTTGTGTAATAAAGAAACAACTAAAAAGTGTATAAAGAAACTTTTGTGTCGAAATTCCACTTAAACAGCGAGCCAAATAACTCATCAAGGAATTTGAGTCACTAAAATCCTACAACATCCGACATAGTTGTCAATCTACTGTCACGTCAGAAATTTAATAGGAAAGGTCACGCTACGCTGCGGAAAAAACTCTTTTGGTTCATTTCAAGAGGACCTTCTGACTCCCACGAGGGGATTTCACACGGGACCCTCGTGGTGGGAACTATTGGAGAGGTGGTGGTTAGAGTTCATCCAATTACGTAGGCTTTTTATATTTTAAAGGTTATAATTACGCAACGTATGTATATAATTTTTTTCTAGATGATGTGTGGATTGTCCGGTATTATTTATTAATATTTATTTATATCAAAAAACATTATTACAGAGAAATAATCATAGTAGAACTAGTATTTACAATTGAAACAGTTGAGCTAAGTGCAGACTGTTTTAAACAATCTAACAAGTAGCAACCAATTTAAAAATAATCATTATTTGGTATTTTTATTTTAATTGGGCGTTATAATAAAAATGAGACTGAACTAAATCTTTTTGTAATAATTGGAAAATGTGGTTGGTTTATTTTTCGGGATCTTTTCAGTTAAGTACCTAACTGAGAATATTTAAGACATAGGGTGAAATATCGAATTATTGCTATTATTAATAATCACTATCAATTATCTTTGGATATATAATTATTAAAAAAATATTGCTATAGCTCTATACAGCAGCTAAAAGTATCAAATAGACACTTTTTCTGATGTCTCGTCGTCTTTTTTTGATGTTTTTTCTATAAATAACAAATTAAAAGGGCACAGAAATTAACAGCGAAAAGCGTGTGAAATTCATCGTGAACGTGGGATTCTTTGTCCCGCCATTATCACAGGCCAGCCCACTACCCACCGTCCCACGGGGGGTGCGGGGGGTGGGGGAAGAATGTTAATGTTCTTTTACTAATTATGTTGGTATGATTTTTTATGTGAAAATGATCATCGTCATGTTAAAATGGGATCGCGCAGCTGAATTATACTCGGTTCTCGAATATTATGCTTGGTTTTGGAATACTAAAATATTTTTTTAGGTAAGAAAACTAAAGTGTTGGTGTAAAATATTTACGATACACTTATTATCGGAACAAAACGCAAGACTTCATCCGCTTAGAAGTCCAAATTGTTCGATTAGCATTTTAATTGGTGTTAAATGTGATAAATTTTATTATAATTAATAATATAAAAATAGGATTCCGTTACATCACGTGTCCCACCGGGATAAAAGTATCCAATGTCCTTTATCCCGGTCTGGACAAGGTGTGCCAAATAATTAGAAATCGATTCAGTAGTTTATGCGTGAAGGATGGATTGACAGACACACAGAGATAATTTTATTTACAATAAGTAAGGATTAGTCTCTCGTCCGTTTCCATTGCAAGATTTTTTGTTACACTATGTACATAATTTTTTCTTTGTTTCCCAATGGGTTATTTTCAGTAATTGATCCCACATAAAATAAATAATTACTGTTTTGGTAACTATACTACAACTGTATTTTATCGTTTATAAAAAACAATTTTTGTTTTTATTCAAATAATCTTATCTTCTAAACAACAAAAAACGTTTTTGCAATATTAGTTTAGTAATTTTTATTTTTCTACTCTTGCCTTACCATTCTTTGTATTGTATACCTATGTCTATCTTAATTTATGTCGCTGTGTACCTGAATAAATCGCCGCCCCCACCGAATAATATGGTTACCGACTATTACGATAGAAGTGTTTTTATTTGAAATAATTGTTCCTGAGGTGCGATTACACCTTGTGAATTTTTTTCAGGCAAATCGTACGAGTAGTTCTTGAGATAGGATTTTTGTAATGGATTTTACTTTATTATTAAACGAAAAATAAAAACAACATTTTGATCCGAACAACATTGCAACAGGTTAATACTCACTCCTCGGTTTCTCGCTTTTTGTTGTAAGATGCGATTGCGATTTTATTCGGGAAAGAAGTATAAAACTTAGTTTTCGTAAAGTAGAAAACCCTCTTATTCAGGTTTTCTTTGAAGTTCTTTATTACATTATAGTTTATTACTATATTTGATTCAAAATATCTGCAATGGTTACATCTATTAATGTATTTTTAATATAAAAAAAGCCATCGTAAACTATGTAGAGATAGTAGGTTGCGATGATTTACTCACTTAATGACAGATTATGAAATTCTGAGATGTGGCTTTGGCAAGCTTATAGTAGCCAAAGCAACGTCTTTTAACATCGCTCTCATTTCGTCTTAGGTAAAAAAAAGTGATAGCACATGACCCTCACCCAGCATGAGCTAACGTCCAACGATGATAATATTGTGCTCTAATTTAGAAGCCCCCATTGTTTTCTACTCTTTGCCAAGATTTCGAGTGCTTGATATTAAAATCCTAACCACCAAAAAGAATGAATACCGCAGATCAAAAACAAAAGCGGATACTGCATAACAAAACGACCAAACACACTCGCAAGGGCTACAGAATCCTACCGAGATCTGTACACGAGCCAAAATAATGTGCCAGAGACAAAGCTGCTGAAAGCTGATGAAGATAAGGTATTGACAATATTTCCAAGAGAGGTAGGAGTAAGGTAGGATCTAAGTTTTTTTAAACAAACCACCCGGACCCTTCTACACAAATGAATTCTTTATAGCATGATGATTGCTTCTCTGGTAGAGAAGCAATCATCACAGTTCTCACAATGATATTCAATGAAATAATAAATCTGAAAAAAAACTGAATCATTATCTTATCCATACAAAGAGGATTAAAATTCCACAAGTAATTATTGGGCAATCAGCTTGATGACAAGGATATACATTATAAAATATTTTCCAAAACAATTGTTGGCCGGATACCAAGCCTTTAAAACCCTAGAACACAAAAAAAAGTATGGCATGGTGGTTGCTAAGGCAACTAAAGCATTTAAAATACAAGGATCATTAGAAACATTTACAAATTTAGCTCTACAACCGTCAAAATGGAAAAGAACGAAAGCAGATCTTGAGAAAATATTTCAAAACCTCAATTGGTAGAATTATGGCTTAAAAATAAATGTAGATTAACATATTTAAGGTTTGCCGATGATCTGATAATTCGGTCCAATAAGCCTGAAGAACTCGCTAATATGATACAAAGAAAGTGGAAAAGTAGGGCATCTACATATTAATAGTCTGAAAATTAAGTTTAACCAATAACACTCAATAACACTCAGCACAATAGAGTCGGTATGTTAAGGAATATACTTATCTCGGAAAAATCCTTATCTGCTATAACTTTACCTCACCAAATTATCTAACAACAAAATAAATAGAAACAAGAATAGATAATGCTTGAAAGAGATACTGGTCATTTAATAAATCATAAAAAACAAAGAGCTTTGTCTGAAAATTTAAAGGAAACTTTAACATAAATGTATTCTTCCAATGTTTTAATTTAAGAAACCAAACATGGGACCTGAGGAAAGCGCATAATAGAAAGTTGGATGTTTGTCAGATCGGTCGGTGATAGGTCTTTGGAGAGAAGTTTGCTATGAATACAATCAGGCAGAGTATAATCTTTCTTTCTTTCTCTTCTATACTATGTTATTTTTATAGAAAAATAACTGTAGATCGGTCAAACTTTAAGAAGAACTGAAAAGTCGAATAAAACTATTACCTACATTTACGACTACATTACCCAGGGATCAAAATAGAAAATTTGGACGACCTTTCAAAAGGTGGAAATAAGACAAAAATAAAATCCATCACTGGAAAGACAAGAATTGCCAAGGATAGAAACGAATGGAAGAAGCTAGAAGAAGCATGTGTAAACTAGGGCAAACAGATAACATGTCCTAGTATATAAGACTTAAGAAATCATTGTACGTTATCTGCATAAAGGTTTTTCATTATTTTATCTCATTTCCACGATCACGGGCCATATAGAGTCTCGGTCCTTTGGGAGGCATGCGTGGGGCCGTAGCCAACAGGACAGAGGCCCTTTATGAGAGATAATTTTAAAGGCTGGGCTACATAGAACGGGTATAATCCTCGTTTGCACAATATGATATACTCGAAAATGATATCCATGATATCTTTCAGGTGTAGAGACTATAAGCATAAATTAATAAAATGAAAAAAAGAATTTTTGGGTCTGGGAGACAGTGCGGACGCCTGACATAATTGAAAACTGTTAAAAGTGGCAGACTGTGGCTTGTCGAATGTCGGATGGATTACTCAAAATATAGGCTTAAATGCCGGATATAAACAATTCCTGCGCAAACGTCTTTGGCGTTATACGAGGGTTTTTCTCGTTATAACGCCATAAGGAACCTCCACCACCGAGTCTACACCTTAAGATGCATCTCTTGCGACTCCATTCAGAACGGCCAATAAAGCGCAACCAATAAGTGTGGTTCTGGTTCTTTTAGAATACCACAGCTTAAGGTTCACGTCCAGATTTACGTCTCCGCAAGTGGAGACGAGCACTAGAACTTCCCTGGGAGCACTCGGTATCGGTGGTTATCACACAAAATCTTTTAAATATCTGTAATAATAGAATAACTTTTGTATTTCCTTCGATTTTCTTTTAATACCGATTCCCAAAATGCAAATAATTTTACAGTAACCTAGTTTCACATTCACTAAACTTATTATCTTCTCCAAGGAATATAAACGTATTGCAAATTTACGTTATTCATTTAAGCTTAATTGAGTACCGAACAAAATGGTAACATTGCATTACCGATACAACCAACATCACTATTTTGAGTTCAATAAGATCGCGAAGACCTATTACTGTACAGGCTATTATCGACAATTTCCGCGAATAAAATTGTAATGTTACTTTACGGTGTAAAATTATGGTCTTGATTCTGGTAAAACATATTTTTATTTACCTATTACTCTGCATTCGTAAACACAGTTATAATTTAAATTATATTGCATATACAAAAAAAATATTGCTATCTTTTGGTATTAAAATGAACCCGATAAGTAAAGTATTTCAGGAGTTATTTAAAAAAAACGGTTTTTTATTTTTCCTGTAAAATTTTGTTTTTTTGATTACGATTTTATTCGGTGGGGGCGGCGAAATGTATCTTTATCAATACGATAAAGCTTATCACCTGCATTTCCCATCACCCCCCTTGGGAACCAACCTGATTCCCATGGGAAGTGTGTCGGTGTATGGGAAGCGGCCTTGAGTGTCATGGGGAATGATCACCGTGACCGTCAAATTGATAGTGGTGGTAAACAGTCTGGTTTGAGCAAATATTTGAGTTTTGACAAAAATACAGAGAATGTAGTTATATTTTTATAGGTAACAGCGGTCCGGCCCCGTCTTGGTCGGTTTTTTAACAAATATTTTAGAACTAAAAATTATAATTTTTTATATAAGTAACTAAATTATTGAAGTTTTCTTGCTTATTTAAAAAATATTCCATAGCGGGTGCCATTGTGCATCCGGAATAACGTAGGATTCTAATGATGAAGGAATTTTTCAAATCGGTAGATTCAATTCATCTTTAATCTTTATAATACAACTACATATAGATATAGATTAGTATATGGTTAGTATGAGAATCAGATTTATATTCATATTTAAATTTATAAACTAAACCTTTTGAATAATTTGTCCCCAAGTGTACCTTACTGTATGTATGACAGTGCAGGGTCAGATATTGACCAGCGCTCGGGTCACACGTCGCTTTGACCAGACGCTCAGATAATTTTTCAACACCCTTGGTCTCGTTTTTTACCTAGGTTTCGACTCAAAGGGGAGCAATTATATATCATCTCATGTCCTTCTCATCTAATAAATAAATATCTAGAACCCCCCTATTCTTTAGGAAACTTATTAAAAATAACTGCCTAAATCATCGCTCAAAGTACCAAATAAAATTAAATTTAATTCAGAAGTGGCGAACTTAATTTAAGTCTGATAATAAAGTATGTTCATTAAAAGTCACCCACACATAAACATGTCACGCCCCAGACTCCCCGAGGTGCTACGCTGAAAGTATCAAACATAAAACCAGTCTCTAAAATTGTGTGCTATCCGAACCGTTTTATTAGATAAATAGATATAGATAGTTTTTTTATTTACCTTTTTGTGTCTTTTATCGCTGCGGCCATTGATGGCCTATTGTGATCGCCACTTCCCACACCGAACACCGAAGATGCGATAAATGGTGATAAAAACTATATTTTTAACTTCAGATACAAAATACAGCAACAATTAAACAGTACACTAATAAAACAAACAAAAATAAAATATAATTAACTATTATAAAAAAGCAATAATATAAGTCATCTATATCTAAATCTATACTTACATATATTATAAAGAGTAAAGATTTGATTGTTTGTTTGTTTGAATTGAATAGGCTCCGAAACTACTGGATCGATTAAAAATAATTTCACCATTAGAATCCTAAATTTACCCTAATAAACATAGAATATTTTCCACATGAAAAATTCAAGTTTCGATGCGGTCCGCCCGTCCGCTAGTTATGTATATAAGTCATCTATTACCCATAACCCAAGCTCTGTTTTACTTGGGGCTAGATGATGCTGTGTGGAATATCCAGCACTATAAAAATGTAGATCGGAAGGACCATTCAGTGCAGCTTTGATTTGGTCCATCCACGGAGCAGCGTTGATCTCTAATAAATCTGAAAGCGATTCGTAAAGAGTTAGTTTCAGAGTACCCTGCCTGGAGGGTTTGTTAATAAAAGTGGCCACGCGGGTCTTCCCAAGAGAATCCAGCGGCCTCCGACCGTAACAGTATGTTGTGGGTGTTTTGTACGGGAATTTGAAAAATTACATGTAAATAAACTGGGTAACGTGGAAAAGCTAGGATGTAATGAAAGGTTACAAAGCGAGCATTCGGGCTGTCAGGACGTATCCTTTTTGTTATCTTAAAACGTTATCTTTAAATGTACGGGGAAAAAAACTGAAAGAAGGCGCTTGTAACAAGCAAAGAGACGGATTCTAGCACTCGGTGTTACGCTGTATGCTCGCTGCGAATGGTAATACGTTGCGCCCTGTAAGGGTTATATCAATTCTCCAAATCAAATATCCTGTTTAGTTTCTTCCAATCGGTGTACAATTAGTGCACAAAAAAGAAACGAAACAATCGATAGCGTAAGTATTTTAAAAGGGGATTACCCGATTATGATCAGAGGAACTATATCGTAGCATGTGCATACCTATCACATACGATTCTAGGTAGTACAAAATGTAAATGATGGCAAATGAAAGCACCATCTTAACATTTTCTAAAATACAACAAAAATTATTTAAACAGCATACAGTCTCAGTCGAATTCACGTTAATATTTATCTATATCAATTTAGCATCATTTAAATGTAATTTATTGATAAATAGAAAATAAAATTACAATTAAATAACCAAATTAGAACTAATATTTACAATTGAGCTCACTGCAGACTGCAAAAAAAACTATGTTAATGAACTACGAAAAAGGAGTACCTAGCATCAAAAATTGATCTTAAACTGTATCTAAGTAAGTTAAGTACCTTTACTTAACTTACTTAGGTACAGTTTAAGATATATAATCGTCTATTAAGTTATTATTTTCAGATTATTATTTTGGTTATTTTGAATAATATTCCCGGGGTAGTCTCAGAATTTTTTATTATACATTTCTATCCCTCGCGCTAGAGCGCGTGAATATTGTAATTTGTATTTAGAAATAACAAATTATTAAAACACAACATAATAAACACAACAAAATGAAATACAAATAAAGATGATCCCATTTGTAAACGCTTGAGTAACCAAATCCATATTTACAAAACCCAACTTAAATCATACACTTTAATTTTCCTTATGACACGTGTCAATAGTGTCATGTCAACCACAGACCCTACGTCCTTAATCATTTCCCACCAGTCCCTATGTATTCTTCCCACCATTGCGTTCACATGAGAACTAAAAGCATGGGAAATAAATTATCGGACCGCAACAGAAAAATATAAATTCGAGTTATTCGAGTCGAATTCGTACTCGTCTGTTATTTGCATGGTTGGTAGAATGAGTTGACTTTTGCACATGTGAAGAATTATTGTTAACGTAATAAGATTTTAAGTATGGCTTTTATTTCACATAAATATTTGGGATAGTAAGATTTTCTAATTTGGTATTTTTCGAGTTTTGAACCTTTGAATATTTTTACTGATTATAAATGCTAGTTTTTACCAAAATATATTTTTTTCTTATCAAAGGACAACACGAGTTTGTGTACCAAGAAATAGTTATGTAGGTACTAAGAAATACATTTGTGTATTAATCCCAAAAAAAACGGCAGATGTGATTAACTACACAATTTTAATTTTAGATTTTAATTCATTATTTGAACACTTTATTTTCGTTTTGCATTGTTTTATAACATATCGTAATTTGTAGAAAAAATTATGAAAACTGTATTTTGAATATTGAACATTAGGTATATTAAAAGACGAAATGAACATAATTTAAAAGACTATAGTGCCGATTCTGTCGTTTGAAATGACTTAAAATTAGCTAAAATTAAGATTTAGGAATTTAACTATAAGGTAAATTAGGCTAATTATGTTTTATTTATTGATGTACCTGTCAACGATAATCAGAAGCTGTTAAGGCGTTACTAGTTAAGACAGGGCAATAAAATATGGAATAGCTTTCGTCGTTTTGACGTTTAATCATCATCATCCCCTTTTTCTAAATAAGTTTTACTTCATCTTAGGACACAAGTCAGTTTCTTTGCATAGTTAATAAAACCCAAGCCGTGGTTAAAGATTACTTTCCCACGCTATACTTAACGCTCCCACGCTCGTGACCTTGACTGCCTTGACCTTCGCCCTTGGGTTATAACGACCTTTGCTATGCGTGGCAATTTCACATTTATTACCTCTATTATCGATATTAAAGTATGTAAAGTTATTATCTATAAACAGAGGGAGCGTATTAAAATTTAATGAAAACCCAAATTAAGAAAAAGGTATGTATCTACATATTTTTTTAAATCGTTTCACCAAAAAGCACAGTAATTAAAATAATTTCATCATGAGAACAAGCGTTTATTATTTATATTTATAAAAAGGGCCCCTTTTTATGATGATACTTACATCCATGATAAACTTTATTTTTTTTAATAATTTATTGTCTGTACGTGTGTCCAAATAAATGTTTATATTTTTAATTCTATTCTCATTTCAAACAAATCTCTAAATTTGGAGTCTCTTCTCTTTATTTATTTATTTATTTATCGATCACGATCATAGGATCACTATGATCGTGATCGATAAATAAATAAATAATGCCGGCCGGACAATCCACACAGTAACATCGAGCCCCTAGATTTGTCTACACAGTTCCCAGAAAAAAAATATTCCCATGTCCAAATTCGGCACTCAGACCGTGGTAATAACCACCACCAACACCAGTACACTAGAAATGTTTATCGGAAATTCGCCTTTGTCGCGTACTGTTAGAGTGGTGTTTCCTGTTTGAATGACTAGCGGAGTAGAATTTCATGTCGGTAGAATGTAAACCATTGCAAAAGGTACTCTAAAGTAGTAGGGTAAGTTAGAATTTCGGGCACCGCGAATACCCATGGCATTTCTGCGGGACCACAAAGGTTAAGTTAGGTGCACATCGCTGTAGAAACCATTTGGTTTGAAGCGTTGGTACAGAGAGGACGGAAAGCAATTTTTAATTTTTAGTTTGGGTAGTGAAGAAAATATAATGATTTAAGGCTCAGAAAAAGTTACTAAAGGTATAAAAATAAATATAGATAGTATAAAAATTTTAATCGACGAAAATAAACTCAGGATACCCGAATATTTTATAAAATAAATTAACTTAGCGTACCTTAAAAATCAAGCCAAAAACTTGGTGTGTTTTTGGTTTGAATTTAAAATTCTTCGTACCTTCGGGTTTATCATAAAATTTCTCTGTGCCGCGCAAAATTTACATTTTCCCTCCGCTATAAAACTTTAAGTGCTATTTTCTAATTTCGCTCACCTTTTAGTTCGTTTGAGCAGGTTTCTTCGTTTTTGAAAGTGGTAATGGCCAATCTCGTCGGAAAACAGTGTAGTTGTGACAGAAAATGGTTTTCAGGTATGCACGATTGGGTTTCAACGAAAAAATGTTATAAAATGATATATTCAAAAGAATTTCCATATTTTTACAATCATTTTTGATACTTTTGTTAGAAAATAACCTGCCTGCGCCTTTATTTATAAACTATAACTTGACTATTTATCAATTTAGTGTACTTGAATTAAAATAGTATCAGATAGTGACCTATCTTTTTTATAATTTACCAACATTTATAAAGCTATAACTGACACGGGTAACTGAGTATCACTTACATCTAGTTATCAGTTTATATGGGAAAATTTAAATTAGTAATTTAATTTTTTTTGTTTATTAAAAATCTCTTATAAATCTCCTTTTTTTTCTTTTTTTTTCTATATTTTTACAGATTTTTTGCCTTTTCTGACCTTTTCTGAAATTCCAAAAATATTTCATGACAAAAATTAGTTGTTTGAGCGAGACAAAGAATTTTTTTTATATAAATACATATATTTAAAGTTAGAGGTCTTCCCCACAAATTGGCCTGCAAACTCAGTAGTTCCAATATTTCGGCACACAAGATACAAATATAACTGTTTGTATGTTTTTATGTATGTTCGTCAACTCAATACTAGGATCGACTAATTTAAATTTACTAATATACTAATACTGACTAAGGGATTTGAAAACGGGTTCTTAGATTTTTAAAACAAACAAATTGTTAAATCATCAAATACGTTTCTTAGGAGTCAACGTATTCTCTTAAAATATTCTATTTTTAAACGTGTTCCATAACCACACAAACAGCGAAAATTCCCTTTAAGGTGGAACGGTCTCCTTGTTTAGGTATAGCTTCGCTAATAGATGGCGCTCACTTTCAATTTGTTGGTTTTTTATTGTTTTCTTATTAAATTGTGCATATTATTTAAAAGTGATACATTTGCCGCAAATGGTACGTTGTTTTTCATATATCAATAAATGTTTCAAGCGTTGAAAACATTTATAGAACTTGTATTTGGGAAGAGCAAAATCGCCGGACTAAATCACTCACACAAGCAAAGATTATAATGTGAACTGTTGGGCACGATACGCCACCTGCCTGTACCTGGGTGCGAATAACTCTATTTTATCTAAGTACATTTTCTTATTTGTTTCTTGTTAGTGAACATATTTTTTGTGCGTAAGCCTGCAAATGCAAAATCTGCCTGTTGTGACGTTGTGATTTATCAAAATTATTCTGATCGCATATTTTATACCAGAATCTGAAGTACCAAGTATTGGTATAAATAAATTCATGTTTGTTTTTTTATTCATGGTATAAATAAATTCGTGTTTTCAAGCCTTCCTTCGATTCGATTGTTATAAATACACTCGAGAGCAATGAATCCGGGTCACTCAAAGAAAAAAAAAATCTCGGAAAGTAAGAATGCTAGGTTAATGCAACTAAGGGTTACTTTCCGAGATTTTTTTTTCTTTGAGTGACCCGGATTCATTGCTCTCGAGTGTAGTTGATGAAGTTTCTACGTACTCAAACAAAGTAGGTATCTTGTTTGACCTCGGTCCCTATCATACAAAAACAAAGAGAAGTATGCTAGTAATTATTATCAAATAATAAATTAGGTGTCATTGATTTTCTGTACACTTATTTCAATGCAATTTTGGTAATACAGGTAGTTGATCCTGGATCTGATAAAATAAGTATTGTGAATAGTATCCCTAGTTTTCGAAAAAACGTTTGAGAGGTAGGTTATTTTAAATATTGGATGTCAATTTAGGTATATTAATTTTTTACATTAGACACAGTATGCGTGAATTATTATTATTATTAGCTAGACTAGCTTTGGACGAGCATACATTACAGTAAGTACTGTGGTCACCGGACAAAAAAACTTCAAAGAAAAAACTACAGAAATCATTTTTAGTACTTTTTTTTCGAAGTTTTTGGGTCCAACTAAGGACAATTGAAATTGATTATTTATTAGAATTTTCATCCTCCGTGACTCCATCTTTTATTTTGGGAAGTTGATTGTTTTAAAAAATAGTTTTGCTTCGTTTTGCAAAAATCAAAACAAGTCAATGACAACAGAATACCTACATACCTAGAAAAACGATAGACATTGAAAGAATAGACAGCCACATGACAACAATAAAAGACGAAATATGTACGTTCTACAATGCTTGAACGAACAAAATCAAAGTTTATGAATGGATGATGAATGGTAAGCTATGGTATTACGAGTTGATTCGTTATGTTTCTCACAGATGACGTTGTCGTCGCCGCTCACACTCATAAGTTCATGACGTTCTCGTACGACACTATCGGTGTTCACCCACACAGTGACAAAAATGGACTAAAATTACCACGTTATTTCTAATTAAATCAAGTGTTTTCTTTAATGAAACATAATTTGCCGCAAATAACGACCTATAACAATGCCAAAAACAGTTATTTATTTGTAAAATTAAGCTCATATGGCTCATATTTGGGAAAATACAAATGTATGAAAAACGAATGACCTTAACGCATTAACTACCCGGCCTTATTATCTAATAAGACTTGTAGAACGACATATGCGACATTGGCAAAGAAAGTGATTATTTAATTCATGAAAGTGATTATTGAATTCATGATACCGTTCAAAATGCTATCTCCAATCATAAAAATAGCAGAAACTAGCGCAAAACCCAAGCGCAATACAACATTTTTTGTTTTCTAATTTCCTTTCAAAACATTTCTGCAGCAGCAAATCCACCATTAAGCATCCAATCATCTGCAGTTGTTTTGTAATACCATTAACACTCAATTTATACCAAGTCCATTTTCCAGAGTTTTCCAGAGCGATCGGAAAGTAAACAAAATATGAAAAACTTGTTATGTGGGAGTTGGCTACTGGGTTCCGTACCTAGTATTTTACAAATATTTTTTCACGAACTTGCATTGATATTATAGAAAGTTTTTAAACATTATTTAACAGATTTATCCAGTAAATTTATTTTTTTATTTCAATCGCGTTGCAGCGATCGTAGTTGTCACTAAAAGTTCACACTTAAAAAGTTCTTAATTATAAAAATAACTATTTATTTGAGGGGTTTTGTTTAATAATTGTTTTTTTGTTCTAATCAAAAAAAAGTTAAATCTTTGCGTGCCAATTTTTTGAAATACTATTTAATAGAATTTGCTACCTGTAGAAGAATAATAGAAGTAAGACTAAACATGCCACTCCATTTAATGTTCAATTCTGATTATTTTATTGCTAAAAGCGTCGTCGAGAAAACTGACCCCGGTAGTGTGATAGAAATATATAAACAAAACCCCAACGCAAGCGTTTATTTTAATTAAAATAATCACCTGGCAACTGACATAAATATATGCTTTTAAAATAGTGGGGGAGGTTTCTCAACGATCGATTTTGATCTAGGTAAAATGCGTCATTTGATTTCAAACCACATTTCACTAATGTTTTGAGGAAATTTTGTTAAAACGTAATATTTTCTTTATTTTAACGGGAAAAACAAATGGTATCCATATTTTTTACTTGCTGTTAGTTACGTAAGAATGTGTGTCACTTATTCTTATGTCGTTCAAAATTAAACATATTTGCCGTTTCTACCGTTTCATTGCGAACCCTATTTAAAAGAAACGTCTCTGTTTGCAGTGAACTCGTAGCGCTGTGATTGCTAAAAACAAATATTACGGGAAGATTTTACTGCTCGAATATTGAGGAATGTTTTATATTTGGCATCTACCAGCCGTTTTACTTGTAAAATATTTTGAAAGTATCATGGTTATTAACACTTTACCTATTTTATTAACACTTTGCCTGCCCGATGCACAGAATTCAGGATTTTTGGCGGGTAAGACGTAAAGCTTGATCTATGTCTAGTACTATTCAACTACCGAGCCGACTGTACGTAGACGAGCGAGTCGAGTGTCGACACAGAGTCACGTCGTCAGGGGGAACAATTTGATACTTCGTAGCATAGCGTATGTAAGTAATGTATGTATCTATACTAAGTGTATAGGTATTCATACATAAATCTAAATAAATACTATCTATAACCAATATATATTACACTAGCGATCCGCCCTAGCTTCGCACGGGTAGATACTAAAAGTAATAGTAAAATAACAACATTTATTTATTGACATAACTAGAGTGACACATCATAATATAGGCCCATAGACTCCAGAACTAGTTTCAGAACAGTGTTTCAGAAGCCAAAACCAGTATTATTTTATCTGTGGCACGGGTATCAACAAAAATTTAATCGTGTTGATTTTTTAAAATATCTAATAGCCTAGGAAATTATTTCACAAGAATGTTTCAAATCGTAGTTGGCCAATAACCAGGAGTTGGCCAACAGCAAAGTCTGCTAGTCTACATGCGACGTATACCGTCATCATCTTCTTCCCATCCTTAAGAATCCAGCAGCCATCCTGAAGCATATATTATTCCGGCAGTAAAAGTATGACCTGAGAGGCTGGTTAGTATCTGGGGCGCAGCGCATCAGCATTGTCATACAGCGAGGCAATGCAGCCAGCGTCTTGGGGATGCTTCCGACTGGTATTGATATGGATCGGTGGACCTACCTGTAGATTGTTTGCAACAGCCTGCAGTTAGCACAGTTGTTTCAATACAATACAATACAAAAATGCTCTATTGTACGCCAGAAATAGAACAAAACAAAATATAAGACAAGAACAATAGGCGGGTTTATCGCTTCGAAGCTATATCTTCCGTTGCCACGGTAGGCAACCTTTGAATCAATTAGAAATACTAATAATTATTGATCCAAAGTTGGCCTACCTTTAATAAGAAAGGAATAGATCTTTGGATAAATTATAAATAGTATATCAATTATAAACACTAGTTCTAATTTGGTTTATTGTAATTTTCTTTGCTAATAAAGGTTTTATCAATCACACATCAATAATATTACATTTAATAATATTTTATTATGTATATCAGTCATTAGAACCCATAACACAAGCTCTGCTTAGCTTGGGGCTAGGTGATGCTGTGTGGATTGTCCGGCATTATTTATTTATATATCTGAAAATAAGGGTTCAATTGAGAGTTTTATATAGGTACCTTGTGAATTAGTGTTTTACATCAGACCCACGAATTATTAAGAATTATTATTAATTATTAAGACCCGTGGGGATTATGGACAATAACCCCCAAATGATAATGCCATCTATGGCGCTCATTAGGGGAGGCCTATGTCCAGCAGTGGACTATTATAGGCTGGTGATGATGATTAAGACCCGATAAACGATTGTGATTCAACAATTTATCATTTTTCGCCTTTAAAAGCCTGGCCCCTATCTTAATCAAAGACCGAGTTGAAGAAAATTGGGTTTTTGAGTGGACTTGTAATTTATGGACCCTTGGTGTAGCACGTTTTATTAGAAAGCTTCGGGAGCGAAAAGGATTTTAAATTAACAATGTAATTTTGACAGATTGGACTGAAAACGGGATTTGATACTTGGGCTAAGCAGCTAAGGTTTTATTGCACGTTCTGCAGGTTTTTAAGTAAACTAGATATTATTATTGTACCTTATAAAACAATTTAACTTTAACAAACAGTAACTACTACTTTGATCTAATGTGCCACAATCAGCGGCCTTATCGCTGGCAGCTTCTTGGCAACCGTAAAAATGTAAAGTAGTCTTTTGTTTTGAAATAAATTAGGTAAAACTAATTTATTTCAAAACAAAAGAATTATTATAAATAAAAAGAACTAGTATTCACAATTGAGCTAACTGCAGGCTGTCGCAAATAATTTACAGGTAGCTCAACTGATCCATAATACATAATAATTTTAATAATTATATAATAATATAAATATTAAAATATACCTGGCTGACATCTAGCCCCAAGCTAAGCAGAGCTTGTGTTTAGATGACTAATTACATAATACAATAGATTAAATAGATAGATATTTTTCATTATACATAGAAAACGACCAGAACAATATCTACTGACCGTACAAACATTTATCCCGAGGCGGGAATCGAACCCGCAACCTCCTGCGTCGCAGGCGGACGTTCGCCCACCGCGCCACAGAGGTTGTCGTTCATTAGCTATTTATTCAGGACCAATCTCTTAAAAGAAATAAAAATGTATTTATTTATTTATTCAGTGTTCAGTAAAAGTATCGTCTATTGCTTTAATGCAGAATTATTCAAGAAAGCGGGAAATTGTTCTATAAAAATGCAAAGATCTTACTTCTTTCTTGTCGTCAGCAATGGTAATAACAAACACCTTTATTACAGATGCTTAGAGCTCACATTTACTTGCGATTCTATTATACATGCGATGGATGTGACAGAGAAATATGTGCTCTATGGCGTATCAAATTCGGCAGTAATCCAGTTTCCATATAGGTGTGATTGTTTCTTATTAGTGATGTATATGCCGTGTGGTGCCGGCATAGAATTTCACCACCCCAACTCTTCCCGTGGGTGTCGTAAGAGGCGACTAAGGGAAACACACCGGGGGGCGGGCAGCAGCGCCTTCTGCAGAACAACTACACCGAACTGCGATCCCCAACCCGCATGCCCAGCGTGGGGATTATGGGCAATAACCCCCAAATAATGATGCCATCTATGGCGCTCATTAGGGGAGGCCTATATCCAGCAGTGGACTATTATAGGCTGGTGATGTTGATGATGTTGATGTTGTTGATGTATATTTATATTAATGTGTCATTCTGTGACAATTATACTGTCATAATTTTCGTTTAGAAGTTCGTTTAGCCGAAATCAGCCGAATGTCCATGCTATTGCTAAGTAGCATTGCTGGACTGCTCTGAGAGACAATTTATTCAAGCCGATTAAACACAGAACCTAAGTCGAAGATGTAAGCTGACGGTAGTTACCCCGAGGGGTTCCTTGAGTGACAATTGTGAAGTCCTAAGCGATTCAGCTCTATCTTCAACTTGAGAGGTACAATGGAGTAAGTACAATTATTGGGCGTCTTTAGATCGAATTTACAATGTAACGTAACTGAGACAGGACGTAAATTCTCGTAATGTTACTCCCACAGCTTTTGTGAAGCAATTTCATGCACCAGGGAAAGAGCGGAAGTCAGTGCGAGTCAGTTTTTACTGTATTAGTATTTGTTTGTTGTATTAGTTTATACCGTTCTTGCCTCCTTCATAAATGCATACTATAATACTTTACTTTATAAATACAACATAACTTGCAAACAATCTAGAAGTAGCTCAACTGATCCATCAATACCAGTCGGAAGCGTCGGGCAAAGATGGCTACATTCTAATATTATAAAGAGGAAATATTTGATTGATTGTTTGTTTTAGTTGGATATGCATCAAAACTACTGCACTGATTAAAAAAAAAATCACCATTAGAATCCTACATTCAATAAAAGACTTATGGCTATATTGTCAGAAAAGTTATGGATTGCAATAACTATCTAAATAATAAACTTCAATAAAACTTTTTAAACTTTCACGATTTGTTGACATATTTAAAGAATATTTATCGGGTATTTATCGCGTACCTTTTGTTTTTATTTTCCCCTACGTTTCCATCGCGTTGCAGCGATCGTGGTCACGGGGCGACTGAGGGCCCCTAGCGACCGACGTAGGGGAAAATAAAAACAAAAGGTACGCGATAAATACCCGATAAATATTCTTTAAACTTCAATAATATCGTTGTATGAGTGTGTGTGAGTGTGTGTGTGTGTGTGTGTAAAGATTTATATTTTGAAATTTTTTTCAATACCTGTCCGAAGTCGGGGTACACCGCTAGTTAATAAATAAATCACAATAATAAACAGCCATTCGCTCTGGTGTAAACTAATCCATAATTGCGCGAACTGGTGCTCGATCGCAATCAATTTGGACCACAATCGAATGGCGCGATTAATTCGCTGTTTTGTCCGTGTAATTTATCGGCGAATATTCGATTTAATAATTTCGAATGTTCGCTTTGTCCTGGTGTTTTTGGCACGTGATTATTTCGTGACTTATGTATTTGTTTTTGTTATTTTGGAACGTGATCGTAATATGAGGCATTCGCAAGAAGTGTTATTTAATTTCCTTGCCAGCTGCACTGATTTTTTGCCATGGTCACCAACATAAAAAACCAAAGCTCGACTGTATCACTAATACTAAAATATAAATCTAGACACCCGACCATAGCTCTTATCTATCGCAATTCGCTACCAAAGCATGGAATCGTTAATTAAATCAGCAGGCCCGTACCGGCATCGAACCCACTACCCGCTAATCGCCTTACATTAAGTGAATCGATGCATACTCCAGTACAAATTGATTCTACTAGTGAGAATGTATTAGTGATGTACCTAGTTAAGTATTTCTAGCCGGACAAAACATTAATATTAACACTTTCACTGCCTAGCCTATAGATGCTGATAGACATAATAATGTGCTACGTGCCACGAAAGTGACAGGTAAATTGTACGTCAAAGTTTATGACCATGGAAAGCCGGAAATCAATATTTATGGATCGAATAATAATTCTCAAATTGTCATTCATATTTCGATTCGCGAAATTGTGCCGATTGAACGGCGCGGCGGGCGTCATCATTCATTTAGTTCGTCATGTTGGTACCTCAGGTAAATTAGAGCTGGCAGCTCTAACACTTCCATTTGTCACACATGTCGTCGTCTGCCTGACTAAGTGACGTAACTGACATTATGAACATTTTACAGAATGAGCGTTTTTGTGTTGAGTTGCATGCAATTGTGATTGTAAAACGCAAATTTATGAATCGATTAAAATGAAAATACACACCAATATTCTTCAAAATAAGGCCTTCAAAATGACGTGCTTTAACTATTATTTTAATAATGGGTTACTCCAATAAATTAATTTAAAGTAGATACGTCACTTCGTCAGAACTTTATTTTGAACTTTTCGGCTACAAATTTCAGATAGGTCAGGGTATTTTTGAAATGAAATTCAATAATTTTAAATCAATAACATTTTAATCAAACATTTAAAGGTGGGTAACAATAAATCACGACGTTGTACTTGGTACGGTAAAACTTATTACTAAAGGAACATTCTTTAATAAAATTATAAATCGAAATGAGATCTATCAATAATAATCTTTCAGTAATTACGTTTTTAATAAGTTTTTACTTTTAAATAGTAATAAAGTATGGAATATTAAAATTAACTCCTTATCAACAAAATACCGGTGCAAACAGTTATGTTTTAAAATACTAAAGGATTTAAAAAATAATATTGATAATTAGGTAACACGTTCGTAGAGTAATTTTATGCTTAATTTTTTTCATTAATCCAATCAGTCTTATATTTTTAGCATATTCATTTAAATTAAATTTAACAACTGGATCATTGTTATTTATTTTCTAGGTACAGTATTTTTGCGTTACTGATTTTACGCGAAAATAATTGACATTTCAATCATTCATTTTACATTAATTCAATCAAGATGTGGAAGAGATTTATAAAAATTCTCGTGCTCGGATAATCTGATGACCGGCGTATCACCAGTGGTTAGCGAGATTAGATCTTCGTACTTTTCTTTTGAGATTTTTGGCTGTGTCTCATTGAGAGGACTAACTCCAGCGTGCAGAAAATGGGACGTATTTCTCTTCAACGTCAAAGATCTGTAACATGCTTCTTTATGGCTTGTTTTGAAGAACAAAGTGGTGGGATCGGTTTTACGAACTGAAAATTCTGTCATTTCGGTCCAGTTTACCCGAGATCCAACATCATCTTTTCGTACTGAGAGTAGTTGTAAATCAGCTGACAGTTTTTTAAAGTTCAGGAAATCTGTGTATTCTAGGACGATGACATGGTATGGTTTGCTTCTTCTAGCCAATTTAAATATTGGTAGAAGCTGCGCAGGCACAAAAACATCTCCTGTTTTCTTTAGAGCGTAACTGATTGCACTGTGTGCTGAATCCCCTTCGCTTTGACCGTGGTTTGGCACAGAGAACTGTAGCGTTATTTCTTCCACACTTTTGCAGTTGTTGATGATATACATCAAAGTTGAAGCTACAATCGAATTACGATTCTGTCCACTGCATCCATCCGCAAACAAATAAACGAACTTTAAGCCGTTTTCATCACTTTTCTTAAGAAAAATATTTAGTGCCGTAGCCACTTCTGATGCTCCTCTTTTGCCCTGGCCTTCATGCCAAGTGAAACAATAACAATCTTTTGTAGTCATATCATAAATTGTTAAGTTATAAGTAGACAAACGCCTCTTATAAAATACCGCATTTTCGTTGGAAATGGGTAAGTTTATTACCGTACGTAAAGACGTAATTGCACTTACGACCTCTTTGAATAAAGTTTTGTATGGATGAAAATCATACTAAACGTCGTAAGTGTACTTACGTCGTTTAGAATGACTATAATTTTTAAGAACTGCAGATACGTCAAACATACTTCTAGACTTAGGAAGAAGATACAAAGACGCTGATAAGACAGAACGGTGCGTCTTCAAAAGTAGATAAAACCTACATAAAAAAAGTCAGTTACGCCAAAATGTTGGTTACGTCACTTAGTCAGGCAGACGACGATGTCAGTGTCGCGACGTAAAGCGGAAAATAAGTCAAGTTGGTTGATTTATAAAGAAATCTTTATTATTCTATCAACAAGCTTGGATTTTATGTTTGTTCAATTTGTAAAGTACCATCCTTGTTTTAATTTACGTACTATAAATAATGTGTATTTTTACTTGATCTGTATAAGATGTTTCTACCTATTTTCTGCAAAAACTATCGTTGTTTGACGGGCGCGACGCGAACCGCACTCACCCTGATGAATGGTGTTTTTTGGAAGAACACCATTCATCAGGGTGTATAACAGGTCATAACCTAGGTTCATAGTTAATCCGGTAAAATTCGTTATAAATTCCACAAAATACAGAATTTTTTAAATATAATTAGGTAGTTATTTAACTCGCCTCCGCCGCCGTTTTGATCCTTCGAGTACCCAATCACATTAGAAACATTCGCAAATATCCATCACTGGTAAAAATACAGACACAATACATTTTCCTCTGCAAGTTTTCCCATCCCTAGAGAGGTGTGGAGCGGAGTAGAGCACCTAGAAGCGAGGCTTAAATTAATTTCATCCGAGTCTAAGTGCTGATGCTGGGAAGACAGAAAATACACTCTACGCTTTGTAGCGGTTTACGTGTCGTTAGGTTTTCGATTGTACAGGAGTATGGAAATGGTTTACTAAATATAATAAATGTTTCCTTTTGTACACTTATATTATAATAATTTGAATTTGAATAAAATCGGCTCCGAAACTAAAGGACTGAAAAATTCCTTACCATTACAATCCAACATTATCGTGAACATAGGCTATAGAATATTTTCAAAGTAGTTAAGAATCCGTATAAAACTTCAATGCCGTAACTCGTGTGTCAGCAACGGGTGATAAAATTAAATATTTTTGAATATTTTGTTAAAAACCCGTGCAAAGACTGCTTCAAGATTATAATTCTTATAGAAGATTGTACAAACCTACTTTTTGTATAAACACACTGCTAGCAGGTTTCCTTCTAATGCGGTACTTTACCGAAAACCGGGTTTGAACGACAATCAGGGAGAAAACAAAATAAACCAAACGATAACAAAGAGCTTCCAAATGCAAATTCAGTCGATTCAAGTCGGAAATTACCAGTTTATAGCCTCAACATTAGTCTGTGTTCGGGGGAAATCCCGTGAATAGTCGCTTCAAAAAATAGGATTCTGTAGATGAGTTTTTCTACCAGAGGACGCCGACGACGACGGTGGGAAAAATTAAATTTTGAAAAAATTCCATTCTTTATTCATCAACCTATATAGGTCAGCTGATGGAAATAGCCTCCTCAAAATAACAATAATAATAATGCTGGACAATTTACACCAGCCAAACTAAGCAGAGCTTGTGTTATAAGTTGGTACTAAATCACTGATATTTTTTACCGTACTTAGAAAAAGAACAGCAACAAAGAAATACCATCAACGATAAAAAAAATACCTGCAGATTGTTACAACATTAGACCCGAGGCGGGAATGGTACGCGCAACCTACGGCGTCGTAGTCGGACCTTTGCCCACTGAGCCAGAGGTCCTCAAAAGCGTATTCTTGTCGTGCTACGCCAAATTCCCATCCCAATTTAGTGTTGAGATCGTTGGTTGTTAAGACGTAAAAGGTCCCTTAGATGAGGGCTACAAGATCTGAAGTTTATTACCTTGTTATATCAGGTATCAAGTACTTACTGCTTATTACCGACGGGACGTCATCGATTTGAGAACTTTATTGCGAGAAGGTACTTATATTTACTATTACTTATATTTATAACTTTTTACGGCCGAAAATAACTAAAAAAAAATACTATAGAAAACTCATTAGCTTAGTATTTTCTATATCAAGGATCCTTGAATTAGAAAATATTCAGAAATCGTACAAATAAACCAAATAGAGGCAGATAGGCATCTAATAGAAAGTGTTTTTTCCAAAAAACTTTAAGGCTATCTGTTAATTAGATTTTTTTATTGCATTCTAATTCTAATTTTGTTGATGACAAAACTTTAACCAAGAAAGGCAAAAAATACTAACCGTGGCGTGTGTTACCTGTTACATTTAGCTTAAGTATACCAAATAGCACAAAAATTATTAATATCTGCGAATCACCCCGGTTCAAAACGCTTTATAAACAGAGTCCCCTGATTTATAGCCCTTCTCGTATTCCCGTCAAAGCTAAGTGCCAAGCTAAGTGGATTCGGCGAGATCCGGCGAATCATTTTATTCTTGGCGTAGACAGTCATTATGGTACTTGAAAAGCTAGAATTCTGGCCTCTGCTGGAGAATTTATGGACTAAGTTGCGGCTGATTTTAAACTTTTGGTTTTATAAGTTGAAGCTGAGGTTTTGATTCTGAATAATTACCCAAAAAAAATTTTAGATTAAAATAAATATTTGGAGAAATTTTGAATGGGAATTAGGAGAAACTCTCCTCCAAAATATAAATTTTTGGAGAGAGTTTCACTAAAAATACGCCAAATCTCTACTGAATTGATCAAGCTGAAATTTTGCTCACATAAAGGTCTTGACCAATCATTACATATAGGTATAAATACATATCTAATTCGCATGTCTTGCGAAGAACTGACAACCGCTGGGTTAAACGTGTTCTTGAGTGGAGACCGCGACTCGGCAAACGTATCGTAGGACGGCCTCCAACCAGGTGGGATGACGACCTGCATAAAACTGCAGGGAACCAAGAACAAAGAAACAATTGGCTATTCAGTGATCGCCTTAAAATTATATTGTTTATGAGCATCATCATCAGCACATGTCCACTGCTGGATATAATAGACCTCCCCTAATTAGCGCCATAGAATCCATCATTTGGGAGATTCGGGAGATGTATTTTCTCCACATCACATAAACTGAGCTTATAATCTGCCTGCAGAAACCTGCATCAATTGGTACTGAGTTATCGAACGGTAAGGCTCTTGCTGGAATCTAGTTAATACCTAACAGCTATCCTGACCTAGAGCTATCCTTAATACCAAAGAGCTATCTAGCTATCCTGACCTAAAGCTATCTCCTAGGTATAGGATTAATATGAGGATTTCTTGGGGCTATTAATGAACTAATCTGTGCTGCTTGAAGAGTGTTATTTTATTCGATCCGTTCTATTTTTACTGAAGTTGTTTAATAAAATGAATATAATCTATGATGGTGAAAATCATAGCAGTTAATATTGCAGCCCATTTTGTTTTAAGTAAATAGATTAAATAAAAAGTAGCTAATTATCAAAAGTTGTAGACAAAACGTTGTTGCTGATGATGCTAGGAACCTGGTTCCCGAAGGTTGCTGGTGTTATGAAAATAATCCTGTTTATATACAAAATAGAGTTTCATGAGTAACATAAATAGAATATTTCTGTTTCTATAAAAGTACTTTAGGCTTTTCTACACTCGCCCCGATTTTAAGCAGTGCACCTTGCAAACCCTTTGTGCAAAATAAATGAGTGAAAATACGGGAACGAGTGGCGAAAATGACGTAGACCGAAAAATAATAAATAAATAATGCTGGACAATCTGTACAATCCACGCAGCATCACCTAGCCCTAAGCTAAGCAGAGCTTGTGTTATGAGTACGGATGACTGATATACATAATACAATTTATTATACATGTACTTTTGATTATACATAGAAAATGACCAGAATACCCTAAACAAATATCTGCAGATCGTACTACTACCTAATATTTGTCCCGAGGCGGGAATCGAACCCGCAACCTTGCGTCGCAGGCGGACCTTCGCCCACCGCGCCACAGAGATCGACATTGGATATAATACCACTTAAAATACTATAACTTATATTTAAGCCTAAAATAAGTATATATTTGGTTATACAGATTATGGACTATAGAAAGATGAGTAATTTTATGTTTTCCTGGACATAGAATTAATTATCTATCATCATATTTCATGTGGACAGGGTCGAAATGCCAACAAGTGCTTATATTTTACCCAGAAGCTGAGAACACTGGCAAAATGAAAATATTCCCAAATTTTGGCTGCAGTCGACTATAAATTATACAGCTTTATACACAGCTTGCGATAAAATAGCTGGTTCATCCACGACAAAGTCTAAACGATCGTTACTTGATGGCATTCTCAATTATATTATTTCACTAAATTCTTTTTCAAAACTTAAACATTTACTGTTAAACGAATAAAACCGAGGGAATTCCGAAACGCTTTGTTTGTCAGAAGTAGGAAACATTGAGAGTATTCTTCTGCCTTTAATAGTTCCCAATACCAGCCCTATAATATACTACACTACTTACTACTTGCCGTGTGGTGCCGGCATAGAATTTCACCACCCCAACTCTTCCCGTGGGTGTCGTAAGAGGCGACTAAGGGAAACACAGCGGGGGGCGGGCAGCAGCGCCTTCTGCAGAACAACTACACTGCGATCCCCAACCCGCATGCCCAGCGTGGGGATTATGGGCAATAACCCCCAAATAATGATGCCATCTATGGCGCTCATTAGGGGAGGCATGTCCAGCAGTGGACTATTGTAGGCTGGTGATGTTGATGTTGATGTTGAATATACTACAACGTCCAAATTGTAACGTCATAAGCACCTACCCATATTAATTTCCATTTGCACAAGCACAGCATTAGCATTATATCTTTTTTATTTTATTATTTTATTTTAGTATTTCTTTTGTCAAAAGGGATGTATTTATTCATTTTATACAATAGTTACGACATGTCTTTTAAAAAATGTATGACCTCCAAGTTTCCAGGATTTTTATAATCTAGTGCATGATTCCTTTCTGCGCGCTAAAAAACCGTGCACTCTAGGGGCTTTCTTTGAAAATCTGTTAGACGCTCCTAAGAATAATTTATGTTAATTTTAACAAGTTACCCTGTCATCATCATCATCATCATCATCATCATCATCACCAGCCTATAATTAGTCCACTGCTGGACATAGGCCTCCCCTAATGAGCGCCATAGATGGCATCATTATTTGGGGGTTATTGCCCATAATCCCCACGCTGTACAGCCTTTAAAATTCAAGCTGCTCTAAATGCCCTGTGGTCCAGGAGGCCATATAAAACGCTTAGCAAGCCTGTAATGTAGTGGGGGCCTGCCAAAATACCCTGACACTTGCTTTCTGCTATAAATACTGCCGCGACAAGGGGTAGACATGTTGCTCAGTAGGTCTGAGTTATTTCATGCATTTGCATTATTTTGAAAGACGCGTAATTGTTGCGTTTAAAATATCATTACATTACATTATATATTTTTAGATTAATGGATATGTCGCTTTTACGCCCAATACACTATCTAGTGGGAGGCTATTCTACTGTATGAATTTTTAATATGTACACTGTGGTGGTAGCTATCGAGTAAGTATTCAGTATTATAGAGTTGTAATATCTGAGAATTTGTTACAAAATTGTCCATAAATTGTCATTCCATACAGAGAAATTGATATATTGTATCTAAGTAAACCAAAAAATATTTAGAATTGGTAACATAAAAACAGCAAAAACTGTGTCTCTTTCATCTTATCTAATTGGCCAAATAATTGGCCATCTTTCAAAAATCACAAGCCAAAATATTACATGGTTATAATGTCAACGTCTTTCAACATATAAATAATTGTGCGATATCATACTAGAGCTGAAATATCGATATCCATCCATATGGATATACATTTATAGATATCCAGCCTAAATCAGCTTGTTCCTTCTCTACTTATGTAAGTGCCAAAACACGGACTTGTAGCAGAGATGCGCCGCTTTTAGTATGGCGGCTCTACTGGATACATACATACTCGATGGTGGGTGCCTATATACATTATATACATATGTATAATTATGTACAGTCAGTGCGCGGTAGAATTAAGAATTTTAGACGAGGGGGGTCCCTTGTCTATAAAATATTTTCGACTACTTCTAATTCCCTTGTAACTTTTCACATATTTTCACATACAAAAATTTATCACGCCGCCCCGCTCAGGATCGAACCACCCACCTAAAATACTCAAAGTCTGTAATTCCCAACAATAACAACTATTGTGTACCACATATATTGAGATAAGTACCTTACTTATATGTGACGCGGTCTGTACATAAGCACATGGGGTGCCAACTCATAGGAATGATAAAGCATAGTCTAGACTTGTGAAACTACTTTTACTGAGAAACGCACGTGTGAAGTCGGGGGCATAAAATAGTTTATTATGATCATCGATGGACGTAAATAGACCTCTAGAATAAACGGAAAAAGACGCTTAATAAGAATCAAGATTTTTTTAATTAATTGTGTCGGTAACTTGTCAAAATAATCTCTTAGAAATGTTCCAAAAAATTTGTTTTTCCATTTATTCATAAAAAAATATAGACTGCAGTTTACACATCAATATATCAACTTATTTCGTCATGTTACAAGAAGATTAATGGTTCAACACTTCCATTCACCCAGTACGAGTACAATGAAGCACCCTGTATAACAAACGAGTGGTGCACGTGACCAGCCCGCGAAGACGAATGGGTTCCGTATATGAAATAATAAATTCTATTTCACATTTCGGCTGAAAATGCAGCGGTGCGCGTAATGGAAGTTTCCACGGGAGATTTTTTCGCAATTCCAGGAAGTCAGGTTGTTTGTTTACATTATTATAAAGGAGAAAGTTAAGGCGTTACCAACCTAAAAGTGAACCCCTGATTTATCTTATTAAAAGCGACCCGCTCCGGCTTCGCACGGGTGCAATGCTTATACAAAAATCTAACTCTTTAATCATTCTATCTATTAAAAAAACCGTATCAAAATCCGTTGCAGTGTTAAAGATGTAAGCATAGGGACTAACTGACAGACAGCGGGAAGCGACTTTGTTTTATATTAAGTAGTGAGTAGTGAAGGAAAATTCAAAAATTTCACTCGGCAGGTGTGGTACTTATTGTGCTGTTTTAATAAATACATATAATCATTTGTTTTTTTTAGACAGGAAAAATAGATAGATACACGCAATAAATACCCGTTAAAATAATACTCATAGGCAAGCTTTATTTAATGCCCATGTAAATTGAATATTAGTAAATTAAAAAATATTTAGGCAGATACCTATTAAATGTTTTTTGGGAAGTATACGAAGTTACCGTTGGTGTCCACCATACTCGCATCTCTGCCTAAACTATACAGAATAAAATTATTTTATAAAATTATTATATGATAATAAATCATCTGCCCAGTTCAGTCCACTGCTGGACATAGGCCTTCCCTAATACCAGCCTCCAGCAATTGCCAGCAGTCTTTCGCAGATCGTCATCCCACCGGGCAGGAGGGCATGCTTTAATTCGTTTACCTAACCATAGTACAATAAAGTATAAGACAGCGCAAGTTTGACTCGAGGTAGTGCCTTGAGAAGATGTTTGAAGAAAATACATTCACAGTAGAAATGTTTCACCAAGTCGCGACCAAACCTTGCGCCACAGCGGTTGTCAAAATAGGCTCAATTTGTGGCGCTGACGTTGATGTTGTGTGTTTTTAAGTCATACAATATTTGTCTATTCATAATACAATACAACAAAATACAATACATTTATTCGTAACACCAAGTTATAAGTTAGGTACTTACATACGATTTTTAACTGGTTATTTTTTTATAAATCATTATTATAAATTATACATACTGGATGATTATAAACAGACTTTTATTTCCGACTTTATGTTATTTAGCAAAAAATGATCATTATGATAAAGCCTTTCGATCGGTATGATAAAACTACGGGGTAATTATTTTTCTCGTAAACCGGGTTCGATTCCCTGTTCACCCATGTAACTATTTAAAAATCTATGGATTCAGTTTAAATTGTTTTTTAAATTAAAATGGGTAATAAAATTTATTTCAGTAAAATGTTACATCTACAATATTGAAGGTACTTTCCCTCCATGTGACATAGCTGTGGGACGCCCTGTATAATGAAAGGCGATAGGTAGGTATTTGATGTTTAAGGTTTAAAGAACTTTATTCCCATAAAGACAATTACGTCACTTCTGATGTACAGTCATGAACAGTCAGAAGTAACAAATTAGCATTTACACAATTAAGTAAAGGCAGTTTAGGCCTAGCCACACGACCCTTGTAGAAAATTATGCAAATGTCTATTGACAGTCCAAATAAAGGGAACTGTGTATAGGCCATATTAGACGAGCTTTTCAGGTGCGAGGCTTTACTTAGGACAAATTTATAACAGTTATTATAACAAAACAGTTTTGAGGCATTAAGCCGTTAGTAATCTGATTTAACGGCAACGTTTAGCTGCTAAAATAATTTGCCTTGTTTGATCTTATTTAATGCTACTTTGGGAAATAATAGATATTATTGGGATTTAGCGATTTATCTTGGGTACACTTCCAACTGGTATTGATAATACTATAAATGTTGGACAATCCACACAGCATCACCTAACCCCAAGCTAAGCAGAGCTTGTGTTATGGGTACTAGATGACTCATATACACAATACATATTACATAGATAATTTTTTTTTCGACCATAACATTCTGAACAAATATCTGCAGATCGAACATTTGTCCCGAGGCGGGAATCGAATCCGCAACCTTCTACATCGCAGGAGGACCTTCGCCCACCACGCACTTCCAACTGGTATTGATATGGATCAGTTCAGCTACATGCTGTTTGTTTTTTCTATAATAAATAATGCTTGACTATTCCAACATTATTTCAAACAATATAGCTCAACTGATCCATATCAATATCAGTCCGAAGCGTCCCCAAGATGCTGACTGCATTGCACCGCGATATAGCGATGCTTATACTTAAATTATTTTTCATAGACAAGTGTAAGTGTAAACACAGGTGCACTCTATGCCCTAATATTATTAGCCCGGACGGAAGAAATATAGAAAATAAATATAAGGAAGAACGTAAAAGCTCAACTAGAGAGACTCAATTTGCTTTAGAGTAGAGATACAAGTCTTTCTCCCGGCGTGAATGTCAACAAATTGCGAACAAATCATAAACTATTTAATATTGCGCCCGAGTCGTCTCCGAATTTCTATTTGTAGGGATAACGAAGAGGAAAGGCGGGATTACGAAGTCAAATGCCATCAAAACTGTCTGGAGGTTGTGGGTTTGATTCCCGCTATTGTTCCGGGTATTATAATAAAACTAGCGACCCACTCCGGCTTCGCACGGGTGCAATGCTGTTACAAAAACCTTTCTCTTGAATCACTCTATATGTAAAAAAAAATCACATCAAAATCCGTCTCGTAGTTTTGTTAACGGCAAGCGGTGAAGACCCATACCCGTCAACCATTCATGTTGCCATGTCTGTGTGGCCATTTCTTCGTCGAGGTCTTGTGCTATAATGTAAAATATACGAATTAAGTTTTAAAGATCTAAACATACATAAGGACAAACAGACAGACAGCTGGCAGCGACTTTGTTTTTTACCATGCAATCTACCTGTTATGTCTTGTATTAAGAAATGAAATTACAGTACTTATCAGAATAAAACAATGACAAATATTATTTACACTTATTATCTATTTCCTTATTAAATAAATGTCATCATCATCATCAGCCTATGTTAGTCCACTGCTGGACAAAGGCCTCCCCTAATGAGCCCCATAACGCCCTGTCTTCACGCCTCTTAACGCCCGGCTTGTCGCATTCAGCATCTGCCAGCAGTCTTTCGCAGATCGTCATCCTACATGGCCGGAGGGCGTCCTACACTACGTTTACCGAGTCGCGGTCTCCTCTCACGAACACGTTTACCCCAGCGGTTATCGGTTCTTTGCGAAATATGGCCGGCCCACTGCCACTTCAGTTTGCTAATTCTCTGAGCTATGTCGATGACTTTAGTTCTCTGTCGGATGTATTCGTTACGAAACCTTTCATTCAGATAAATAAATGTATTACGTATTATTATGTACGGCAGCATTGCCACGTTGAATGGCGATGCTAATTCGTTAACCGAAGCCATTGTATTACGTACCGTGCCTAGTCATCTATTACCCATAATAACAAACTTTGTTTATTTATTATTACTTTATTTAAGATAATGAAAAGGGAAAAGCCGGCTGCAAGCGAGCAACACCTAGCCATACCTCTAGTCTAGCACAAACCTACCTTTAGTAATTCCGACAAACATAGACCAGCCATTTTCAAAAGGAAAAAACACCGTTTGGTGTAACTTTGAGCAGTTTTTTAGTGTTTCTGCTTAAAATTCCCTGTGCATGAAAATACGTTTTCATTTAGTATTCAAACACCGGCGATGGAGCCCGCTCGGGTACTTTTTCAATTTTCTGATTTTTCGCTCTCCCATTTTTCCGGTGGATTATAAAGTGTATATTTTTTCGGAGAACTTCATTGGATAGCATGGCTTTCATTTGTGACGCCTTTTGAGGACTACATTCCAGTTCTTTTATATAAATTCAGCACTTAGCTACTCGCTAACATAATAATAATTATTTCCCTTCAGCATCCTGAATAAGGGATATATCTTAGGAGCACATAAGCATGGAGGAGTATATCAAGACGAAGTCCGAAATTTTCGCTTCGCGTCGAAAAGTTGGAATCTCGCCATAATGTGAACTTCAATTCATATAAAGTGAGGGTTCCAACTAAACATCTTTCGACCTTCATGAGCGCAGAGTTTTGGCCGACGGGTGTCAAGTTCCGATGGTTCACCGGCCGCCTGCAAGGGGACACTGCCGTGCACCGTCGACAGATGACACCCTGATGCGTCACACGTCGCCGTACCTACTGTGTACCACGTTATTAAGATTATTTTGTATGTATGAGTCTGTAATTGTTGATCTGGGCCCTAGAATAAGTATTTACCATCTGTAGTATTATGTTATCTGTGCCATCCTGTAACCATAACTGTCCATAACTGTTCTTATGTTTCCTGAAGAAATGATTTATTAATTATTATTAACAAAATAATTTCGGATGAAAGATGTTTTGCTCGATACTGGTTTATAAACAAAAAATATTACATTACTTAACAGATTAAACAATTACTACTTGTTTATACATTTATATCCATTTCCAATAAATCTAACCCGTCACTAGAAGGCAGAGTGCGCAGAACGCTGGCAGCACTGCCATGTTAGATGGCGATGCTAATTCGTCGCCGTGGACTGGTGACGGCTGGGTATTATAAAAACCACTTTTGCTCGATCATAAAGAAGTTTACGTATGAAATTAGATAGTTAGTTAGCTACGTCATAACTGTTTGAAGCTGCTAAGACGTAGCTGTTTGTAGCTGTTACGGCATATTGTTTGAAGCTGTTTGTGCTACAGCATATTTTGTTTATTGCTTCTACGACGTAATAAATAGTTTGTAGTTTCTCAGTCGTTGCTTCCTCTAGATGCTAGCAAAATTTTATTAGGGTGATCGAATGGAGATAGGGAGATTTTTTTATGCATTTTATTTTCTGCTTTTTACGAGGAATAAAGCTAACGGATAAGTATTTTGTACTAAATTTTCTATTAAGTTACGGAAAAACTAAATTCAGGTCACTGTTATTTTTGTAGCATTTGAAAAATACAAAATTTTTGCTAAAAACCAATATTTTCACAAATGCTTCCTGTAGTGTGCACTATTGTCCCATATGATGAGGGAAATAACAGGTAATTTAAATATTGGTTCGCTGGTGTCGTGGAACGTCTATTACCGGCCACGGACATAAAAGTGATGGACAGGAAGTGATCCGTCCAGCCTGAGCCTCGTCCACACCACTCCGAAACAACAGATTGCCTTCATGAATCAGGCATCTACTAATAATGTTTACACCACTTTCTAAATACAAAGAATCAAAGTTGGTTTTAATATGGTTGCATAAAAAATGTTATACAATTTGCACATTATTTCTTGTAGAAGTCAGAAAAAAATGAACCACGAAAAAGTTTTAAACTCACGTCCTTACCCACTTATAACGATTAACTTTAATCCCTAAACTTTATTTAAGGCGCTTATCAGGGGATCAGAAGCTCTAAGTCCAGCAGTGGGCTAGTAAAGGACGATGATGATCGTTGGTGGTTCTACATAGTTGAAAATATTCCCACTTAGTAAGATAGCGTTGCAGAAGTCTCTGTGAGCTTTTTAAATGAGACGAAAGAGCTACCATTCATAATGTACTATCTCAAGACTGCGTTTAAAAGCGAAGTCGAGCTTCGTTATGTTTCATTTTTACGTCTTCCTGTCTTAGCAAGGTGTTTCTGAAATAGCTGGACCTGGCAATGAATAGCTATCGTTTGTTCAAATGCGAGTTGGTAACTTTGGTGAACAAAATAAGCACTTTGTCTGAGTGCTTATTTTGTAAGCCTAAAGAAATAAAGTTATTGAATCTGAATCTGAACAGCGAAGAACAATGGCGGAGCATAATGATACTGACAAAGTATCATTTAGCACTTTAAAAAAAAGTTGCAGTTAGTTATTATTGTTAGTATGTTTGCTGATAGTTTTGCAGTATTTTTCCTATTACAATAAGTAGGTATCAAAATAAAGTTCTTAGTATTTTCTAATGGTCAAGTTATTGTTCTGTGTGTATTTTACCTGTGTATATCAGCTTATAATTCAATTAATTTAAGTGATTAATTTAAACGTGTAAGTATCTCTACAGTAATTTTATTTTTAATTCATATAAAAAAATCTAAGTTATAATTGGTTGGTAACATTACATAAATAAAAAATACAGTGATACAGTGATTATTTCTATAATCAGATAGATTAGTAAATATATAGCGATCCACGACGGCTTCGCACGCGTATATCATAAAAAAATCAATAAGTTTGGTTAGGTACTTATTTGAAGGTTTCATACGGATCCATAACATTTTCGAAAATATGTATATACAACCTATGTTCAACAGGGATAATGTAAAATTCTTCTTCTATTCTTAGAAACTTTTATTATTTAATTATTATTTCTTCTATTATTAAAAACCTTTTTCTATAAAAAATGTGAGAGTTTTTCAAATCGGTTCAGTTTTTTCGGAGCCTATTCAATCAAAAAAAAACAGATTTACATATTTTTCCTCTTTTTAATATATGGTAAGTATAGATTAATTTGACGTCCGTAATAAAACGACAGCTCACTCATGAAATCTCCCTTCCTCACTGTGCACCTGTTGAAATTTTAAATAGTACGATAAGAAGTTGCAACTTCCTGCAATTTCCTGAGAAAAGCATAACGCTTCTTTGTTTATTACCGTTGATACAAACAGCAATGATGTGAATTTACTTTTAGCATCGGAACGGCAAAAACTATGCTAAGACAACCTTTGTAGCATGACTACCTACGACGCAGGAGGGTTCGATTTCCGCCTCGGGACAAATGTGTGTATGATTTGCAAATATTTGTTCTAAGTGTTCTGGTAGTTTTATAAATAAAAAAAATCCCTAATCTATTGTAGTTATCTAGTGCCGATGACACAAGCGCTGCTTAGCTTAGGGCTATGATGCTGTGTGGATTGTCCAGCATTGTTTATTATTATAATTTATTTATTGATTTATTTGTTGCCATTCTGGACCATTCAGATAAACTTTAATAAAAAAAAATAATATAATATTGCATTGTTCATAGCTCTTAAATACTCTACAAAACTATTGTCTTTGATTTTTAAGTGCTTGCTGAACGCTTAGCTAAGAACTAAAAGAAAACCCGCTTTGACGGCCGCTTTTCACTCCTATGAGCATTAGATTTAATAATAATAATATTCGTTTATTTCAGGCAAAAAACCCATATCACAAACGATTTAATTTCAATGTTCATAGTAAGGATATTGGTCGAATATTTTGATAAATGATCAGTGATCAATCACTAAACCGTTTTGATACTTCAAGGTGATAAAGAGTCCCTGATCACTACATTACGGTAATTGTTACAAAGAGTAACAAAACCGTCTCGAGTGTATTAAGAAAGGTACCTACCTACAATCTAGAGAAGTTTGGGTATAGAATTTACTCGTGTAAGAAAAGCCTTATTTTATCTCTTTGTCTTTCTTTCAAGTAAATAAAAATACAGTCCACAGTTGATCGAAAGGCTGGCATCTGTTTCGGTCAACGGATCAGCATTGCCATTCAACGTGTTCTGGCAGCATTCTGGCCAGTCTGCCGACAGCGTCTATTATACACATTGATAGTTACACTAGAGTAAAATAACAATCTAGCCATCATCATCAGCCCACATCAGTTCACTGCTGGACATAGACCTTCCCTAATGAGCGCCATAGCGCCCTGTCTTCAGCATTTCGGATCCAACATCTGCCCAGTCTTTCGCAGATCGTCATTCCACCTGGCCGGAGGGCGTGCTACACTACGTTTATCAAGTCAAATCCAGCCATAGCTTTGGCTAATAGGTAATTTAGTTTTAAGTCATAACTTAATTGTATAAAATCAAACAAGGTACTAAGAACGTGTCCATTGGCACTTTTCTTATTGTCTCTATACTTACGGCGAAGACACTTAGTTCATGTGTTCTTTAAAGTAGCACTTATGCACCAGTGACGTCGTAGAGTTTTTGGAAATCGCTATCAGTGTAAATACTTAATAGCTGTAATTTATCATTTTTGAAACTCGAGGGAATTACCGTATGTACGGTAACTCCCTCGAGTTTCGTTAGACATTTCTCAAGCGCCCACTGCACTCGAATGAATAAATGAAGTCCACAAAGTAAACTGCAGTTACTGCTCCCAGGAAGCCGAATAAAAATGAATGTTTAACACAGAACTGCATGTGCTACAAGCATGATTTTGTATATGCAAAAGTTTGAACAAGTTTGTCGGTTCTTTCTCAGCGAGTCAGGTAATTTTTTTCCACTAGTTCCAAAGCATGGACGACTGAAGTTATTTTGATAAATGAGCTATTAAAATACTAGTTGGGGTGTTGTGTGGTACAATTTACGGAATAATAAGTATAAAGCTAGTTTATTTACTGTGAACCGACCCGAATGCATGCGCTAGTCACGACAGCAGATGTTACAAATAAATATAAATTTTTGTTCAACCGAGTGTACAGCACAACGCATTGCGGTCCGACCTCGCTTTTAGTAAAAACTATTAGCTTCTGGACTCGAAATTTCTTACAGACTCGGCAAACGTATTGTAGGACACCCTTCAGCCTTCTGGATTGACAAATGCTGGATACGGCAAGCTGAAGAAAGGATGTTCTCGCACTTATTAGATGATGCCTTTATCCAGAAGTCGATAATATACCGGCTTTCGCCTTTTAATTTTTAAAATGAACAATGTAACAAAAAAAATCTCTCAATGAAATCTCACTACAAAATTATGTGAGGTTTGAAGCCCTATTTCTACCGTAATGGATAGTTATCAAAATTTGTATTTCAAGGACAATACAATGGAAAGATGTCAAACAATAACAAAGAGGTGCCAAAATAACTTAACTGCCTTGAAGAAATTTAATAATAATTTATTTTATTACTGCGACAACTGCTCACTTACATAGTGAGCAGTTGTCGCAGTAATAAAATCATTACATTACATTATTCATCACTACACAGTATAAAACAAAGTCGCTTCCCGCAGTCTGTCTGTATGTCCATATGTATGCTTAGATCTTTAAAAGTACGCAACGGATTTCGAAGAGTAAGATTTTTGTATCAGAATTGCATTCGTGCGAAGCCAGAGCGGGTCGCTAGTGGGATATTAATTACTATGTAGCAATCAGGTCACATTTGAACACATAAGCAAGGGCGGCCTATCCATGGGCAACGTAGGTACATTGAGAGCCGATTCATGATTTATTCACACAATCATCATATGAATGAGATAGACGCGAAACCCAATTTACCATCAATCGATATTCCTCCAGTTAACAGCATTATCAATCTGACTATAATCGGTGAAAGCGAGAATTGATCAAGCGTCGAAGTCAAAGACCTTGAAGAGGATTGGTATAGCTAATGAACTTATTCTTTATTTTTTATTCTTTATTGTAAAGGCATCAAAAACATTGAATGAACTTAAACTAAAAGGTTGTACATAGGCGAGCTTAACCCTGAAAAGAGGTTTCTTCCAGCAAACCTAAGAGTTATAGGAGAGGCGATGGAGCAGATAGAGACTTATTATAATGGCTTCCGTTCCGTCGTTATCGATTTCACGTTCAAAATTCTGAACAATCCTCTCTACCCTTCTTACCTCCGTGAGCGTTTTGAGTTCCTTTTACCCTATTGGCAGACCATATAGATCGCCTTTATCCCTTCTCCTTAAATTTCCTTTTCACTCAACATTTTCATAAATTTTGCGTCCATTGCTTGTAACGTCAACGCATTCGTGCAGTCGTAAATACTATCATGCGCTAACAAAATTGGATAATGGCCTACACTGACGTGTTGCTATTGCAAAGAATTTTCGGAAAACAAAGAAAATGTGGAACATATTTTACATTTTACATCTGCGGCTGAATTTCATTAGATTTAGGATTTGGCCATGCCAACTGTGTACTGTCGCATTGCAAACTGGACCATCCGGGTCGGACTGACGAGCCCTGAATTGGATTCGACGATAGTGTCGTTACGATTTATTTATAGATAGAATTATTAAATTATTAAAAATTAATAGATAGAATTTCACCACCCCCACTCTTCCCGTGGGTGTCGTAAGAGGCGACTAAGGGAGACACACCGAGGGGCGGGCAGCAGCGCCCTCTGCAGAACAACTCCACCGAATTGCGATCCCCAACCCGCATGCCCAGCGTGGGGAGTATGGCCAATAACCGAAAACAAAAACAATAAAAAATAATCTATCTATGTAATAATATTGGATTATGTATATCAGTCATATAGTACCCATAACACAAGCTCTGCTTAGCTTGGGGCTAGATGATGCTGTGTGGATTTTCCGGCATTATTTATTTATTTTATTAATACTAATTCCTCGAGGTACGTAGTAGTGAAACAAAAATCGTAAAACCAAACCTTACACTGAAATTAACAAGCGCGATAATAAATAAAGGGCACTACACGAGATTTATGTCGCAGGTTCGAGGTCCGGCGTATATCACAGCCGTGCAATCTTTCAACGGTTAAACCGGGTCGTAGAGCTATAAAGATATATTTTCGTAGAATTTTGAAATATATTTTTGAAATTACCTACTGTAAATTTGCCTCGAAGATAAGTGTTTTGATTGAATTGATCAGCGCGATTATTGTAGCTTTCTTTGGGATTAAAAAACAAAAAAATGTGTAAACCGCAATCAATGGCGTTTTTAATGCATGTTTATAATGTCTGTGAACCAAAACTGAGTTAACTGGATGTTATATTGTTTTATGTCGTTTATACATTTGGTTAGTTTTTTTATTTAGCGTAGCTAGTACAATTTTTGTCAACAAAGTGATAAAAATTTATTAATTTTGGGAACTACATCGTTCATCGTCTGCCTATATTAGTCCACAGCTGGACATAGGCTTCCCCTAATGAGTGCCATAGATATTTTTTTTAACTAACATACTATGTAGGTATCACTTTATAATACAGCAGAACCTAAAGTGGATATTGAACAATACTGTAGGGGAGTCTCTAGATCGGATCTAGAAAAGTGCTGTCTAGAAATTTCATAGCTCTACTTTCGTGATATATCTGATGCTGATTAAAGTGGGAAATCAACTCTCTGCTGAAAATGGCGAGATATTTACACGTTCCGAGGTTACAAGTTAACTGATTTTATGATTACTTACTGAATATTATCAAGTACAGCACCTAGACATTAACAATCTCACAAAGGCGCATTATTTATTTAATATATTAACTTAGTATATTAGATCCATGTGACATTTTTCTTACAAAAAAAAAACACAATTTTTTTTTTTTCAAAACATTTTTCTTACAAAAAGTTAATTATCCAACAACCATATCAAGGCTATAATGTTTTATATTATATTGACGTATGTGACGTCATTATCTGGTGACCAGTGTCATGAGTCAGTTTGCATCCATTTTCGGCAAAGAACTTCAAAACCTTTACTAGGACTGCTCGTTTGCCAAATGAATGTGAAAGTATGGCTATTGCTGTGACCATGACCATCAAATCAAAATGAGTTGAGATCAAGCAATAAGTCGAAATCATCCTACTATGTCCAAAAGCCCACATACATTGACCACCTTACAGCATAAAAATAAGTATTTAAATAAGGGCTTAAACTTTGAGTACCTACATTTTACAGAGACAAGCGAAGTGTTCGTGAAATAAACAATAGAAAACATCTCAGACTCTGAAGTCAGGAATAAACAATAAACTCTAAAAAAGGTTCAACAATCTTTTATTGATTAGGCAGGTGTCTGTATTCCGATGCATTTTATAGCTCGCAGCTATGCATCAAAATTAATAATACTATAATAATACTTTTCAAAGTTAATTAATTTTTTTTTAATTTTTCAGTTTAATTTTACTGATGATACTGCGTCATTCTCCTCTAGCAATGACGATGACCTAATTATCAGTAGACTGCAACTATCTCTAGACCTACTCGCTGGCTACTTTCGTCAGTGGAAACTCAAATTAAATGAGTCTAAAACTGAAGCCATATTTTTCTCGCGTAAACGAAAGCCTCCCGATAAAAAACTAGTCATTGGTAACCATCAAATCCCCTGGAAAAAATCTGTTAAATATCTCGGTGTTTACATGGACAGTAAACTAAATTGGAGTCCTCACGTGGATTACTTGCGTGGAAAAGCTAATAAAGCTTTTGGAGCATTGCGCCCTATCATGAACAGACGTAGCAATTTAAGCCCTAAAACGAAACTCAAAATCTACAGCACCTTAATTCGGCCCTGTATGACTTATGCCGCCCCTGTCTGGAGCAGCACCTGTCTCACTAACTACCGTAAATTGCAAGTATTGCAAAACCGAGCCTTTAAAATAGCATTCAATACCAAATTTCGCACAAATCTAACGAAACTGCACCAAGAAGTTAACTTTCCAAATATCAAGGATTTTATCCTTAGTCTCACAAAAACCTTTTATTTATTGCGCAACTGTAACCATAAAAATATCTTGATATCGTCTTTAGGCAAATCCCGATCATCAAATCTTTCGTATATCGACACTTATAAACGTTACCGCTTACCCCATCACTACATCTTGGACGAGAACAATGGCAGCTCGACTGCGCCACTAGTTAACCCGTTAGAGGCTACGCACGACTGTTAACGTATGCTATAACCATAAATCTCATTTTACACACTTAAGAAATCAAAAAATTCTCCACTATTATTATTATCAATAAACTACATTATTCAATAAATATTATGTCACTTATTGGACAATAAATTAAATTACCATAAAAGCTATTTACGAAAAAAAATAAAAAAATAAAATTAGTAAAAGAAACTTACGTACTCTAATAAATAATATTTATAAATAATAGTTAGTCGGACAATTGTCAAAGCATTTTCTATCTCTGAGCTAAGCAGAACAGACTCACTATAAACATACATACCTATATAAATTTTATATATATTTAATGTATTTACGTAAATCAACTAATAACAAATGTAATGTACACCATAATTTCTCTTTTTGAATTAATTGGTAGTTAATACTTTACTTTCGTCAAAATTAACTTTAGCATGACACGCAACTGGTTAACTTGCAGTTACTAGTACCTACGCGCTGTCTTTTGTTGTCAGGCCGGGCCTCGGCCGCTTCGCGCTCGGTCCGCGGGTAGAGAGAAACGTTTGCCGTCCGCAATTAACTACATGTATGTACCCTAATTATTCATAGTCATGTTTAAAGATTAGGAATTACTTTTGTCCAAATTTTTGTCGTTTCTTATGAATACCGAAAGGTACGATACGCTTGAAAACAAAAAGCTTATCTTTAAAAATGCGCGCTATACAAAGTGCTCATAATAGTCATTATTGATGTTAAAAATTGTAAACCTATAATTTAAGTAATGTATGATTTATCAAGTGTTTGTATTAATTATAAATAGTAATTTTATTAAAAAAACTTTTAAAGGTGTCCTTAGCCTGTTGAGTTATGTCAAATTTGTAAGTAATTAGTTAGATTCTAAATAGTGTTTAGTGTCTACTTTGTGAAATATTTATGTTAAATAAAGAACCTTATAAAACAAAAACAAACAGTTTAATTTTAATGTTTTTATGATTATTACTTTTCATACGTTCATGCTATAGCATACGAGTATGTTAATCACGGAAAATGTATTATTCTAATAGTGGAGAATTTTATAAATCGGTCCAGTAGTTTCAATTCTAACAAAGAAACAAACAATTTAATATTTCCTCTTTTTAGTAGATTTGCTTAGTTCCACGAAACAAAGGCGCTGTACCAAATCCCGTAGAAAAACATTACCACATAGCCATCTCGATTATCGCGTCTCGACACATCGAGACGATCCTATCATCCAACTAAGCTCATGGCATCGCCTGCGAATCAAGAACACTAAATTAACTTTACCTATTCACAAATGGTCCAGCGGTGAACAGGTGTTCGCTCGCGATTGGACTTTGAGGCTACTCTCTGAACCGAGCTAACGTCACATTTAATAAAACGGCACAGGTGTTCCTGCCAGTGATTCTGTTGCCGGCTTGAGTAAATTAAAGTCGCCTATAATAATTTTAATTTGGAAAGATCGTTACAGCTTTGGCCTTCGTCGTTTAATAAGCGGTGGCTGATATAACAAGGTACTAAACTGTAGATCTTAGTGTAGTCTTCATCTAAATAAAGGACTTTTTCGTCTTAACAAACAAGGTTGTCAAAATTCATATGGAAACGGAAATTGGCGTAGCACTAAGACTGTAAAACAAAAGGTTGCCTTTCACGCCTTTCACTATCTCTATGGCGCTGTGGGCACAGTCCACCTGCGATGCAGAAGTTTGCGTATTCGATTCCCGCCGATAAAAAAGTTTTACGATCTGTGGGTATTTGTAACGAGCATTCTTGTGGTTCCCTATTTAAAATAAAATATAAATCATTGTGTTGGCAACACTAAGAATAGGAGACGCTTTTCTGTGAATAAAAAGCATTTGAGCTGTCACTTGTCAACGTCAAGCGCCTACGCGAAGAGGAAGCGAGAGAAGTGCGCGCGAAAAAGACAGACGTCAGTTGACAATAACAACAACAACATCGTATTTTGTTTGGAAGTGAAAGTGTAAACGTGAAAAACGCAAATAGAATGTATTAAACATGGGTACTAATGTTATTGCTATATAATAACAAGCCCGTTCAATAAAGTTACCATTTTACTTTTGTATTTTGGACTGATTTTCTAATAAAATAGCGAAATAAGAGCTAAATTTGAAAGCCTGTTGGTCTCAGATCTATAAAAATTTTAATAAAAAATTAAATTAGAATATCAAAACGTTAACGTTTTTTCAAGATCATGGATATGAATAAAGACTCGAATGAATCAAGACGGAATAAAGAGAGTTTAGCTAGCTTTTGGCCCCCTGTAAAGTTTGATGATATTCCTACAACAACAAGAAATAAACAACAATTTTTCAGATTTTTCAAATGATAGGTAACAATTATTTTGTATTTAGTTTACCGGTTATCTAGTACCCATAACCGAATCGGGATTCAGGTGTAAGAATGTTTTATTTCACATTAAAAACAAATTCACTTACATCAGAAAATACAAAATAAATTTAGCAATGTAGGGCTAACTAAACTATTACTAATACTAATATTGTTAAACCAAAATGCGGGTAATCTTAAAAATAATCATGCTACAATGGAATGTTTCTGCGCGGAAATAAGACAGTGGCTGCTCGACTATGATGCGAAGCTAGCACAACTGGAAGTGACTGCAAACAACATTGGGATTGCGTCTGTATGGGTAATATCTTCGGGCTAGACAATGCTGTGTAAATTCACAGCATATTTTTTTCAGCATAGGTATTTTTTTTTTTTATATACATAATCAAACAATAACAAATAAAATAATCCATTTAATAGACTAAATCCATTTTGTAGATCATGGTTGTAGCCGTCATCATATCCGTTATTTTCTCCATGAGGTACTGGGGAAAAGAACAAATTAAAACTATTAGTAGGTACCACTAATAAATAATTGTTAATATTTATTATAATCTAATAAATTACCATTTCGTGGACCATGGTTGTAGCCTTCATCATATCCGTTATTTTGGCCATGAGGTACTGGTGAAAAAACAAATTAAAACTATTAGTTCCACTAATAAATCGTATTTATTTTAAGATTCCGTGCATCGAGATAACGTTTGCCGACATTACGTAGCGCACTCTTAAATTAACTTAAGTTTTTAATGATATCCTTAAAATAATAAGTTAGCAAAATTACCGAGATTTGCTAATCCGGTGTGCTATGATAGCGGATGTTTAAAATACCATAACTACTTAAAACTCAAACTTTATTGTGAGGTTTTTTTTATTAATCCATGATTTCTGCGATTGCTATCTCTATTTCCTATCGCTATCTATCGAGCTACTTGGAACTAATTCGAAAGGTATGCCAAAAAATCCCTCATTTTAGTACCCACAAAAAATGCAATGAATTTACTAAAATAGAACCGAGTTTTTACAGAATTTTTACTGTCGAAGATGGGAAAATAAGGTTGTAAACAGTCATGTCAATTTTATATGTGTACTTTTTATATTTCCTGCCTTTGTTAAGTTATTTTTTACCACTCTTCCCGCTATAGACATAAATATGTATGTCTCTTTATAATAAATTGTTTCAAAAATGTTATCAGTATCCAAAATCTGTCGTCAATAATAAGTTACTGTCTGCAAAAGAGTCTGCTAACCACGCGGTCGTTAAACCTTATAAATACAAACCATTGCTAACCGTTCAATTTCTTTCCTCTGTTTTGTCCATTTCCCCGATTGTTCTGCCTTTCAGCTATTTTGACTTTTGTTGTAAAGATTCGAGCGATACTGGCGTTGCGGGGTTTTTTTAATAGCGTACTAGCTGGATCTTTGGTAAGATGGCCTTCTGTGCCAAATCTACGTAGGCCGGGGTTGCCACATTCTGAAGTAGACAAATTGACATTATTTCGGGTCAAATGTATTACGATCTGCAGATATTTGTTGAGGGTTTTCTGGTCCTTTTCTATGTATAGTAAAACATATCAATCTTTGTAACAATATTGTATCATTAGGTATATCACTAATTTAGTACAGTAACACAAGCTCTTAACTTGGGGCTAGATGTATGGATTATCCATCATTATTTATTTATTTATTTACCTGTACAAATGACCATTTAAAATCAAATTTATCTACGCCTACATATTTGAGCTGGATGTAGATGGTTAGAAGTGCTAAAAACAAGAGGCACAATGATTGGACGTCTCCCTCTTCTCTTTCCAGCTTCTTATGAAACATCTTGGAACGCCAAAATATTTTTTACTAGCTACGAATCTTTTATGGCACGAGCTCTTTCATATATTTATAAATAAAATTAAAAAAAAATAAACTAAAATAAAATAAATTACGTTACTTTGTCCGATGTTTTCACGGAAAAATAATTTCTGATAAGGCAATTAAATAGAGTAAGTATCGAAGGAATACACACAGATATATTAAAGAAGAAAATAAGAATTCTTCCTAAAATAGGAAATATGGGTTAAAATGGTGATAGTTAGATTATTTCGAATATTACGATTCTTGGAGCGCCTGAAGTCGTTAGATGGCAACACTTCTACGCAGCAGAGGTAGCAAATCTACAATAGAAAACAACAGTTACTTACAAACTACAATAACCGTCTGTATGCATGGCTATTTTATACTTAATCGTCACCCGGTTTTTAATTTATCTCAGCTAAAAAAATTATGGTAATATTAAACGTATTAAACCAACTTAAATAAATGTCATCAAGCTACATTCTTTTATTGGTCTCAGAAGATTTTTACAAATTACTGTAACAAACTATGTACAATAAGCTATTTGTCCATTTTTGCGAATCAATCCGAATAATTTGAATAATACCAGAAGAAATCGAATATTTGAATATCATTTTTCGAATGTTTGCAATACAGCAGGGGGCTAGTATTGACATGAGTTAGTTAAGCTACTTATAGATTGTTTGCACGGTCTTCAGTAGGTAAGCTCAATGATTTCAATTGTAAATACTAGTCTTAATTGGTTTCCATTGATATTTTCTTCAGGGAATTAATTTATGAACAAATATACTTACCAATATCACCCCTAGCAGCTTCATTTTCAAATTAATAGCAGATTTTGCAAATTAACTAAAAATATTCCAATCAAGGTGAAATTGCGAAACTAATCAGAATAATGACTTAATTAAACAATCCTTGATTTCATTAAAGCTATTATTAATAAGAACACGTTAATTGAAAATTAATAATTGGTTGGTCAACCTACCTGAAATTGTGGTATACTTACAATATTTATTATTTTTTTAAGAAGAAATTAGATGTAACTGTAATTTTTTTGGCATATTATACAGAGTGCCTTTTTTAGATGGGAACGGATGGCCACATTTCATTAACGAAAATAGGATGACTGAACCTATCACTCGCGAATCATCCTATGTCAGACACAGGCCTCCTCTTATGAGCGCCGTATATGGCTTTATTTATCATTGGGTAATAAAATAACCCCCATATTTTATTACCCATAATCCCCACGCTGGGCATGCGGGTTGGGTATCGCAGTTCGGTGGAGTTATTCTGCAGAGGGCGCTGCTGCCCACCCCCCAGTGTGTTTCCCTTAGTCGCCTATCCACGGGATGAGTTGTGGTGGTGAAATTCTATGCCGGCACCACACGGCTCACTCGTGAATAGATATCTGAATTGTTCTGCTAGATTTTGAGCCGAAGAATGAATTGCGGACTTAAGTATTTGATTGATACAAAATATTATCTAGTTTTTATAAGCTACCTAAAGACCAAAGACACTCTGCTTGTCCTTCAACATCAAATATCGAGGGTTTGCAACTGGACGACGCCAACCACGTACCCGAAAAGCTCCCGAATTAAGTACGCTGGGTTATTTGCCAAAATAGAAGCCTGTCAAAAATTAAAGAAACTCATTAAAAGTGCATACAAAATCCTAGTTTCGAAAATTATCTATACTATCTATACTAATATTATAAAGAGGAAATATTTGATTGTTTGTTTGTATGTTTGTTTGTTTGTTTGTTTGTTTGTTTGAATTGAATAGGCTCCGAAACTACTGGACCGATTTGAAAAATTCTTTCACCATTAGAATCCTAAATTTTCCGTGATGAACATAGGCTATAGAATATTTTCAAAAAAGTTAGGGATCCGCATCAAAAATTAAATAATTGAATCGTGCGCTGTATATTCAACCTCTTTTTCTTTTATGGCGCGTCAGAATAGAAAAAGAGGTTGAATATAATATAATAGCACACGGTGCTTGCTTTTTCTCTTCGGCCAGTGTCAGTTATGGAGTGTCGAGTCAATGTCAAAAATCCCAATGCTGTTAGAAAAAGTAAGGGATCCGTATGAAAACTGTGAAGCCCATCGCGTTAGTGTGTATAATTTCTGAAATTTTTGTCGTGCGAAGCCGGGCCGGGCCGCTAGTCACTTATAAATGCAGTGAACGGATAAAACATGGAAGCTTTCCTTGCGCTACAAAATGACCCAACGCAAAGTGTGCTGTGATAATGACATTGTGAGTGTAGAAAATTGTAAAAGCGTCCTACCACAACGGCGGGTAGACATCGGTGCAATCGGACCAGTCGTTCAGTATTTACTGTTTTAAAAATAGATATCGGGCGTAAAATAGTGAAATTCATATTGAACTTTACTTCTAAAGTCGATTTCCAACTGTGAATGTGTTGTCAGTGCTTCAGACTCTAATACAACCGCGTAATTGGAGGCTTCCTCCGGCGATTGGGACCGCTAGGTAAAGGGACCGCGTTCCCTTTCACCGGATTGATTTAATTTTATCATCCTTCTTCCGGCGAATGGGACCGCTCTCAAAATGATCGAAAAAATCCATGTTCAAAGCAAATAAAGTACAGTCAAAGTAAAAATTTAGTAGGTATAGAAAGTAATATCAAAAAACAAAACTCGGATCTAAGGTTGTGTGCTATGGCTCTACGCTCATGGAGTATTATACCTATAGGTAGGTAAGGTACTTACAATTAGCTGTTTTAGGATCTGAGATTACGTGCAATGGCTCTAAGCTTGAATGGAGTATTATACCTATAGGTAGGTACTTACAATTAGCTGTGTTAGGATCTAAGATTACGTGCAATGGCTCTAAGCTTGAAAAGAAAGAAAGAAAGAAAGAAAGAAGCTCCAGTGGAGTATTATACCGGAGTATTATATTGGAAGAGTTGGGGTGGTGAAATTCTATGCCGGCACCACACGGCGTGGGTGTCGTAAGAGGCGACTAAGGGAAACACGCCGGGGGGCGGGCAGCAGCGCCTTCTGCAGAACAACTACACCGAACTGCGATCCCCAACCCGCATGCCCAGCGTGGGGATTATGGGCAATAACCCCCAAATAATGATGCCATCTATGGCGCTCATTAGGGGAGGCATTATGTCCAGCAGTGGACTATTATAGGCTGGTGATGTTGATGTTGTGATTATATTGGATTGTAAGTAGCCGTTATTAAGAGCAGACGTGCCAGTTCATTGTTTTAATAAAATTCAATAATAAATCGCAATTGCTGACTAGTGACCTCGTTAACCGCTCGTTAAACTGTGTCATAGTGAACGCGCTAAAATGGACTAAGTTTATTGGACAACTACGCAACATAAAAAAATAAAAATACGAGATGGGGCCGAACAGTCCCTTCAGTCGGAGCAGCAGGGTAGAACGCAGCCCGCCCCGGACGCCCGCCTCGCCCGCGGCTCCCGCGCAGCCCTCAGCTTCCTCTCAGCCCCCGGCCGCCCCGCAGACGACTCCTCGCCCAGCAGTAGTGTGTGCAGACTTGATCGCGACCTCAGAACTACAAAACTGGATGACGGGCATAGACCAGTGCCTAAATGAGATCTGTACAATCGCCGAATCGGGTAAACTAAATTCAGATCAAAAATTACGAATTAGCGCCATGTGCCGTAAAGTGGGTCTCGGCACTTCGCAGATGGTTACCTTCTATCAATCTGTAAAGGCAAGAGCTATGACCCTTAACATTGAGAACCAAGCCCTTAAAGAGAAGATGGATCTATCAGAGCGACTCCAACACCTGACGAAAAGCATCGATGAGACAAACAAACCTCTCCCTGGCAACTCCTTCGCAGACATGGTTAAACGAGGCAATAATTTTATAAAGCCGATTAATATTAGCTCTGTAGCCATTTATCCGCAAGACAGCCTCAAGTCGAGCGAAGAAACCAAAACTTTGGTTCAAAAAATTATTTGCCCTGAGGACATGAAGCTGCATGTTAGAGGCCTAAGAAAAACAAGAAACGGAGGAGTGATAATAAGCACTGAAACGAGGGGCGACATAGAGAAGCTGAAACAATCGGTGCAGCTTACAAATTCTGGCCTCTTGGTCGATGAGCCGCAAAAACGGAAGCCCAGAGTCGTAGTAATTGGAGTGCCCTCATCTATGCAGGAAAAGGACGTTTTTACTTGTTTGTACAAACAAAATATAGCCGAATCACTTCCTGAGCTAACATTAGAAAAATACTTGTCGCTGATCAAACTGAGCCATAAATCCGGCAAAAAGGACGCTGAGACCTGCAATTACGTGATTGAGGTGCCTGCAGCCATCCGTAAGACCCTTATAACTAAAAACAGGGTATTTGTGAACTGGTCTTCATGTCCTGTTAGAGACTTCACCCTGGTCACCCGTTGCTACAAGTGCCAGCAGCATGGACATGCGGCAAAGTCTTGTCGTGAGGCATCTCTTATCTGCGGCCATTGTGGCGGTCAAGGTCATGCGGTGAAATAATGCACGAAGAAGACTGAGGAACCGAAGTGCGCAACCTGTATGCACTTCAAGAAACCAGCGAACCACGTCACTGGCTCCGCCGACTGCCCGGCGAAAATAGCGGCCGAAAAGAGGTACATTAACTCAATTGATTATGAGGGCGCCTAAGAGCGCCGTTATTAAGTATTCTTCGACCTCTTCTTATATTGTAGTTAAGTTTTTAATTGAATAATGATAAGTAGTGTTATAAATGACTTAGATAACTTCTCCATAGCAGAGTCTAAACTAAGTGAAGTAGAAAACTGCAAACGTTATGTTTCCTCCTACACTAATCCCTTGACTATACTAACACAAAATATTCGCAGTGTATTTAAAAATTATGATAACTTTACTGTCTTTCTAAAAAGATTAAATATCAACTGTGACATCATAGTACTAACAGAATGCTGGCTTGCCAAACAATATAAAGTACCATTAATACCGGGTTACACTATGTACCAAAGCACCAAAAATTACAACCAAAATGATGGCGTAATAGTTTATGCAAGGGAGCATCTCAACGTCTCTGTTGAAGAGCCAAATCTACAGGAATGCAACAGACTATTGGTTAAAATCGGGTCAGATTTTGCAATACTAGCTTTGTACAGATCGCCATCTTTTAGAAACCTCAACATTTTTAATGATTCTCTAAATGACACCCTGTCAAATCTATCATCATTGAAAAATGTGGTTGTTATTGGGGATATTAACATTAATATTTTATCTGAATGCACAGAATCAGGCGCACAGGACTACCTTAATCTATGTGCCTTTCATGGAATGCTTCCCGCGCACAATCTACCTACACACCAATCTGGGTCATGTTTAGATCACATTATAATAAAATCACATTTTACCTCACTCTCGCTTGTTATAAATTCATCCATAACCGATCACAATGCTGCCCTACTAACCTTAAATTGTAAATTACCTAAACTAAACAACATTCGTTCATTTACTAAGGTAAACATGCATACACTTGAAGATGACTTACGTAACATTGAGTTTGCCCCAGTTTACGCTTCCGCTGATCCGCAGTTTGGCATGTCTTTTATTATAGAAAATGTACGACAGGCAATAATCAAAAATTTAAGACAAGTTCTTTTGCATAAAAAGAACTTAAACATAAAACCTTGGATTACGCCGGGGCTCATTCGGTGTATGAAGCACAGAGACAAATTACATATGAAGGCCAAATTAAATCCCACCAATTCTGTTCTTCAGCTGTCGTACAAGCGATACAGAAATTACTGTAATAATATAATAAAGAAAGTAAAGATCGCCTTCGATAAAATGACACTCGAAAATGCTGGGAAAAATAGTAAAAAGATATGGAACTGCATAAAAACTGTCAAAGCAACGCGAGTCGCCTTCATGTTTATTGCAAGCTTGCTCAACTCCGCTTGAATCCGCTAATATGGCAAATATTTTTTTCATCGACGTAGGTAAGTGTTTAGCTCTTAAAGGTCACTCGCAACTTCCTTTTAGCCCAAATTTAACTTATAATTCCACATTAACCTCTTTTGCTCTGCTTAACACTGATGAGACCGAAATAGATAGCATAATCACGAGCCTTAAGGACGACTGCGCACCAGGCTGGGACAACATATCTGCCATACTAATTAAACAAAACAGACATATTCTTACTCCACCACTGACACATATTGTTAATAATTGCCTGAACCAAGGGCATTTCCCCAAATGCCTTGAAAAAGCTGTTGTTGTACCTGTCTACAAATCTAATCTGGCGCTAAGAATGAAATCACGAATTACAGACCTATATCTCTGCTTCCTGTCTTCTCCAAAATATTAGAAAAAGTAATAAATAAACGGTTAGTTAAATACTTAGAGGAAAGGTCAATTCTATCAAAAATGCAATTCGGGTTTAGAGCTAAAGTATCTACTGCAGATGCAGTTCATCACCTTACTAACCACCTTGAAAAAGAATTGGATCAGGGTAACCACACTCTTGGAATATTTTTAGACCTAGCTAAAGCTTTTGACACCGTTTCCGTATCAATACTATTGCGCAAGCTTGAAACACTAGGCATCAGAGGGACTCAGCTAAAACTTTTCACAAGCTACCTCGAAGAACGCACACAGTGCGTTAGGATAGCCGATGCCCTCAGTAATGATCAGAAAACTACTGATTTCGGAGTTCCCCAGGGAAGTGTCCTCATCATCATCATCAGCCTATGTTAGTCCACTGTTGGACATAGGCCTCCCCTAATGAGCGCCATAGCGCCCTGTCTTCGGCTTGTCGCATCCAGCATCTGCCAGCAGTCTTTCGCAGATCGTCATCCCACCTGGTCGGAGGGCGTCCTACACTACGTTTACCGAGTCGCGGTCTCCACTCAAGAACACGTTTACCCCAGCGGTTATCGGTTCTTCGCGAAATATGGCCGGCCCACTGCCACTTCAGTTGGCTAATTCTCTGAGCTATGTCGATGACTTTAGTTCTCTGTCGGATGTATTCGTTACGAATCCTATCCTTCAGAGAAACTCCGAGCATAGCTCTTTCCATAGCGCGCTGAGCGACTTTGAACTGGTGGACCAACCCTATCGTGAGTGTCCACGTCTCAGCTCCGTAGGTCATGACTGGTAGGACGCACTGATTAAAAACTTTCGTTTTCAAACATTGCGGTATGGATGACGAGAAGACTCGACGTAGTTTTCCGAACGCTGCCCAGCCTAGCTGGATCCTCCTCTTGGCTTCCTTCTCGAAATTGTTTTTACCCAACTGCAAAATCTGCCCGAGGTAAGTGTACTCAGAAACAATTTCGAGAAGGTGGCCATGTACGATCACCGGTCTTGGATCAATGTGGGCATTGATCATGACTTTGGTTTTATCCAAATTCATGCCAAGACCGATACATCGGGAGGCTGAAGCTAGACTGTCCAGCATCCGGTTCAGCTCCTCTAGCGACTCCGCCATTAAGACTATGTCATCAGCGAATCGCAGGTGTGAGATGTAGTCGCCGTTTATGTTGATGCCCTTGTCTTTCCAGTCCAGCGTCTTAAACATATATTCCAACGCGCTCGTGAACAGTTTCGGGGATATGACATCCCCCTGCCTCACTCCTCTGCGCAGTTGGATCGGTTTAGTCTGCTGGTCCTGTACTCGGACACTCATCGTAGCGGCTTCGTAGAGACATCTCAGCACCTCGATATAACGATAGTCTACTTGGCATCGCTGTAAGGATTGTAGAACAGCCCAGGTTTCAACGGAGTCAAAGGCCTTCTCATAGTCCACAAAAGCCAGACACAGGGGCTGATTATACTCTTCGGACTTCTGTATAATCTGCCTCACTGTGTGAATGTGGTCTATGGTACCATATCCTCCGCGAAACCCAGCCTGCTCCGGTGGCTGAAACTCGTCGAGTCTCCTGGCGAGACGGTTCGATATAACTCGTGAGAAAAGCTTATAGACGTGACTTAGGAGCGAGATGGGTCTATAATTTTTAAGAAGGGTTTTATCTCCCTTCTTAAAAAAGAGCACCACCAAACTCCCACTCCACGCCTTTGGAGTTCTCCCACTGTGAAGGACGGCGTTGAAGAGGCTCTGTAACTCCTGTATAACAGGGTATCCTCCAGCTTTCAAAAGCTCTGATGTTATTCCGTCCTCACCGGGGGCTTTTCCATTTTTAAGCTGCCTCAGAGCTAACACGATCTCGTCTTGACTGATGTCTGGCAGTTCGTCGGTATAGTGGCGTATCAAGGTGGCTCTAGAATCGTGGTCGTCTCGTTGGGAACGGGGAGCATGTGCAGCGTATAAACGGCCATAAAAGTCCTCTATCTCGGCCGATATCTCCGGCTTCGACAATACGGTCCTTCCGTCGTGCGTTGAAAGCTTCGTCAGGTGGCTCCTTCCAAGCTGCTGAGTGAATACTTTGGACCCTCGGTTTCGCTCTATCGCCTCTTCGATGAGGCGTGTATTGGAGCTCCGAAGGTCGCGTCGTACCATCTTCGCAATTCGCTTGTTCAGGTCTGACCTCTCTGACGAAGTCGCTTGGGTGGTTTCCCGTCTTTTTGTCATCAGCCCAAGAGTCTCATCCGAGAGTTTGGACTTCTTACCAGTACGCTGCTTTTTGCAAAACTTGATGCCCTCGTCCCTCAGCGTTTCAACCAGATTGTGTAGGGTCTCGTCAGCGTCATCAGTGGGTTCCAAGGCAGCGAATCTATCCCCGAGAAGCTGCTGAAACTTCTCGGTGCCCGCCATGATTTGGATTGGGTTCGGTCGGAGCGTGGACTTCATCAGACGGTTTCTTTCAAGCTTCAAATTTATATTCAGAGAGCCTCGAAGGAGTCGGTGATCAGATCCGGTATTGAACCTGTTGATCACTGAGACATCTCTGAATATATGCTTGCTATCCGTCATGATGAAGTCGATCTCATTTTTTGTCACAGAATCGGGACTCCGCCATGTCCACTTCCTTTGGGGCTGTTTCTTAAAGAAAGAGTTCATTAAGAACAGCCCCTCTTTCTCGAGGAAGTTGACGAGCATTTGTCCCCTGTGATTTCGAACACCAAAACCATGCGGGCCTATTCGGGATTCGTTGCCAGTCTGGGTTCCCACCTTGCCGTTAAAGTCCCCCATAACAACGTTGAAGTGAGCCTTGGTGGTGTGATGTAAGGCTTTGGATATGTCTTCGTACATATCCTCCACTTCATCATCCGAGTGTGTCGAGGTCGGTGCGTAAACCTGAATGACCTTCAAGCTGTAGCGCTTAGACAGCCGAAGGATCAGGTACGCTACCCTGGTCGACACACTGGAGATTTCTTCGACGTTGTTAGAGAGGGCCTTATTGACGAGGAAACCTACGCCACCCTGGGATGTTTTATCACCCTCACGAAAGTAGAGAAGATGGCCCGAGTCTAGGGTTACGGTGTCCTCCCCCTCTCTACGGACTTCACATAACCCTAGAACATGCCATTTAATGTTCTCTAACTCCACTTCCAACTGCGCTAGATGGTGATCAAGCCTCAGAGTGCGTCCGTTAAACGTTGCCAGGGTCAGTGTGTGTGGGGTGTGGTAGCCTAATGTAGCCCGGTGATTCCTAGCACCCCCTGCCCCGCCGTTACCGTGGCCGCTACCATGGCCAGGAATAGCGAGGCGGCCGGGAACTGGGGGCCATTTTGTGGCGGTTCTTGTCATTTGGGGGTATTGCCCATAATCCCCACGCTGGGCATGCGGGTTGGGGATCGCAGTTTAGTGGAGTAGTTCTGCAGAGGGCGCTGCTGCCCGCCCCCCGGTGTGTTTCCCTTAGTCGCCTCTTACGACACCCACGGGATGAGTTGGGGTGGTGAAATTCTTTATTATGCCGTTACCACACGGCACTGAAGTGTCCTGGTACCTACTTTATTTTTAATATATATTAATGATTTATGCAACTTAAAACTAGACCATGGCAAAATCATTTCATATGCTGCTGTCACTGCTCTACTTTTCTCAGCTGACTCTGAAGAAGAGGTGTACAAGCTTGCGCAACATGGATTTAATATTGTTAATAAATGGCTTCAGCACAACTTACTAACCCTAAATGCAGACAAGACTAAGTATACCTATTAGGAAATAGTCCCAAAATTGCATGCACATAATTGTGTAGGTGCTGATAACGTATGTATTTGCCCTACCATAAACAATACAAATAAAATTAAATACCTTGGTGTAATCCTGGATGACACACTCTCATTCAAACCCCATTTAGAAACTTTGGTAAGTAGAGTCCGCAAACTGATTTTTGTCTTTAAAAATCTACGCCATATTATCGAAAACTTATTATACAACTCTATCGGGCCCTCTGCGAATCCATTTTGACGTACTGCATTACATCATGGGGTGGAGTAGGTAAAACATTATTACTAACTGTCGAGAAAGCTCAAAGAGCGATACTCAAAGTATCAACTTTCCGTCCTTTTATTTTTCCAACAAACGATCTCTATAAATCATGTGCAGTATTAACAGTTCGACAGTTATTCATAATGAACATAGTACTTAAACAACACGCATCACTACCATATATTATGTCACTGAAAGCGCTAACAAAAGGAAGAAAAATAATGTTTGCCCAAAACAATCAAGTCAAAAACATACATTTTCAAAAAAAAATTACAGTTTCCTTGGTCCTTTTTTGTATAATAGATTAAATGTGTTAGCCAATATTTATCCAAAATTATAATTGTTGTAAGAAAAAACTTATAGACACCCTACAATCTATGTCATACGACGACACTGAAAATCTACTGATTATTTTAAAGTAGGCCATACATTGTAAGCATCTTTTATTACTATTAAAACTAGTTTAGCGTATTTAGCATAAGTAATTAACATAAATGCAACTTTATTATACAGTTTCTTTTGGATTTTTATTACTTTGTGTATTATTGAGCCATTTATCTGCCTGAAAAACAGGTTTTACCTAGTTCAGGCGCGTAGATTAACTTATCCCTTAAGATATAAGATTAAGTACTATTTGTAATTTTGTTAGCCCTAAGTTATTTTGAATAAATTATTTTTTTTTTTTTTATTTTACCTATAGGTAGGTACTTACAATTAGCTGTGTTAGGATCTAAGATTACGTGCAATGGCTCTAAGCTTGAATGGAGTATTATACCTATAGGTAGGTACTTACAATTAGCTGTGTTAGGATTTAAGATAACGTGCAATGGCTCTAAGCTTGAATGGAGTATTATACCTATAGGTAGGTACTTACAATTAGCTGTGTTAGGATCTGAGATTACGTGCAATGGCTCTACGCTCGTGGAGTATTATACCTATAGGTAGGTACTTACAATTAGCTGTGTTAGGATCTAAGATTACGTGCAATGGCTCTAAGCTTGAATGGAGTATTATACCTATAGGTAGGTACTTACAATTAGCTGTGTTAGGATCTAAGATTACGTGCAATGGCTCTAAGCTCCAGTGGAGTATTATACCTATAGGTAGGTACTTACAATTAGCTGTGTTAGGATCTAAGATTACGTGCAATGGCTCTAAGCTTGAATGGAGTATTATACCTATAGGTAGGTACTTACAATTAGCTGTGTTAGGATCTAAGATTACGTGCAATGGCTCTAAGCTCCAGTGGAGTATTATACCTATAGGTAGGTACTTACAATTAGCTGTGTTAGGATCTAAGATAACGTGCAATGGCTCTAAGCTTGAATGGAGTATTATACCTATAGGTAGGTACTTACAATTAGCTGTGTTAGGATCTAAGATTACGTGCAATGGCTCTACGCTCGTGGAGTATTATACCTATAGGTAGGTACTTACAATTAGCTGTGTTAGGATCTAAGATTACGTGCAATGGCTCTAAGCTCCAGTGGAGTATTATATCTATAGGTAGGTACTTACAATTAGCTGTGTTAGGATCTAAGGTTGCGTGCAATGGCTCTAAGCTCTAATGTATTACACCTATAGGTAGGTACTTATAATTAACTCTGTTAGGATCTAAGGTTGTGAGCAATAGCTCTAAGCTCTAATCGAGTATTATACCTACACTTACGATAAGCTTTGTTAGGAGCTAAGGTTGCGTTGATGAGTCATCCTAACCTATCTCGCTTCACTGTGACAGCTACTGAATAATAGTATTTCCCAAAGACAAAGTAGAACTAGTTAGTACAATGTCGGTCTTCAGGTTGCCCTAATTAGTTCTGTAGTCCATCGAGTTGGCGACAAAACTTAGATTGCTACGCTAACAGAGCTGACTGCGTTAGTGAATTAGGTCCTTTAGATATTACCATGATTTAAGACAAACATTGTTACGACGTCCAACCCTAAGACATAATATTGTAGACGGTGTGATGGTATTTTCGAATCTGGAATACGGAAATCCATAGAAGAATCACCAGAGGTATGCTAAAATGGTCATCATCAGCCTATGTTAGTCTACTGCTGGACATAGGCCTCCCCTAAATGAGCGCCATAGCGCCGTGTTCAGCTTGTCGGATCCAGCATCTGCCAGCAGTCTTTCGCAGATCGTCATCCCGCCTGGCCAGAGGGGTACTAGTTGGATGACTGATACACATAATGCAATATTATTACCAATATAGATATTTCTTAGTAAACATAGAAAACGACCAGAACAAAGAAAAATGAAGCATGCATATTACTGAACTCCAAACTTTCTCTCTTGATCAACAAAGGAGCACCGCGAAAGTGCTTCCGTACCACCTTGATACTGTTACTGGGTCGTCCATTATTTCAAAAGCAATTTCCACGGAAAGTTCCCAAGTTATTTGTTCTTAAATTAGTTTTATTTCCGCTGTTCAAGTTGTAATAGTTAACAACATAATTACTGCGACGAATAATGATGTAATCGTGAGACCTTATTAACTAGCGACCCGCTCGCTCTGTGCCGTGTGGTGCCGGCATAGAATTTCACCACCCCAACTCTTCCCGTGGGTGTCGTAAAAGGCGACTAAGGGAAAAACAGCGGGGGGCGGGCAGCAGCGCCTTCTGCAGAACAACTACACCGAACTGCGATCCCCAACCCGCATGCCCAGTGTGGGGATTATGGGCAATAACCCCCAAATAATGATGCCACCTATGGCGCTCATTAGGGGAGGCCTATGTCCAGCAGTGGACTATTATAGGCTGGTGATGATGATGATGATCTGATGATCTGGCTTCGCACGGGTGCAATGCTACAAAACCTTCTTCTTGAATCATTCTATCTATTTAAAAAACCGCATCCTAATCCGTTGCGTAGAGGGACAAATAGACAGACAGCGGAAAGTGACTTTTTTTTCTATTTACTATGTAGTGAAGAAAATTACAATGAAATAACCAAATCAGAACGTGTATTATTGAAACTAAATTAAGCTAAATTAGCTAACTGCAGACTGTTGCAAACAAACGGTAGCTCAACTGATACTAACAATACCAGGCAGAAGCGACCAAGATTCTTCCTGCTTTTTGTGCAGAACATATAAATAGGTACATAGAGAATCGCATGCCAAATTTAAGTTTCGACTCGTTCCATAGGGTTATTCCCGCTCGTCCCCTCGCTTCGTCCCCTGAGGGGACGAACGGGAAGTAAACTTCCCGCTGGCCCCGATGGGGACGAACGGGAAGTTTACTTCCCGTTGGTCCCCATTAAAATATTATGCGGATATTTTTGAATAAAATCAGAACATATTTAGTAATCAACTTGAAACATAAATATTAATTACTAGGTATAATATTACATTAACTTTACCCATCTATCCCTAAACTTTGCCTACTGGCTATTTTATAACACACTAGCGGAAAAGCCCCGACTTCGCACGGGTGCAATGCTTATACTGATGCATGTTATTTATAGAGGTAAACCTTCCTCTTGGATCAATTATACTTTATCGATTATAGAAACCGTATCAGAATTCGTTCCGAGGTTTTAAAAATCTAAGCACAGGGACTATACATATATTATATTCTATACTATGTAGTGATGTTACAATTAAAATGGTTTAGCAGACTAAAAAGTGGCGTAGATCATAAATAACATCCAACTCATCCTAAATTCTACAATTTCCTCGTAAAATATCACTTTCTGTAATAAATAATAGTTCCTTTTTGTCGCAACAGCGCTAATGATTCCAAAGATTATTTAGATGAGCTCGTATTTATTCTGAAAATCCTTACAATATTGTTTCGGTGCGGAGGCTGTTAAATTATTTATGGATGCCGCCTTATCTGTCTTTTGTTTTTATCTCGTGGCGAGGTTGGGTTTCTTACTTTCTTATCTTTTCAGTTTACACCGCAAATCTGCCAGACTTTCCAGTAGATTATGTCTAGAAGTTCAGCGTAAGAAAGCTGAATGTTTGCAACATTATGTTAATTTTTAGATGTGTAGGTAGTAATAGTAAGTAAGTAGTAGTAAGTAGTAGTATAAGTACATAGCAATAGCATTCATCATTTGGGGCTTATTGCTCATAATCGCCACGCTGGGCATGCGGTTTGGGGTACACAGTTTGGTGGAGTTGTTCTGCAGAAGGCGCTGCTGCACGCCCCCCGGTGTGTTTCCCTTAGTCGCCTCTTACGACACCCACGGGAAGAGTTGGGGTGGTGAAATTCTATGCACGGCAATACTACATACAAAATATCATAAAACCTATCCTACTTCAGAGATCGCCCACCACCAACGCTATCACCTAATAAAACAAGCCGTACATAGTAGTTTATCTCGCAACTTTGCTCGTAAAACCACTATGACAAGTAGCCTCAAAGAGCGACTGGCTCTGCCCTTTGTTTCCGTTCGCAATCAGAAGCAGGTCCCGGCGGAGGGATTATCTTAGGAGATGACGGTGGGGGCAGAGTCACAGCGAGTTGGAGGTTAAAAAATGGTTTAAGTACCAAGCGAGGTTATTCTGAAAAAGGACCCAAAGTCAAGACTAAGTAAATCATTCGTTTTTAAAAAAATATTATCTGAGGGTCGAAGAGACGTGTGATCCGGGATCTTTTGAGTATCTGGCGCAGCGCATCAGAATAAGACACAGCGGCGTCTTGGGGACGCTGCATACATATAAATATTAAAAGTTCTATAGAAATCTCGAAATTAAACATGCGTATTTGAAGTTCTCTTAAAATTTTTATTAAGTCCATATTTTTACTTATACAAAGAAAATTATCTTATAATAACAAAACTAAATTAAATCTAGTATTGAAATAGTTGTAGATTAAAGTAGTTGAGCTAACTGCGGACCGTTGAAAACAATCTAAAGGAAGGATGTATTATAAATTTTGGTGGTTTTCGCCCGAGTCACCAAGTCTCGTGGGTCCACAGTCTCAATACCGGTCAGCATTGTATCCATGACGCTGCTGGTTAGTACCACGTTAGTACTAAATTGATTCTTATGAAAGCTGAAATCCGCTTTCACAAGCGCCCCGCCCTTCCCACCTGAATTTGACTTTGTAAAACTTTTATATACCCTACAGCTCCGTTGTTTCATAAACCGGGTAAATCCGAAATTACAGAACTGTTTGTTACTTTAGATTCATCTTTAATGCCTAGATTCTAGATAGATATTTGCACAGAATTTTTCGTAGTAGTGGAGTCAATTGACATCTGTCAATTGTGATCTGAAATAAATGAGTTAATAATAATCTCAGAAAAACGATAATAATTGAGATGTCGGTAAATCTAAACTAAAATAAATTAGATAGTTTTGCGGTCACAGTTCATATCTATCTAAATAAATATATTTGTTTTGTTTTGACGACATCTGAATAAGCACCAATATTTTGCTAATAACCTCACACACACCTTCTGTAAACATAACTATCCGCCGCGCCGGCCGCCCCGGCTTCGCACTAGTATTTAACAAAAATTGAATTTTTCAGGCGGATCCCTAATTTTTTTGAAAATATTCTATTGCCTACATTCATCAGGTAAAATTAGGATTCTAATGGTGAAAGAATTTTTCAAATCGGTCCAGTCGTTTCGGAGCGTATTGACTTCAAACAAACAAACAATCAAATCGTCTTCTTTATAATATTAGTATAGATATAGATATTACTGTAACTAAGCCTAGTTTTCACACCTTCTTTTCAATAAATAAATAAATAATGCTGGACAATATCTAATCTTATCATAAATACATATCTTGATCTTGATTGATATTGATCCCTGCGATCCACCGTCAGCCACATCTTCACTTTCCATCAGGTGATATCGTGGACAAAGTATAAAATATTTGTTATGAGAAACGGAAACGAATTATGGGTCGACAAAACGCCGACAAAATATAACTTTTTTTGTATGAAACGGCAAAAATGAATTTGTGGTGAAAACCTGTGGTGCAATGGAAACCACACCGATGTCGCACCAGCTGCATCTAGAGGCAGTTGAAATACCGTGATGCTATATCACAAAATGGAAATTATAGTTTACTTTTATTAGTACCTACCAAATGAATGCGCTAGCGGTAAAACCTAGTTTTATTGCGCATCAAACGAAATATGAGAATTTCCTTGGAGATAAGTAGGTTTTTATTTAACGGGCACTTTAGCTAGTTCCTATATTCATCATGTATACATACTGACGTATATTTTATTGCTCGTAAACATTTTATAGGCGCAGCGCAGTCATGGCCTTTTCATCGGTGAGTTAGGGTTGAACTACATATATTTAAAAACATGTACACGCCTAAAACTCCCCTTCTTTGCGTGCAATACTACCTTATAATTCATTTAGATAAACGATTGGTGATAGATAAGCAAATGTGTCTTTTTTGTTGAAATTTACTGTTTGCAGTGCGACAAATTTTCTAATAAAGATATGAAAAAACTAAAAATTAGTTCTGTAATACCGAAGTCTTACGATAAAAACGGTCTTAAATTAGTGTTGGCCTTTTTTCAGAACATTTGCGGTAAATTAAATGCAACCTCTGTGACGTGGTGGGCGATGCTCCGCTTACGACGCAGGTTCGATTCCCTCGGGACAAATGTATGTACGATCTGCAGATATGAGTTCAGGCTGTTCTGTTCTGGTCTTTTTCTACGTATGTACCTACAATAAAAAATATCTAACTATGCATTATATTAATTAGTATATAGTCATTAAGTAACCATAACACAAGCTCTCTTAAACTTGGAGCTTTTGATGATGCGGTGTGGATTGTCCAGCTTTGTTTGTTTCATTGATGACGTCATGCTTGTAATTAGTTACCAACATTTTTTTATACATTTTAATAATGCTTGATTGTAATTTTGACGTCTCCAATTTGATTGTTGAATTTTTTACAATTTATAAGACACGGGTTATCCTTTTTTTCTTGCCACATTTTTCGAAATAAGAAAAATATATGTTTTCATTTACCTATGTATTTGATCAAGGATGTGGTACAGATATACAAACATAAATTATTTTTACAAATACAAAAACTTTTTGACGAAATATTTTAAGTTTTACTGTATTGTTTTTTGTTTCTCCATATAAATAAGTTCGACGAATGATGAGAAATTCATTAGCTCGAACGTTGAATCAGTGATATTTTTTTTGTTTTAGCGTCGGATTTATTTATAGCAGTAAAAAATAAATTGGATACTTACGCCACGACCGCGCATTCAAATTTCATAGTTTTTGGCGTATTTCCACCGCAGGTATATACAGGGTGGAATTTTGTAATGCCACCTGGAGGGAAAGTACTCTTAATACTGTAGATAGAAAATTGTACTCAAAGAAAACATTCCTTTAAATTTGAAAAGAAAGAAAACTGCATTCAAAGATTTTCGAAAATTCGCTTGCCACACCCGGGATTCGAACCGACTAAAATCTGTAAAAATTACACCCTGTACTTTTATTGCATAGATCGTTAGGGTCAATAAGAAGGATGAAATCTCTTTAACAAACTTAATAAATTAAATGAAAGGAAAACCCATGAAATCTTAAATTATAAATTGAATGGGTCAAGTTATGCACTTTAACTTAAAGATCCATCTGTTTACTTGTGTCAGTAATTAATAATTATCATTGTCGTCATTTATCCATTAAAAATGACGAATTAATATTTAGAGTCCACGTGTACCAAGGTCATTTAAACACTGTCAAGTATCTTGAAATACTGGATCTCTTAAGAAATTAGTTAAATGGTTTCCCCGAGGCAGAGCGAAACCAAATAATTCTACAGCAAGATGGTGCTCCGATGGCCGATGGCCCATAACAGCAGAATCACTACTGCCTACATTAATAACCATTTTAATACCTGGATTGGTACCAAGGGCACAATCAGATGGCCTGCGAGATCACCAGATCTAACCCCTTTAGATTTTTTTTTGTGGGGTAAAAATTTAATTTACATGAAATCTTATGCGAATGTAAACGAGTTGAGAGTTGAAGTTCAGAATACGATTTATAAATATTCACCACAACACGTTATTAAAAGTTACTAGAAATGTATTCGTTAGAAGAATAAATTTGTGTATCCAAGAAAATGGAGCCCATTTCGAGCAACTAATTAGTTAGTTGACTTTTTATTGTAAATAATTAAAATAATTTAAGATTTCATGGTTTTCCTTTCATTTAATTTATTAAGTTTGTTTGAAAGATTTCATCCTTATTATTGACCCTAACGATCTATGCAATAAAAGTACAGGGTGTAATTTTTACAGATGTCAGTCGGTTCGATTCCCGGGTGTGGCAAGCGAATTTTCGAAAATCTTTGAATGCAGTTTTCTTTCTTTTCAAAATTAAAGGAATGTTTTCTTTGAGTACAATTTTCTAACTACAGTATTAAGAGTACTTTCCCTCCGGGTGGCATTACAAAATTCCACCCTGTATATAGATGGTGTCTAACCCTCACCACCCCTAACCCATAGGTTATGGTCCTTACTCGAATAGGGTGGTTTCTGTCTAAATACAGAATGATGCAAAAGAAACGGACCATCATTTGAAGCTGCAATAAATAATAAATTATGAGAAAAAAACACAAGTAAGCTGGCAATAGCGCTGCATTGTCTCATCGTATTGGGCTTCCGACGATGTGTGGTGATCAGTGTGTTGATCTTTAAATATATTGCGATCGAAAAAAGGTTAGATCAATTGTATATTTTAGATGTAATCCTACTGATATTATAAACGCGAAAGTTTATAAGTATGGATGAATGTTTGTTACTCGTTTACACAAAAACCGTTTACTAAACAGATTTTGATGAAACTTGGCGCTCATGTACGAGTAGTTTATGACGTGGGTCATGGGTCAATAACATCTGGGTCACTTTATCCCGAAAATCCCACGGGATCGGGAGTTACTCGGGTGAAACCGCGGGCACCCAGCGTTTAACCTAGTTTATTTAATTAGGTACTCTGATTGGTTTTCCTTGTTCATAAATCTAGTATATTTCCCTGATTTTTATCAAACAAAGCTAAAACAATCGATAAAGATGGATTGAAAATTCAATTTATTAAACATATAACAAAACTAGCGGTCCGCCCCGGCTTCGCACGGGGATTAAACAAAAATTTCAGAAATTATAATGACTAACACGATGGGTTTCACAGTTTTCATACGGATCCCTTACTTTTTTTAATAGCATTGGGATTTTTGACATTGACTCGACACTCCATAACTGACACTGGCCGCAGAGAAAAAGCAAGCACCGTGCGCTATATATTCAACCTGTTTTTCTGTGCTGACGCGCCATAATAGAAAAAGAGGTTGAATATACAACGCACGTTCAATTATTGAATTTTCCATGCGGATCCCGTATCTTTTAGTTAGGGAATTTTTTGAAAATATTATATAGCCTATGTTCATCACGGAAAATTTAGGATTCTAATGGTGAAAGAATTTTTCAAATCGGTCCTGTAGTTTCGGAGCCTATTCAGTTCAAACAAACAAACAAACATACAAACAAAAAAACAATCAAATCTTTCCTCTTTATAATATTAGTATAGATAATTACGAAACAAAATTAAAAATCCAAAAAAAGGGATATTTACGGTCTTATCGCCTAAGAACGATTTGTAACAGACGACTGCATGGATAGAATCGTTGGATGGAACGTGTGAATTATTAGGTAGCTTATTTATTTTTATGCAATTTTCAAAATTCTAATTATAACACATACATAATTATGTATAAATAACGATCTGAGGCGTAGGGTAGATCTGAAAATTTGTTCCACGTGATCTGGTCGTTTTCTATGTATGATAAAAAATATCTATCGATATTTACATTGTTGTGGTAATTATCTTATCAAAATAGAAAAGATGGGAGTAAATTTATATTTCAGCCAATAAAACTCAGTCGCAATGATTTCAGTTTTTCATGATCATGGCGCAAATAATGTGCCAATATAGTGTAAAAATAACACAAATCACAGTAGGTACTCCGTTTTTAATTATTCTAGGAGAAGATTGTTTATATTCAAGGGGTGCCTTAAATAAACAATCTTCTCCTAGAATAATGTACAAAGGAACCGTCTTTGTACAGGGTGCCTTGAATAAATCAATAATTAGACTACAACAATTCGTATATTGTTTCCAAAAACAATACAAATTAATGCTCAAAACAACATCTTAACGAACGATACAATTAATTCCTTTGTCCGTAGAACAAACAAGCAAACTTCTGCCAAGGAACTTTAAACGTTATTACTAACAAACTAAAGTCGAAAGAAGTGAGTTTAAGCTTTTTGGTTTTGATAATTCGTGAAATATTTGAACAGATGTGTTATATAGAACTTTATTGTGAGTTTATGTATAAATAGTGGTTGTATATGGATGAAATCGTGTATATTATATACCTTGTGGTCTAAAACGGACCATCAAAATGCTGCGCGTCACTTTGGTTCTTCTGTTCGCCGCGGTAAGTTTTTTTATAACATTTAATCAGTTTGTGGTATAAAGCAAAATATCTACGGCTTATACAATAGAAAGATATTATATATGTTTATTAAAATTATAAAAGAGATCCTTCACTTCAATATCGAAACGAGACAGTTCTAGTGCAAAGTTCTACACTAATTGTGAATTATACATATTCGTAGTATTAAGTTAGTAGAATATACTTACAATTATAGAATATTTTTTTTTAATTTTTTTTTATACTGCTTTGTGACAAACATCCTTTATCGTATTTTATTCAACTCGAAGCCATGGACGGACATAAGTGCAATGAGTCTGAATATAAATAATATTTATAATAAATACAATTATAAATAATCAATGCGTGTCAGTTACAAAATTATAAACTATGTTTATGATACAGTACAACAAAATTTTGTTTTCGTAAGTAAGCATTCAGATTTTTGCCGCAATTACAATGGGACAAAATACATTGGGATTTTATGTCTATCATAAATCGTAATTGAAATTTAATTTGGTGTTAATATTTGAATAGACTCTGTATAGTAAATTAAGTCTGTCATTTCCAACCAAACCACAACAGCACAGAGATGGGTTTAATAATTACTAGCAATTCGTCGGCTTCACATGGGTATTAAACAAAAAATTCAAAAGTTTTAAATTTTTGCACAATTGGGTTACATTTTTAATGTTTTCATATGGAACCCTAACTTTTTTAAAATATTCTATAGCCTATATTCATCAGGGATACTGTATTCAAAAAGTGAAAGAATTTTTCAAATCGTTCCAGTATTTTCGGAGCCTATTCAAATTTTTTTATTGCGTTCATGTTGCAAATTCAATCCAAAGAAACAAACAGCTTTATAATATTAGTTGTAGACGAAATAAGCTAAGTAAGTCATTTAATTCATAAAATAACCTGTCGAATCCCATTACTCGTACGTCAGAATAATCCCCGATGCTTGCCGTGTGAACGACAGGTTCAAGAACCCGTACGATTGGAATTGCCGGAAAAATTGAGAGCATTTCCGAACGGTAATTTATTTTGTGAATGTATGTTTTACCCGATATTTAGATGAATATTAGATAAAGTGTATCGCTGGTCTTTAGATTAACCCTCTTAAAGGTAATGTGCCGTTGATTTTGGCCCACACATACCTCCCAAAAGACCGGGCATCTAAGTAGGTACACGAGATCAAATGAGAAACAATAAAATGTATAGGTCCTACGTCTACCCCCAACTTTTTTTAATTTGACAGTAAGATATTATTTGTATTTTGTCAGTAAGATACTTAGGTACGCCTTTATGAAATGTTGTAGAATTTAAGATTGGTTGTCTCATGCAAGTAAGAATGTAATATTATTTAAGAGAAATATTAGGTATTTAACCGTATAATGCTGGATAGTCCACACTTCATCTAGCCCCAAGCTAAGCAGAGCTTGTATAGCTTGGTAGGTACTAGATGACTAGATTACATACTTGTATTTCCTTTTTTGTTTATCAAATACTCGTATAATTCTTATTTCCAAGATAGCTATTAACCAGAGAAGTTTGATTTGCTAGTAAGGTGCAGGCAACTTGTATGACCTCATAAATAGTTACGACAAATGCAGGATGTGGCAAGCGGAATCTCTGCTCAAATAATATTATATTAATAAAATGTAATTACTCGCACATCAAATTCGCAATTATTATAATTATTCTCAAAGTATGAGATTTACAATTGAACAGTGCAAAATAAAATTTTAAGGTAGTTCAATTTATTTAAAGAAAAATCATATTGTTTAAGACGCTCTATAAATTAACATATATTTTTAATATACATAAGCCGGTGAGGCTCTAGCCTATATATATTAAAAAAATATAATAATGTAATATATTGTATGCATATCAGTATACCAATCATCGAATACCTAAAACACAAGCTCTGTTTATCTTGGGGATAGATGATGCTGTGTGTCCAGCATTATTCATTTTATTTTATTTATGTCCAGCCTTGGACTATAGCTGATAATGATGATGACGCAACTCTAAAATCAAATAGTAGATTTTAATCTGGGCTTTGTTTCAACTTCAATCGTCACATTTAAATAAATTCACATCGAAATCGAAATCAATTTCCACAAAATTGAAATAAAGCTTCGGTGAAAATAGTGACAACTGCTCTGAGTTATGAAAACTGTTCGCCGGGAGACAGGGGATCCCGCGGGATTCTATCCCGGGATCCCGGGACTCTCGGGTTGCGCGATAATCCAGCTTTCATTGCTTTGTCACTGAAATGTGTGACAAGCCGTTTAATTTTGTAAAATTAATGATGTTGCCGTCTTAAATTTATATCTCAGATTTATATCAATAATCTAGCTTTGGCTTTTTGGAACCAGCAATAACAATTACTAATATTTATTACCATGGTTTTAAGCTCACTTTACAGTAAAGTACTACATTTTGTATTCTCCTCCTCTTGCCTTAAATATAATACATAATTTCTTGTACTGCGATACTTGTCTATACTAATATTATAAAGAGTTAAGATTTGATTGTTGATTAAACCAGGTGTCATTTGCGGATTTTACTCCGCGAACTAAAAACTCTGGAACCTTGTCATAACAAGGTTTGTCTTTTAAGTCCTTCAATTTTCGCAGTTTGCTTTAAGATGGGATCTGATAAGGTGCTAAGTGTAGATATAAATAAATAATGCTCGACAATCCATACAGCGTCATCTAGCCCCAAGCTATGCATTTTATACTTGTGTTATGGGTACTGGATGACTGGATATACTTAATACAATATATTACATTAATACAAATATTTTTATACATAGAAAATACCAAAAACACCAGCTACAAATATTGGCAGATCGTACAAATATTTGTGTTGAGGGTGAAATCGAATCCGCTACCTCCGCGTCGCAGGCGGACCTTCGCCCACCGCGCTACAGAGGGCAAAAGCCTTTGTCCTTTCTCAGTAGTTTTTATAAAATTACTCAAAGTGCAAGCCATTATTTGAGAAGAAATTACGAGGTGTTAAATAATCTTAAAAATAAAACCAACCCGTATTAAGTCGTTAGCACGTTCCATAATTGTGGGTTTCGGGTAATTTCTCTGAAGGGGGCCTCTTTGACCCCAATTTGTGGGTCTTTATGTGTCAGGGGGTTAATTATAGACTTTATTGAACAATTTCCTGAATTATGGACAGGTAAGGCAGGGATAAAAGTTTGAAAGTTATACTTCATTGCTTAACTAGCTTAGGTTTTAGTAGATTAGGCAGTATAAGCTTAACTGGAGTTTTAGATGACCTACAAATAGGTGAAAAAGGTAGAGGGGATAAAAAAAGATATATAGGTAAACAAAAAAGTTCGTTAGTAAAATAGAATATTAAATTTGAAAAATTCCTAGATAAATATCTAGTCATCAAGATCGACCGCTACTCGTAATGTTTGACGACCTCTTAGGCACAGTTAGCAAGGTCCACCTGCGACGCAGGAGGTTCGATTCCTCAGGACAAATGTTTGTACGATCTGCAGTTGTATTTGTTCGCGGTGTTCTATCTTTACTAAAAATATTTATATCTATGTAATATATTATATATGTAGCATATCAGCCATGTAGTAGGTACACACCTATTAACACAATCTCTCTTCTTAGCTTGGAGCTAGATGATGTGTGGATTGTCCAACATTATTTATGTGAAACTTTAATGCGGACCGCGAAGAACGAAGGTACTCCGGCCTTTTAAAAAAAATATCTGAACATCCGGTCGAAGCGACTTGTGACCAGAGAGCTGGTCAGTATCTGGCGGAGCGCATCAGCATTGCCATACAGTGAGAAAATGCAGCCAGCGTTTCGGCAACGCTTCCGACTAGTGTTAATATGGATCAGTTAAACTACTTGTATAGGTATTGTATGCAACAGTCCGCAGTTAGTGCAATTGTAAATACATAATCTAATTTTGTTATTTATTGCAATTTTCCTTGTTAATGACGAAGTCTGTGGCGCGGTGGGCGAAGGTCAGCCTGCGACGCAGTAGGTTGCGGGTTCGATTCCCGCCTCAGGACAAATATTGGTACGATCTGCAGATATTTGTTCAGTGTGTTCTGGTCGTTTTCTATACATAATAAAAAATATCTATCTATTTAATTATTGCATTCTGTATATCAGTCATCTAGAACCAATAACACAAGCTCTGCTTAGGCTTGGGGCTAGGTGATCACGGACTGTACACGTTCTGCCTAGTTGCTAATCTGTCCAGCTGAGAATCCGTCCAGTTGAGAAACCGTCCAGCTGCGAATTTGTCCAGTTGCTACGGAGCGGATGCTGTGTGGATTGTCCAGCATTATTTATTTATTAATTTTATTTATTTATTACAGAGCGCCCTCTCGGCTCCCAGCTACTATGAATATGCCAGCATGGACGGCACTGAAGACCTTGGCATTGCTAAGAACATCGGTCGCGCTAAGTAAGTTGCATTCCTCCAAATCATTTCCACCGTTTGTTCTTTTTGCTGCTATGGCTCTTACAGGTAGAACATTAAGCTTCTTTTAAAATAAACTTAGATAGTTAACTTAGTGGTACCTTTACAGTTAACACTAAGTTTATTTTCTGTTAGACCACGGCAGATGGTAGCTAGACAAAAATACCTACTTTACTCCTGTGGCTGTACCTTTACAGGTAGATACTCAATTTATTTTCTGTTAGACCACGGCAGATGGTAGCTAGATAAAAATACCTACTTTACTGCTGTGGCTTTACATTTACCTTTATAGATGGATACTAAGTTTATTTTCTGTTAGACCACGGCAGATGGTAGCTAGACAAAAATACCTACTTTACTCCTGTGGCTGTACCTTTACCTTTACAAGTAGATAGGTACTAAATTTATTTTCTGTAAGACCACGGCAGATGATAGCTAGACAAAAATACCTACTTTACTTCTGTGGCTGTACTTTTACCTTTACAGGTAGATACTCAATTTATTTTCTGTTAGACCACGGCAGATGGTAGCTAGACAAAAATACCTACTTTACTCCTGTGGCTATACCTTTACCTTTACAGGTAGGATACTAAGTTTATTTGTTGTTAGACCACGGCAGATGGTAGCTAGATAAAAATACTTACTTTACTCCTGTGGCTGTACCTTTACCTTTATAGATAGGATACTAAGTTTCTTTTCTGTTAGACCACGGCAGATGGTAGCTAGACAAAAATACCTACTTTACTCCTGTGGCTGTACCTTTACCTTTACAAGTAGATACTAAATTTATTTTCTGTAAGACCACGGCAGATGGTAGCTAGACAAAAATACCTACTTTACTCCTGTGGCTGTACCTTTACCTTTACAGGTAGATACTCAATTTATTTTCTGTTAGACCACGGCAGATGGTAGCTAGACAAAAATACCTACTTTACTCCTGTGGCTGTACCTTTACCTTTACAAGTAGATACTCAATTTATTTTCTGTAAGACCACGGCAGATGGTAGCTAGACAAAAATACCTACTTTACTCCTGTGGCTGTACCTTTACCTTTACAAGTAGATACTCAATTTATTTTATGTTAGATCACGGCAGATGGTAGCTAGACAAAAATACCTACTTTACTCCTGTGGCTGTACCTTTACCTTTACAGGTAGATACTCAATTTATTTTCTGTTAGACCACGGCAGATGGTAGCTAGACAAAAATACCTACTTTACTCCTGTGGCTGTACCTTTACCTTTACAAGTAGATACTCAATTTATTTTATGTTAGACCACGGCAGATGGTAGCTAGACAAAAATACCTACTTTACTCCTGTGGCTGTACCTTTACCTTTACAAGTAGATACTAAATTTATTTTCTGTAAGACCACGGCAGATGGTAGCTAGACTAAAATACCTACTTTACTCCTGTGGCTGTACCTTTACCTTTACAGGTAGATACTCAATTTATTTTCTGTAAGACCACGGCAGATAGTAGCTAGATGAAAATACTTTCTTTTCTCATGTGGCTGTATAACACAGGATGTATCAGGCAGATCTAGAAGAAACCTTTAACTTTTAATCTTTCCAGCCACCTGACTGACTCCACCACCAACCTGATCGACAACGGAGAAATGTCTTTCTATCTCCTCTCCATGCAGAACATCTTAAACGACATCGCAACCTCTTCAAGCCGTGCCCAGCAGGTTTACGCGGTTGCCAACGCTTTGGCAACCATCGTGCCTTTGACCACTGGTGTAGCCGGAACCGCTTGTAATGATGCCAGGGTAAGTAATAAGAAAAAGTGCGAAGTGCTTTATTTCCTTTAGACCTAACGGACTCTTGGTCACGTCACAAAATACAAATTACATAAGTATTGTAAATGTAGACAGGCAGGTTAAAGGCGACATATGAATAAGAATATAATGTTGTATATCTGTAGTTAGGTATATAGTTTAAAACTATATTTTTTGTACATAATAAGATTCATTAAATTATTCAATACCATATAAACTTTATAAAAAAGCCACATATAAAATACATCCGTTTTTTTTAAGTTCTTACGATACGTCACGGAAGATATCCTCCCGAATCAGTGCTGCCCCGTTCGACCCAAAACATTTAATTTGAGTTCCCCTCTCACACGTACTTTATCTACAGCTACATATTCAACATAATCTTCTTAACCCTAAGGTGATCAACGCATACGCCGCTGGCAACACCAAGCAAGCTGTCTCCCACTACATCAACAACCTGGCCAACAGTTTGGAGCTCGTGGTCCGTCTGGTCCAGAACCCTCAGTCTGCTCGCTTCTCGGTAAGTCAGCTGCAATATAGCTTAGTGTTTAGATAGAGATAGGTAACGTTTATTGAAAAGAAATGACAATTATTATGGAAAATAGCGAAAGAACTGTACTTTATATTTACTTTTTGTTCTGTCTCGTAGCATGTATTTGTATATTTTTATATATTTGTTTATTTAAAAATGTAGTTTTTCAAGCGTACCCAATACAATAGACTGCCTAGTTCTATTAAAAGTAATTAAAATCCTAAAAAAGAATTACATATAGGAATAAAAATAACAATAAAATTTGCCAGAGCTTCTGCGGTGCCTATGAAAAAATAAATTAAATTTAATGTATTCTTATACTTTAATTAAAATCCTCTTTAATATAGAAGAAAATCTAATCTAGATTGGTAAAAACGATAATGTTGTAGCAGGATAGTCCATAAGTAGGTATAATTTTATGAGACAAAAGGTTTGCTATGGTGTGGGATGTGGTAAGTAAGCTCATATAAGCCAAACTCCTCATCTGCAATGGTAATTGAGCAGGCGATGGTGCAGCAATACAGGTCATCTATCATTGCCCTGTGGGACCATCTGTCATCGCCCTCCATTGTTTGTTACCTCAGTTGATAGGAGTAGAGCAAGCCGCGGTCTGTTCCTTACCTCATCGTATACCAAATAATTGTGTAGTATATTAATCGTGGTGACAGAAGTTGTATAAATTTTGACATGCGACTGAATTTGTTTTTTGCTTTTTGCTTATCAGTGAGAAGTGCCGTATTTATTGGTGGACTTATCAAATGAAACAGAAACGAAATGCGATGTACTTTATTCTAGAGTGAGAGAAAATTTAGAAGCTTTCGATAGGTTATTTTGTTTCGGGGTCTGTTAGAGCTAGTCAGTGCTGTAGACGCTCATATAACCAAGCTCTTTTCACTTATTAGTACTAGATGAGGTAGAAGCTTATAAACTCGCCTCCTCGACTATTATAGTTTTTCTAACGTGTCCGAATGATTCATAGCTGTACGGTGCTATGTTTATTCAGCTGAGGCAAAAAATTGATTACGTTTGAATATTTCACTGGTTTTCTTATCAAGAGATTTCGTGCTTAATTGAATTGGAAATTTAATTTTATTGAATGAATTTGGTATCCCGATATTTTGTTCATATCGCTTGAACAAAATCCTAACAGTCCGTCTATAAGAGACTGATGCTGAACAGGAATTTATAAAATAATTAATGTAAGCCATTCATTTATAAGCTTTCGCGATTTGATAATATTTAAGTAGGTATTATTTATCGGGTATTTGTATAAAACAAAAGGTACGCGATAAATACCTGATAAATGTAAGTACAGTAATGAGGAATTCCTAATGCAATTCAAAACAAACAATAGTCACACCTTACTACTTCAAACTAATAAGTAAACATAAAAGCGAAACTGTCTATCTGTCTACCACCATTTCACGCCTTAAGGCGCATACAGCACTTAAACTAGCGCCACCACCTACTTTATGTTATTATTCTATTTAACAAAGGAATTTTCAAAAATCCATCGTCCAGTTTGTGATACCTATCATAAGCTTTTTTTAATGCCTCTGTAATAGTTTTATTCTATTTAGTTTAGGAAGAGATACGAAGTTGCCCTTGGTGGCCACCAAAATCTATTTTCGTATCTCTTCCTATTTGAAAACTTAATTAATGAAACCCAACGTGTACGGGCGTGAAAATTTAATTAATGTATATTTTTCTGTATTTTCAGACAGGCCCGAGTTCAAGATGCGAGGCTGACGGCAGAGTGTACCAATTCGAAGCCGTTTGGGACCGCATCCTTAAAAACCACCCCAACAACGGGTAAACATTCATTATTGAGCTTTTTACTCGTGTTCCTCTTATTTTACGAGTACAACACTCCGCCGCCATCTATTTTTTTTAAGGAAGGCCTACAGCTAATATAAATACAAAATGGTTAACTAATTAATTTATTTTATTAGTGCGTTGAACACAGGCATTTCAAAACTTTCATTTAGTATAACTAACTAGCTCTCTCCCCGCGGATTCACACGTTTTTTGGAATAACACTGCCGATTGCTATTCCAGGATCTTTGTATGGCTAACACTTTTGTGTTCCCATACAAAGAGCCATACATACAAACGCAAACTTGTATTATATTTTCAAGATAATATTGTCCCTTTTGTGACGACCTCTGTGGCGCGGTGGCCGAAGGTCCGCCTGCGACACAGGAGGTTGCGGGTTCGATTCCCGCCTCGGGAAAATATTTGTACGATTTGCAGAAATTTTTTTTGGTCGTTTTTGTAATTATAAAAATATCTATCTATGTAATAATATTGTATTATGTATATCAATCATCTAGTACCCGTAACACAAGCTCTGCTTAGCTTGGGGCTAGATGACGCTGTGTGGATTCAACATCATCAACATCAACATCACCAGCCTATAAAAGTCCACTGCTGGACATAGGCCTCCCCTAATGAGCGCCATAGATGGCATCATTATTTGGGGGTTATTGCCCATAATCCCCACGCTGGGCATGCGGGTTGGGGATCGCAGTTCGGTGTAGTTGTTCTGCAGAAGGCGCTGCTGCCCGCCCCCCGCTGTGTTTCCCTTAGTCGCCTCTTACGACACCCACGGGAAGAGTTGGGGTGGTGAAATTATATGCCGGCACCGCACGGCACTGTGTGGATTGTCCGGCATTATTTATTTATTCTTCTTTCTTCCACAGTTACGTCAACGAACAGTACTGCACAGCCAAACGTCTCTACAACGCGTTTGACGTGAAGCAAAACAATGTAGCAGCGGCCATCACTGCCACTTCCATTCCGGAAGTTATTGAGGTCATCAACAACATCTATGGACAAGTGGTTGCAGTAAGTATTGTTTGATAACCTCCTGTCATAAATCTAACACCGGTACCGCACGACACGAAGATAAACATTTAAATACGGGCCTACCTAAATCATTTTAGGTGAGATAATGGCTACTTTCCAGAAAAAGGGATAGTCAATATGTACAGTTTAAATAAATAATTTTTTTATTAAGCTCCATAATCCAAACAGCATCATCTAACCCTAAGGTCAGCAGAGCTTGTGTTATGGATACTAGATAAGTGTTATACTTATCTAAATACTATAGTGTTCTGGTCATTTTCTATACCTCTATATATTATTATATATAGAAAATGATATCACATAGATCTTTTTATAAAGATCTATGTAAATATTGTATTAATTATATCAGTCATCTAGCACACAAGCTCTGTTAGCTTGGGGCTAGATGATGCTGTGTGGATTTTCCAGCATTATTTATTTATATTGATAATTTTTAATTTATTCCTAAGTTTCGATTTTTTGCGGCGCTCGTACTTTATTTTTACTTTTCGTTCAAAAACTTTAGTTATTTAATTTCTAAATATATCTTGCTTTTGACATTATTATTAATTAACTTCCTTATTTCCAGTTCATCCAAGCCCTGGGAGGTAGCGGCGATCTAAACAACGCCCGAAACGCCCTTCAAAGAGCTTTGAAAAACTACTAATCAAAAACTCTTATATATGTGATATAGTATAGTACTCTTATATACCCACGATAACCAACATAAAATAGAATATTGAAGATAGAAAGAATAATATATATTTATATTAGTTACATACATATATATATTTGTATTAGTTTATATCGCCTCTATGTTTATATAGATATTGTAAATATACGTTTTATTATGACGACGCGGCTTTCATTATGGTAAAGATTTTTTGTATATAAAGATGTATCCAAAGGACAATATTTTTTTTTTGTTTTATTTAAATTTTCCTGTTATATTTACCTAATAGTTTTATCTTGTGGTTTCGCGCTCGCTGTTTCCGTTAAAGTAGCCTATAATATTTAATTTAAGTCTACAAAATGGGTATTTTTTTCTCGTTTTCTATACTGCGTCTGGTGATCTGTTTATGTAAACAACTATCGCTCCGTTCCGGCTTCACATGGGTTAAATACCCGTGTAAGGACCTTAAGGCCTTTACATGTAGAGGTTGTAATTGTAGGTAGTTTACCTATAGCACCTCACTTTGTGATGTCACCGTTGGTGACGTACCTAGTAAAGTTTGTACGTACTGATGTTAAAATATTATGACATTATGGGCTGATGGTAAATAACTACGTGCGACACAGATTACCTAAATCGCCGCGTGCGCAAAATCGATAATGTAGGGTGAAACCACCGTAAACAAAAATAAAAATTTTAATAATGATAATTTTTCACACGTTCGGCCTCATTATTGAAGTTTTCATAAGAACCCCTAACTTTTTTGAAAATATTCTGTAGCCTATGTTCATCAAAGATTATGCAAGATTCTCATGGTGAAATAATTATTCAAATCGGTCCAGAAGTTTCGGAGCCTATTCAAACCAAACAAGCAAACAGTCAAATCTCTCCTCTTTGTAATATTGATAAAGATAATCCAATCTGTTCTCCGATATGATCCACTTGTGTCGTTAATAAAGAAGTTAATAGAGTTGACTCCAGTGTGGTACCTCCAAGCTTTTGTCGGATGTGATGTAGGCGATCTCATTAATATATTTTATATCTCTATACATATATTCGCTAAATATTCCAAAAAATTTAAGCGAAGAGAAGAGAGTCCCAATTGTTTTCGACTATGGTGGGTATATACTTGATTACGTGGCGCAAAGGTCAGCGCATACCAAAATAAGGGAAGATTGAACTTTCGAATTTACTTAAACAGGGTCATAGGTAGATAATCAATAAACTCTGAAAGGTGACTTGGGTAAATCAAGACTAACAACTTTTATTCTATGACTTTTTCCAAAAAGTAATAGAACATTAACCACTTTTATCAAAGCAAACTTTCTTTCTTTGCTAGAGACACACAAGTGCCGCCGCGTGCTTCGTCACTGGCTTGTGCTGCGGTCGTATTACGACTTTAATCTGTGACCTAAGAAGATCATGACATAGAACTAAGAAGATCAGAACTAGAAATTTACTTATATATTTTATTGGTATGAAAAAAATCATTGAGTTAGACAAAGTCATAAAACAAAAGTTGTTCCCAAGTCGCCTTTAAGAGGTTATTGATTACCTATAAACCTGAACATAGTGTGATTATTATTACCAAAATGTAACAGCTCTAAACAAGGAAATTGGATACAATACCTATAGCATTGTCCTGTAAACGGCTAGTTCCTAATTGGCTTATGGTAAATGAAGTCATGTATTTGGTGGTGTTTTTCCTATTAATTTGGACTCTTTTTCAATGTATTTTATGCGAAAATTGTGCGATCCAAAATCCAGGTGAGCAAATTTCAAATTAAAATAGTTTATGTGAAGTCATAATACGAACGGGTTTTCAATTTGATTGTTCCTTGATTTAGTAGGTATTTAATTTTAGATATTTTTTTCCTCGGTAAGTACATAATATGTAGTATGTATGTATGTATGCCTTGTATTCGTAAATATCATTTATTTTAAGGCCTTAAAATAAATGATATTTACGAATACGAAGCAAGGCAAGGCAACACAAGGCAAGTACAAAGTAACTTTACTAGGGCCCGTATGGTAAATACCTTCTTAGACACTACAACAAAATAATTATAAAAACTTAATAAATGCAATAAATAAGAATCGTGTCATTAGAACTGATTTGATCACATACACGCAATCTTGAATCAAAACTTCCTGAACAAGACGTATCTGAAGTTCCTGAACACTTCATATTTCGGCCAAAATCAGCTATCCACGAAAATTGAGAAATGATCCGTCGGCACTCTTACCTTTAATAAACCGGAATTCATATTACGTACGACCCAACTTCTCGACTCTCAAATTGATGGAAAAATTAAGTAAGGATGGGTAACTATTATATACAATCCTTTTTTTAAATTTTGCAGATCCAAAAACATTATACGTCCTATCCGTTCAAATTAATGACAGCTTGATGCAGATATTTATGAGGAATTATGAAAAAAGCTTTAATACTGGTATTGATTATGAAATGGACATACAAACTGACTGTTCAGGACAACTTCAGGACGCTTTGAAACTTACAAAAAAATTGAGGTAAGTAATATACAGGCTGTTGTTTAGATAACGTCGGTCGTTAGGTATTTAACTAAGCTAGATTATCTTAGTCCAATTTCGTAGATTTTATGGCGTTCCATTCGATTTTGACTTCTTTGTTAGTGTTTTCTGCTAGTGTCCAGTTCACATTTGAAATGTAATGTTTAAGTTGACAGATTAGATTTTTATTGACTTTTCCGTCGTCGAGGTAAAAACTGTTATTTTAGTTTTTAGTAGGTCCAACCGGTATTGGATAAAGGGAAGTTTTAAAAAATTCTACGAATGCTGTTTTACTTTTAAATATAAAGCAATGTGTTTTGTTGTTGTACCTCGTCGTATATTTCAAACCATTACAGGTATGTGATCTACTACGGAATAACGGACTTTTACCAAAACAACTACAATGATGTTAGAAATAGCAATGTGGAGTGGGCTGGTGACTATGGTGGCTTTAAGGAACAGTGGGTGTGCAAGAGCGATAAAAGCATGGATATAAGCCCAATGAAAGAGATAACAGAGCTAGTTAATGACACCTGTTCATCGAATCGAACGCTAAAAAGACAATACACTATGCTTATATCAAAACATATCAATATCACAGAAACTCCCGGGTTATACGATCTCATTCACAGCAACGAACTTTCAGAAACAAATGATGAACGTTCAATAATAACTGAATTCATTATAATATCGTGCAGTTATGGCAATGGCGCTGACGATAGAATTATATTCAAAGACATGTTCAAAACTATAATAGTTAAATATTTAAATTTAACAACATGTAAAAACAGAATTCCTAACTGGGCTAACGTTATAGCAATCGTAGCGCCGGGTCCAGAATATGTACAGAAATTAGACTCTTATGCAGATAAACCAATAATATTCTACGATGCAATAAACAACCATCAAATAGAGGATATTTACAAGAATGCTATAATAAGGAATACCGAAATAAAAGATGAGGTTAGGACGTTATGGAATCTAATCTCGCAAAGGTGGAAAAGGGTGGCAATTCTTTCAGATGGTTCTGCTGCGAGCAGAGCTTATGAAAAGGAAGTACGAACTCTTTTCGAGTTTAAAGAGGTTTCTTACACTGTAAGGTTTGTGGAAGGCCAGGGCAAGTGTTGCGATTTTACCGAGGTGAGTCATTAGAGATTTTCAAGATTTCCCAAGATTTTCATCTATTTCTGACTTGCATCAATTCAAAATCAACGACATAAATAAAGATCGATATCATTTAAAAGTTAAATGTAATTTGATATTATTGTGTTATTACTTCCAGGCTTTATCTTCCCTTAAAAGCATCGACGCGAGAATAATCATAGCCAATGTTGACGAAAAATATGCCGATTTGTTGGTCAAGCAAGCCCAAAAGAAGGGAATGACAAAAAATCAGAACGTCATTTGGATAGCCAGAGGATGGTCCAAAGCAACATGTCTCCGAGCGTCAAAGGTCTCTATCTACCATAATAAAGTAGGGAAGTAGTATAGGTAACAGTAGTGCTACCCAAAGTATTCGCCTGTGGCGGGCGTGATTGACTATAACCACTACACAATCAATACACAATCAATAAGAAGCTACAGCGACACTTCTAGTCTATTGACTACTGTTTGTCGCTGCGATGTGGTATTGTTGTTGTACATTTCAATTGCCCCTTATACTTACAAGCTATGTTTAATAAAATATAACCTATCTAACAAAGATAGGTTATGTTATATTATGAGAAAATAACAAGCTATTTTATATAATTCTGTTATAAATAATTTTCAGAATTTACAAACAATATTAAGTGTGACAGCGATGATGGATCCCGATGGCCACGATGCTATAAAAGTTATTAAAACGCTATTTGAACATGATTATGAATACAGTGGTTTTCTCACCGAAGCGTAAGTATATATGAATTTTTATAAATATACGAATTATTATTCTTATGTAAAAAACGGTTTTAAACCTAGGTTTGTGGGCAGAAGCGAAAGTAAAATAGTAAAATATTGTGCACAATATCGCTTCAAGCTAAGTTGACAAGACATTAAGAGGCGAAGATGACTGCGGCTTTCAATTTGTGCTGCAGAAAGCAAGGGCAATCCCAGCAATTGATTCGTCAAGAAACTGATGCTATAAATTATCTTATTAAACTTATGATGTTAAAATTAATGAAGATCAGTTGATGAATATTAACACTTACAAGTGTATCGATTTTGCCCGTTAACCACTCACGCGTCCCGCTCGCGCGACCGATGAAGTGTCAAGCGTTCATGTGGCGCGGGAAACCGCTGCGCGCATTCTACGCGCTACCTCGTCTCGAAAAAACGCTTATAGCACGACAACTGTTACAGCTACAACCAAGCAATAAATAAAATCAGAATGCTATTGAAATTTAGAATCTAACAATACTATACTCTTATTACTCAATTGCAGTACAATCTAGAAATAAGGGCTGAAAATTTGCGATTTCTCTAAAAATACAGCTAACTAATTTTTTCATACGATTTCATTTGAAAACTACATTGTTCTTGCCCAAGATAATTACGTGCTAAAAAAGTGTAGGATCTATCCTTTCGATTGATACCAAAATCTTTTGATAACTATTGCGCTTTCTACCAAAATAAATTTAGACAATCTAATCACTCGACCGAAAAATCGCGAGGTCCGCGAGGTCAAATGTGTACGACGGCCCAAGATAAATTCGTTTAATCATATTTAATTTCGTTATTTTTTATTGTCTTAGTGTGTTTATAAACTAATACTCACCTGATTTTCATATTATGAGGCATATTTTATTAGAATATCTAATAATTTCATACACCATTTAGCCAAAACACTTTCCAACAACACAAGAACAATGGCCGTAATTCGACACCTCATTTCGGCGATTAAAATACCGCCGCATCATTCTCGCATCCTCTAGATTTTACGATAAACCTATAGTATGATTCCTGAGGATTGTTTTGATGTATAACACTAATACATTGGGATAGAAATCACTTAATACTTCCGTTTCAAACACAAAGATCTTATAATGACGTCATTGATGACGCAACGTGAAAATAAACAAAAGATTTCTTTTTTTTTTTCTTCTGTGAACTGGCCATGGTATGGCTTATTGGCTGCGTTATTGTGTACAGAACCATCTAGCGTCAAGTGGGAGCAGCTTTCGTGGTGTTTACATAGGCAAAAAATGAATTTTGTAGACGAGAGTCACGTTGGCAACCGTGTGGACTTGAACGTTTGACCGGAATGGCGCCGTGGGGACTGGGACGTTTGAGTGGAAACAATGTATCGATTGTTAATATAAGAAAAAAGAGATGAATAAGAGGAAGCGTGGTAAATGAATATACAATCTGACGTCGTTGATGCCTAGCGTAGGATAGATCAGCCAGTGATCATGAAAAGGGAGAGAAATTTCACCATCATTTATATTGTTTCAGCAAATTCGGTCAAGACATTCGCAAAAGCTACGATACAAGACATCAAGGATCTTTTCAAGTAGTAAAAACTTTAAGCAACGGTCACCAATTTACAGGAATTCGCGATGTTTTAAGATACATGCCTAATGACAGGGGTGAATGTACGTTAAGAAGCGACAATTTTGACAAGCCATGTGACGATATGGTGGGGATTATGATTGCTTTAGTGATTGTAGTGCTAGCGGTCACTGTTCTTGGTATAACATATTTTTTCGATGAGCCTAATACGCCGTACAATCGCATGATTAACTAAACATCTTGTTGTTTTATTTGTTCAAAGTATTCAGGTCGTTTTCCTTGTATAACAAAAAATATCTATATTGTATTAAGTATATAAGTACCACATGGCGATAGATGATGTTGTGTGGATTGTTCAGCATTATCTACCAATCCTTTCAAATTAGTCCTAGTTTGATGTATGTTATGCTTATGAGAGTAATATTTATTATAGTTCGACCGAAACCGCTGTACCGCTCCCTAAGAAAGTGGGGCGAAGTGGGGGCCGAGGAAAAAAGAGCAAGAATACACATGAGATCGATATTGTCGGATATATCTTACGATATCGTACCAATATAAACAATATTTTTGTTTTATATATTATATCGATATGTTTATATTTTTTTATAACTAAATTATCTACAGATATTCTGACAGAGCTTCTGCTTCAACTTCATCTTCCGTTTCGCCATCGGAATTTGAATCAGAGTCGTTCTGCAAATTTATTGTTCAGTATTAGGGAACAAAACTTTAAATAAAATAGGTTTGGGTTTGACTGGGTTTAATTATGGAAGAATTACAATAAATTACAAGTGTTTTTAGAACTTTTACATGGAAACTTTTGGGAGGGACGTCTTAGCGATCTTAGGGTTATTTGTTCTCTCTGTTCTGTCTGCGTGGCTGCTTCGTCGAACGGTTTTTGGATACAAAAGTGACGTGACGTGGGGCCTGTGGGATTGGTGCTCGCCGACGTCGCGTCATGGCTGCGGTCTTCTATTGGCTGCACACGAACATGACGTGATGTATCGACCGCATGATAGGCTCTCTGCGCCGGCGCGTGATTGGTGCAGTACTCGTCTCGATTTCGTTGAAAAACATGAATCTGTCAATGTCAGGTTCACGCGTTCGGAAATAGATCGGCGTGAACATCTTCCCGGCCGTTGAAAGCTCTAGGGACGCTTTCAAGCTTTGTCTTCGTGCTCTTCAGCGTTAGTAGGAAGTAGGACCAGCCGGTTTATTGCTCTCCTTACAGTGCCATTAGCCGTTGTTATGTCTGCTACTCTAGGCGTGAGGTCTGAGCCCGAATATAGACGATTGACTCTCCCAAGGCGCCAGCATAAGGGCGGCGTTTGTGCCTCCTTTATCAAAACTAGGTCATCCAGCTTGAGATCTCGGGACTTCACTTGCCACTTGGTTCTTTGTTGAAGCTCAGCTATGTACTCCGAGGACCATCTACTCCAGAAGTGCTGCTTGACCTGCTCCAGGCGCTGGAACCGATCGAGGCGATGAGTAGCGCAGTCTAGATAGCTTGACGAGGGGATCGCCATCATTTGTCTGCCAATCAAAAAGTGAGCTGGGGTAAGGGACTGGAAATCATTAGGTGAGGGGCTCAAGGGACATAGGGGTCGGCTATTTAGGATAGCTTCTATCTGTGTAAATACAGAGGTCAATTCCTCAAAGGTTAGGTGAGATTGACCTAAAGTGCGATATAAGTGATGCTTTGCTGACTTGACGCCGGCCTCGGCCAAACCATTGAAGTGAGGAGCGTATACAGGTGAGAAACGAAACTCAATGCCTCGACTGGCAGCAAAGTCACAAATAGAGTCACAATTAGACTGTAGAAAACTACCTAGTTCTTTAGCGGCAGCTACAAAATTGCGACCATTATCACAATAAATAGTCTTGGGCATTCCTCTACGAGAAATGAATCGTTTTAATGCAAGTATAAACGCATCTTTGGTGAGTTCACTAACTGCTTCTAAGTGAAGGCACTTATAGCGGAAACAAACAAAAATACATAGGTAACACTTTGTTATCTTGCACCCTCGACCCTTACGATCTGTAATCAAAAAAGGGCCTGCGAAGTCAGTGCCAACTGTAGTGAAAGGGAAGTCAGGCTCTACTCTATCTGCAGGCAGACCCCCCATTATATTAGTCATGGTTTCGCCCTTAAATCGACGACAAACGAGACAGTGTCGTACGACTTCTCTAGCGAGCCTTCGCCCTCCAATGGGCCAGTAGCGCTCTCGGACTGAAGCCAGTATATGCTGAGGGCCAGCATGCAAAAGTTTGAGATGCTCAGCTTGGAAAATTAGTTTAGTTAGATAATGATTACATTTTAATACAATAGGGTGTCTTTTTTCATAGGAATAAGAAGATGTATCAATGCGACCTCCAACGCGTAGTACACCTGTATCATCAATGAACGGGTTTAACGAGCAGAGATGAGTATTTGGTTTGAAAGATTTTTTAGATTTTAAGGAATGGATTTCCTTAAAGAAAATATCTCTTTGGGCAATTTTGACAAGAGAAATTATTGATTTATCTAGCTCATGAACTTGTAGCGTTCCTGTTAGTTTGTTGGTTGGATTTTTACAATTGTGAATGAACCTGTGAACCCAGGCTACAACCCTTTGTAGGACAGAAAGTTTAGAAAATTTTTGCAAATTAAAGTCTGGTACCGCAGGTGCATCCTCCGCCACCAAAGCGGGCATCGCTTTTAATTCAGGTAACTCCATATTTAGTTCTACAGAAAGAGAAGGCCAATGCGACTCGGAAAGTTTGAGAAACGGTGGCCCGTGCCACCACAACGTTAAATTGTTGACTTCTTTCGGTTCTACGCCTCTCGAGGCGAGATCAGCTGGGTTTTGAGAAGTAGGAACATGCCGCCAAGCATCGGAATCAGTAAGTTCACCTATAGCGGCTACTCTATTTGCTACAAAGGTTTTAGTTTTGTTAGGGGTTTTTAGCCAGCCTAGCACAACACTAGAGTCGGTCCAGAACACAGAACGTTTCAAATTGATCCGCAAAGCTCCTTTGACAGCGGTACTTAATTCAGCACCTAGAAGAGCGCTACACAACTCTAAGCGTGGGATGGTACAACTTTTGATGGGAGCTACACGAGCCTTTGCACATAGTAGGTTGACGTGAACATGGCCATCCTTGTCGACAGATCTCAGGTAGATACAGCTTCCATAGGCTAGCTGTGAAGCGTCGCAGAAACAATGAAGTTCAACATCAACTGTGTCATGGGCTAGAACCTGTCTTTGGATTTTAAGAGACAACAGAGTGCTGATTTGTTGACAATATATTTGGGAAGAATGGGGATCGTCCCAATCTATTTTTTCGGCCCAAAATTTTTGAAGTAGTATCTTTGCGCTAATAGTGCACAAAGACAATAGACCTAGAGGGTCAAAAATTTTAAATGTAGATGACAATATATTTCTTTTAGTAGGATTAGTGTTTGATGAACAGTCTAAAGGAAAGTTTATGTAATCGTGTTGGGGATACCAGCCGATACCAAGTGTACTAGCGGCATTGCTGATGATTAGATTTGAATCTTCAGAAGAGTCTGAGTTGGGTAGAAGATCAGGAAGGTTGGAGCGATATTTCCTTAGTGGAAAACATCCTTTAGCAAGCTCCGTGGAAACGGTGCGTTGAATGTCTGTTTGAATTTCATTTTTAATAAGAAAATTACAAACTAGTGACCTTTTAGGCGGAACTTGGGTTTGATTTGGTGCAGGACCTGCGATGAGCCACCCGAGCTTAGAGCTGCGAAGATTAGGGTTGTTGAGCCCTAGAGACTGCTGTTTGGAGCCGATTAACTCCCAAAACAGGTCCGAGCCGATAAGCATATCAATAGGAGATGGTTCGTTGAAGCTGGGGTCTGCAAGTACAAAGTCATTTAATTTTAGTGAATTAATATTGAAGGGATGCCTTGGTAGATCGTCCGTTATAGTTTTCAATACTAAACACGACATAATTACTTCGAATGAAGTTGACATGGACTGTAGTTTGAGAGCACATCGCTCAGGATTTAGATTTAGAGTGTTATTTCCAATGGCTACGATACTGACATTTGATGGCTGAGGAGTCAAGTTGAGTCTTAGTTTAACACCTTCAGTGATAAATGACGATTGGCTCCCGCTGTCAAGTAACGCTCGAACACAAATAGTTTCATTGGTATTAGGGTTAATTAGGCGAACCTTAGCGGTACACAATAAAATTTCTGGAGTTGACAAAGTAGACATAACTACAGATTTAGGTGGGCTAGAAGCAGAAGAAACAACATCTGTTAAGTGTAGCAGTGAATTATGCCTTTGTTTGCAAGAACGACATGAACCGGGTAATTTGCAAGCCTGACTAGTATGACCAGCTCTTAAACAATTAGTACACAACTTTAGTGAAGCGACAGTGGAGTTCCTATCTTCAGGCGTCTGCGACTTGAACACAGTGCACTCATAAATGCGGTGACTACCAGAGCATACTGCACACTCAAAGAGACGAGGTGAAGAGGAAGTAGCCCCCTTTGACGTAGCAACCGTAGACTTTACTTGTGTCTTGTTTTGATAATTACTAGGGGTTGGCTTGTTTTGTACCTGTTTGTCAGTTCTAATCCTGTTAACAGTTTCAAGAACATCAGCACGATTTTTTAAAAATGAAAAGAAGTTATCGAGTGTAGGTAATTCAGTGAAATTGTTACGATGTTCTTCCCACTTGAAGACAGTACTGTTGTCCAACTTTGCCACTAGGATATAAATGATTAGGACATCCCACTTGTCAGTAGGTAGTCCTAGTGTGCTGAGGGCACGTAGGTTTTTGCTTACATGGTCGATAATAAACCTAAGAGACTTATCAGTCTCCCGAGCTGATTCAATAGAAAATAGTGATTTTAAATGATTGTTTATAAGTTGCCTCTTATTGTCAAAGCGGTTGCAGAGAAGTGACCAAGCTTCATGATAGTTCTTGTTTGATACTTCTAAATTACTTAGTACTCGAGCAGCTTCACCTTCTAAGTAAGATGTGAGATAATGGAATTTGTGAATATTTTGAACTTGAGAATTATCATGAATTAGTGTGGAGTATACTTCTTTGAATTCTAACCATTTGCTATAAGTGCCATCAAACTTAGGTATAGTAATAGTAGGTAATTTGAAACCTAGCGAGCCACATGCAGTTTGTTCATGATGGCAGCTGTGATGAGCACAACTAGAAGTATTGCCTTCATTGAGCTTTGTAGGTGAACTATGTGACTGAATAAAATCTTGGGCAATAGAAATGCAATGATCAAATTCTTGTTCTATTAAATCACGAGTTGTTAATTCTATATCTTGATTTGACTCATTATGTGATTCTATTTGGCTCTGCAACCCGTCAAACTCAATGAATAGCGCTTCCATTCTTGATAACTTCATCGCAAGCTTGCTTATTTCTATATCAGAAACACTCTCAAATGTCATTATTGAATCTAGATATGTTTTAAATTTAGTAACGCGTCCCTTGATGGAACTACGCCTTGTAATTAGTTCTTTTAACTTTAGTTCGGAAGTCATTGCGAAGAAGTATCAAGGAAATCAAGTAAGTAATGAAATTTGTATACGATACGCCCCTCGTCTCGTTGGCCGGCACGTAGGTAGGCCCGACGCCTACCGGGGGGGGGCTGTGTCCATGCTTTAGTAGTTGCACTGCCTAGCTTGCTTTGCTTACCTAGTCAACTAGATCAGCCGCTTGCATAGTATAGATACAGACCTGCCTTACATGACTCTTCAAGTAATGTAAGGTGCGAACGGCCCCAGGGGAGAGTAGCGCAACAGTCGCCGATCCCTGGGGCAAGCCTGGTGGGGTATCCTTCACGTGGTTGTCCCCTGCTATTGGTCTAATTCCCTAGGAAATAGACGTAACCAAAACCACCAGACGTACACTGCCGGAGACGATGTCATGTCCCGGCGGGTCCATCATCGAAAGGAGCAGAAGGTGGATAGAAATGACAATGGAAAAGACCTACCCCTCACTAAAATCCCATCCCATCCTAAACCCCTTTTTCCGCTACGAGGCTAGGTGGTCTAGCTTCGTGGGCCTGCCATCCCCTAAGAGAGTGATGAGAGGCGGGGGGAAGACCACCTACGCTTTTGCTGCTGCGCGTAGGGGGCCCGCAAGGGGGGATGCAACTGTCCTGGTGGCTGAGCGGACAGATGTCTCTTCCGCAACACTCCTCTTTGGCGTGAATTTCCTCCGAAAACGGGAGGTCACGTTCTAACCAATCGTGACTACTCAGCAGGGCGGTCGGCCTTCAGCCATCGCCGGTGAGAGGGGGGGGTCGATGGGGTCTGCAGCCGGCGGTGCACGCTATAGCTCGGTGGTTTTGGTCAACGCCGAGTATAGTGGTGCCGTTGAGGCTCGTGGGCAACTCGATCACCCGTTCTATATCGGACCGGCAACCCTGGTGTACATATCTATTACACCCCCTGGTTGGACTCCGTGGTGGGTGGGGACCGGGAAGATGAAGACTTAATCAACTTACCATGCAGAATCAAAAGAATAGTGACCACTTTGCGCCCTCAGCAGAGGAGGCAGTAGAAGCTTTTGCGGCCATAAAGGTTGCGGAGGCTAGTACTGCTGGCTGGAAGATCGTCAGATCCAAGGCCAAAAAACCGAACAAGGCAGGGAAAGAGGCAAAGCCAGTGGCTGGACCCTCGAATACCACTACTCGAGCCTATGATGGGGCTAACGCCCCAGTAGGTAAGAATGCCCAACGAAAACTGAGGAGGATGAGACAGAGGCGTGAACGACAGGAGGCTTCAGGCTCTGAAGCCACTGTCCAGAATGCTGACAGTCCCAGCTTCTTTTACAAAAACAGACAAAATGCAAAAAATGCGTCTTCCTCCAAGCCGCATGCCCCGCCGGCGAATCCTACGACCTTGCTCGTAGAGGCTTCCGGGTCTGAAGGTAGCAGAGGCAAGGAAAAGAAGGCGTGGGGCAGCAACCGCTTCAATCGCCAGAAACGCGCAGCCATTGCGATCACTCGATCTGCACAGGCCCCGGCCGCGGCTCCGATCCCGGCTCAGGCCACGATCCAAGTGGAGCCAGGCAAGAGGATGCGTCTGGACGATACTATGTCCCCGAGAGGGGAACACAAGAAGCAAAAGCTCGACAGCTCCAACCGTGCTCCCGCTGCTAGTTTTGCTGAAATCGCGAAAAGCAACCTCGGCGTGGCGGTGATAAAAAACAACAACGAACAACTGACAGAGGAACAAGCCACTGTACTGAAGAAGTACTTAAATGATCGGCTCCGGGACGAGGTGAGGAATCCCGACATTACTTTCACCCCCCGCTTCCAGGGCAAACCCATCTTCACAGACGGGGCCCTAAAGCTGTGGTGCATGGATGTACCTTCGGTAGAGTGGCTGAAAAACGCCATCCAGCAGCTACCAAGCGTAGCTTGTCCAAATCTGGTGGTTGTTAAGCAGAGCGACCTGACAAAGAAAGTGCGTGCAGCCATCTTCTTCCCTGATTGCACGTACTCCCTAGAAGACACTAGCCTCATACTGGGAAAACAAAACAAATGGGCGCAGGTTCATCAGTGGACCCCCTACACTCACCACCGACAGGCAGACGATATACTCTTCGTGACGCTAGGGATCCCAGAGGCTCTTATCCCTGGCATCATGGAGAATGACCGTCGGCTGGCGTACGGCCTAGGAAGCGTCTATGTACGCTTCTTCGGGACGGAGGGGCAACTCCAGGATGAACCCCCGACCGAACAACCTAGTATACAGACGTCAGACCCAGAACACAAGCCCGGTCCTAGCAACGCAGCAACGCCCGAAGTCCAAGAGTCTCGGGTACCTTCACCTCCCCCACACTCATCGCCCAAACCGTCGAGCTCTACAGCGATGGAGGCGCTGTGTGAGGTGATGAGTGAGGACCTGGCGCTGGCCTCGGACGAGGACGACGTGGTGGAGAAGAAGGAGGAGAAGGGAAACCAAAATGATGGTGACCCAAAACCCCTCCACTTATAACGTCGTCCAAGCAAATCTCCAGCACAGCCTTACTGCCACGGCTAACCTGCGCAGAGTGCTGGAGAACACGAACTGCGAGACCATAGCCCTGATTCAGGAGCCGTGGATCAGGGCAGGACGTGTGTGTGGTCTCAACAACCTAAACGGTAAGCTTATATACGACAACACTTGCAATAACCCGCGTGCGTGCATCTTTGTACCACGCAACTTGACAGCTACCCCCATAACTGAGTTCTGTTCCAGAGACCTGACGACCGTCAGGCTTCAGGGCATTTTCGGAGAGGAGACAGACGATATAGTGCTCACATCAGCCTACATGCCCGGCGACGAGGCCGTGCCCACAGAAGGCACCAAGGATCTGGTGAGACAATGCTACCTTAATAATTCTAAACTGATAATGTCAACAGACACAAACGCGCATCATCCCATATGGGGCATGCCCGTGGCTAACAGCAGAGGAGACGATCTGGTAAACTTTCTCTTCACAACCAACCTCTCCATAGCAAACAGGGGCGCGGAACCAACCTTCGTGACGAAGCGATGCCGTACCATCATTGACCTGACTCTGGTAACTGACAACTGCTCTGACTATGTGCGCAACTGGAGGGTATCAGATGAGACCTCCTCTTCCGACCATAGGTGGATCAGATTTGAACTGACGTTAAACAAAACAATCCCTACACCCGTGCGCAACCCGCGCAAAACAAACAAGGTACTGTTTACAAACTCTCTGCAACAGAACCTAGGTGTAGGAATACCGGAAACAGACTTAACCAGCACAGCAGAGATAGAAGCAGCGGTACAACATATAACGCTCAGCCTTACAAAGAGTTTCGAAGCAGCCTGCCCTCTCAACGTTATCAGGGAAACTGATACAGGTAAGCAGGGCTGGTCGCGACGACTGGAGGAGCTCAAAAATAAGGTACGTAAGACTTTTAATAGAGCTATGAACACCTTCGACGACTCCGACTGGGATGCCTACAAGAAGGCCCAGGCCAACTATAAAAAGCAAATACGGCGTAGGAGTCGTCTTAAATGGAAAAACTTTTGCACCAACATAGAGTCTAACTCAGAAGCGAACAGAATCAGAAAAATTCTAGCGTCAGAACCAAACCGCGAGATCGGTTCACTTAAAAAGTCTGACAACACATACACAAAAACGACAACTGAAACACACGAACTCCTTTTACAGACACATTTCCCAGGGTGCCTCATAGACGGTGAAACACAGTGGCAAAACACCAGTCTAGTCACACCATCAACGTCTGACTGGGAAGTAGCATGCTCGGTAGTCGACGGAGATAAAGTAAACTGGGCCATTAACACATTCAAATTATACAAGTCGCCGGGCATGGATGGAATATTCCCTGCCCTACTAAGGTGGGGTACAGCACACATGGGCGGGGCGCTGACGACCATTTTCAGAGCCTGCTTGGCCTTCCGCTACGTACCGCTCATGTGGAGGGAGGTTAGAGTCCTTTTCATACCCAAACCAGGTAAAAGCGACTATACTGAAGCAAAATCCTATAGGCCGATCAGTCTCACCTCTTTCCTACTCAAGACCTTAGAGAGACTATGTGACCGACACATTAGGGATAACATACTGACAATAAATCCATTACACACACAACAACACGCCTACAGTTCGGGTAAATCAACAGAATCTGCACTACATGCAGTTGTTAGTAGATTAGAACTAGACATCTCTAACAAAACGTTGTGTCTGGCAGCCTTCATAGACATCGAAGGAGCCTTTGACAAAACAAACTTTAACAGCATCAATGCAGCCTTAAAGAAGCATGGTGTAGAGGCGACACTGGTAGATTGGATCATTAACATGCTCAAACTGAGAGCGGTGCGGGTTGACGTGTTCGGGGGAACCCGGGGTGTGGTGTCAAGAGGTTGTCCCCAGGGTGGCGTCTTGTCACCACTCCTATGGAACCTTGTAGCAAATGATCTAATCACCAAGCTTAATGAGCAACGCTTCTACACAATAGGCTACGCGGACGACCTGGCAATACTCATATCGGGACACTTTGCCAGCGTGGCGTGTAACATTATGAACAACGCACTAAAAGTCGTCGAAACATGGTGCACAGACCATGGATTAACCGTGAATCCGACCAAAACAGAGCTAGTAATGTTCACCAACAAGCGTAAACTAGGGAACTACAGGCTCCCTTTCCTGTTCGATACGCAACTCACACTTTCCGATTCAGTCAAATACTTAGGTATAACACTCGATAGCAAACTAAACTGGGCCACACATCTTGAAAACAAGACCAAAAAAGCCACCATCTCATTCTGGCAGTGCCGCCGAATGCTAGGGAGGACATGGGGTCTCGGCCCAAAGATTACCCTATGGCTATACAACACGGTAATCAGACCATCACTGACATACGGTGCCCTTGTATGGTGGACTAGAACAAATCAAACAACAACCATAAACAAACTACAAAAGCTACAGAGACTGGCCTGCGTAGCTACAACAGGGTGCATGAGAACTGCCCCCACGGCAGCACTTGAAGCCCTGTTGGGTCTAACGCCACTGCACTTATATGTGCAGCAAGAGGCAGCCGCAGCTGCCTATCGACTCTGGGCTATACGTTTATGGGTACACGACACTAGATCACAACACACCACTATCATAGACGAATACGCAAGGAATAACCCTTTGTTACTCTCGGTCTACGATAGGGTACCAAAAAAACACATACACTCAAAAAGCTTCACTGTACAAATGTACGAAGAGCCAAGTGATAGCTCAAATATACACGAGGTAAGAATATACACAGATGGCTCTAAAATGAAAACAGGAACTGGGGCAGGAACGTTCTCGGAAGACCTCAACATCCACAAAACAGCAGCGCTGGGTGCCCACAACTCCATCTTCCAGGCGGAATGTGTAGGTATTATCCAGGCTATGAATGCAGTGCTGGAAAGGAAGATCACTGAACAAAACATCAGGATCCTCTCGGACAGCGCCGCGGTACTACAGGCCCTGAACAAGAGAGAACACAACTCAGGACTTACCATACAGTGCCACCACCTGCTGGAAAAGGTAAGTAAGTCCAATAGAGTCACACTGCAATGGATCAAAGGACATAGCGGATCCAGAGGTAATGACGAAGCTGACGCACTGGCGAGGAGAGGCTCAGAGTGGCAACCAACAGGACCTGAGCCAATAATTCCCCTACCATTTAGTCAAGTCCGCTCATGGATCCGTCAACATACAGCTAAACAACATCAAGAGTACTGGGCAAGTATTACGGATTGTAGGCAGTCAAAGGAGGCCTTCCCGGTTTTAAATCCGAGATTCTCCCGCAAACTCCTCAATCTGAAGCGTAATAAACTCCGGCTAATTGTCGGGGTGATCACAGGACACTGCATGCTTAATAAACACCTATTTAAACTGGGTATCACGGACAGCCCTCTATGCAGAGGGTGCATGAATGCTGAGGAGACGGCGGCGCATGTGCTTGTAGAGTGCGATAGCGTAGCTTCTCAAAGATTGCAATACCTCGGGAGACCGAGAACATCTAGGGAGGCATGCACCGGCGTCAGCGAGCTGCTGGCTTTCCTGGAGGATATCGGGTGGTTAAAGTAGCAGACCCCACCCGTCACGCAAAAAGGGCCCACCTGTGGCCTAGTTGCGGAAACCAGTCCAGAAACAAGTAACAAGTAACAAGTAAGGCCCGACGCCTCGTCAGCAAAGCACACGAACAGCTGAGCAGTGCAGTTACTCAGTTGGCAGCAGGAACGCGCGCTCGTAGCCGTTGACCCGCTTACGCTGGAATCAACGTCGGAAACACTCAAGAAGCTGATAGCAGTAAGCTGAGAGTACGTCGTTTGTTTCAGGGGGCAGTATTGCGAAGATAGGCGAGTGCACAGCATAGGCTATTGACGTAGGCAACTTTGGATGCGCAAGAATATAGCGTGCGCAGTATTGCGAAGATAGGCAAGTGCACAGCATAGGCTATTGAAGTAGGCAAATTTGGAGGCGCAAGAATATAGCGTGCAGATTCCCTTTGAAATTATTAGGCAAAATGCTTACCGCTAATTCTGTAGGCGCTTTGTTTTTAGTGGGGAGTTTAGCCAGTGTTAGAAAATTCACCGAACACTCAGAGAAAAGACACTAGGTAAATACACAGAGAGAAGGGGAGCACAGTGGGAAAATGATAGGAACGGGCTCACTTTGTGATGATAGGCAGGCAAAGGGGTAGTGTTCAGGATCCTCAGCTGCGTTGTCAGCTGCGTAGGCGGCTCCAGAACGTAGGCACCTCCAATGCGCCGCGTAGGTTACGTAGATGGTCACTCGCGTAGTTCATTGACCTCGGGCTCGTTCATGCGTCGACCTCCGGGGCTCGTTCTGCGTTGACCTCCGGGGCTCGTTCTCCTCCGGTGATCGTAGTCCAGCCTTTGTTCTCCGAGCGAGAGCAGTCTTCCATCCAGTTCTTGATTTTTGGTTTTTTAGTGGACCTGTCGAACTCGCTAGAAATGATTAGCGTGCAAGTCGTGTCCTGTCACGGTCGCCACTTTTTGTTCAGTATTAGGGAACAAAACTTTAAATAAAATAGGTTTGGGTTTGACTGGGTTTAATTATGGAAGAATTACAATAAATTACAAGTGTTTTTAGAACTTTTACATGGAAACTTTTGGGAGGGACGTCTTAGCGACAGTGTTGCCAATGAAAATTTTTAGACGGCCGTGTATATTAGGCAAAAAAGCCGTGTTTCTATGGAAAAAGATCATCGGTGGGCCGTGTCATTGCTTAAAAAAAAATTTAAATAGCGTTTAATTAATGATAATTAAACGTTATTAACATTAAAAACCTTAAAAATGGGCCATTTGGCTAATGTTGTTTTTTTTCTATTTGTTTGAAGAAATAACAACAAATAATTATTTTGAATAGCTTTAATTTTTATTTAAACTTATTATTCACGCTGTAAATCTCGAATACTTTCTATATACTCTTCTTCGTTCTTATTCAAGAATTATTTTTGAATAATAGATTCCGTGTTTAACTTATGAGTTATGTATGATAGCAAGCTCTAGGAGTAATAGAGTGTTCTGTGAGCTAGCTAATCATTTGTATCACTCATCCACGAAAATAAAAAAAGGATGCACTATTTGATATTATGATAATTGGGAAATCCCCGTCTATAGCTACACGCCATAGACATTTCATTTTACTTATAGAGTAGAAAGAGTAACAAAGTCCATACAGCCATAAGACATACAGACAATGTACTTCTGTTGCGGTTTCTTTTTCCCTTCTTCCACTAGTGGACAAAAAATTGAAGTGAAGAGAAATCAATAACATATTTATTTATTTTTTATAATAATTAACTGTATAAAATTTGACTTGTCTAAGTGCTTATTTTGTAAGCCTAAAGAAATAAAGATAATGAATCTGAATCTGAATCATAGACAACTTTGCAATGTTGGCATTCGGTATATTTGGATTAGTAATCGAATACAGTAAGCTACTCCGATGTTTAAAAATCGACAATCCTAAAGTGCTGTTCCTCTCGATCTCCTGTCAAATAATATTTGGGTAAGTGAGAAGTGAGTAATTTCGCGCATCGGAGTTAATCAATTACCGTAGAATTTGCGAATAGCCGTAGAATCTGCTACGGCTATAGGGTTGCAGCCGTAGGCCGTGCATTTTGTGATATTTTGGCCTGAAAGCCGTAGAACACGGTAATTGCCGTAGCATTGGCAACACTGCTTAGCGATCTTAGGGTTATTTGTTCTCTCTGTTCTGTCTGCGTGGCTGCTTCGTCGAACGGTTTTTGGATACAAAAGTGACGTGACGTGGGGCCTGTGGGATTGGTGCTCGCCGACGTCGCGTCATGGCTGCGGTCTTCTATTGGCTGCACACGAACATGACGTGATGTATCGACCGCATGATAGGCTCTCTGCGCCGGCGCGTGATTGGTGCAGTACTCGTCTCGATTTCGTTGAAAAACATGAATCTGTCAATGTCAGGTTCACGCGTTCGGAAATAGATCGGCGTGAACATTTATAATTAATGGATCGATAATAATATCAAATCTACTATCGCGATCCCAGTAATTGTTTTCATTTTTTTGGACATGATCATCACATTTCTGCCATTTTTCCGCCGTGAACTCCGAAAACAATGTATTCAATAAGTTTATCTTTTCATCTAGAGAAGAGTTAATATGGTTATGAGCTATATTGTTTTTAATATCAGCCCAGACTAACTCTATGGGATTCAAATCCGGATGGTACGGCGGTAATCGTAGAACAGTATGTCCATTGGCTTTCAGGAGTTCATCAATTCTGTACACGGGCTCTTTTTGTGTATTATCGATAAGAAGTTGCAGTTGAGATTTTGTCATAGCTTCCGAAAATTCAACATTGTGGCGCCGTAATCAGTTCTGCATTTCGGTTTTGAGGCTTGCTATGGTTGGCTTCTTGTCAACCTGAACGCTGTGGTAAGACGCGTTGTCCAAGACAACCACAGAATTCGGAAGCAATTTATCTTTTAACTTTTCATCTACCCACTTATAAAAAGTAGGCCCGTTCATGTCTCCATGATAGTCGCCGGTCTTAGCATCTGATTTGAATATCGTCAATGCACCATCAACCAAGCCATTTCGACATCCAGCGTGAAGAATTACCAAACGCCGTCCTTTTCCAATATCAGCATGAATTCCAGGTTCGGACGATGATTGCCAACATTTGCTTACATGGTGACTGGCGTTAATGTATGTTTCATCAAGGAAATATATGTTGCGGTTTTGCGTTCTGTAATTTCTGATTTGTGTTAAGTATTTTTTCCGCCACACTACAATATTAGGCTGCTCTATAAGGAGATGTCTCTTCGATTTGCATTTTTTGAAACAGTAACCTATTGTGTGTAAGAGGCTCCTTAGAAATTCTCGTCCACAATTTAATATGCCATCTTGTTTCAAACTTGAAAGTAACTTACGGACACTTGGCACTCTTTTTTCAAATTCATAAAACTGATGAATTTTTCTTCTGATAACTCCTAAATCAAAATCATCAACAACATGTTTTTTCTTTATAGTTTTTGGTTGTTTTGGCGAATTAAATTTCAATCGGCCCAAATTTTCAGTTGATGAATTGCCCTCTTTTATCACATTTCTTGCGGTTTTTTCGCAGTACCCCGTAGCGTCTGCCACGATTTTGGCAATATTTGCATCACTTTTATATTCAAAGCTCTCTCTGTCTGCTTTTCTTTTCTTAAAATATTCGGCCACTTTAAAAATTATGGCCTTGACATCACGAGATAGCGCTCGGCCCATCTTTGGATATTTATCTCATGTGTATCTGACATAGACCGTCCGGTACAAAGGCGACCTACTGCCGTGAGCGTCGACGGCAGACTGATGGATCGGAGCGGCCGATATAGTGAGCATAGAATCCTATTAGTTGCTAAAACCTGACAATACTAGGATCAGCGTCGCTGGTGTATTTAGTCTTATAATAAATGTATCAAGCATTTATGGGTATGCAATAAAAAGTCTAAATATTCAACCGAGGTTTTTAATGAGTTCCTTCAAATACCGAATATCCTTTTTGTCGTGTAATTCCTCTTCAATGTCGTCATGCAGCACCCTGGCAGCTGTGGAACGGCGGAACGGGTTCTGGCCAGGCAGGTCGCTGATAAACTGACGAATCTGCAACAAAAACGTTATTGTACCATCTAATACATCATCATCATCACCAGCCTATAATAGTCCACTGCTGGACATAGGCCTCCCCTAATGAGTGCCATAGATGGCATCATTATGTGGGGGTTATTGCCCATAATCCCCACGCTGGGCATGCGGGTTGGGGATCGCAGTTCGGTGTAGTCGTTCTGCAGAAGGCGCTGCTGCCCGCCCCCCGGTGTGTTTCCCTTAGTCGCCTCTTACGACACCCCGGGAAGAGTTGGGGTGGTGAAATTCTATGCCGGCACCACACGGCATGCCGGCACCACACGGCCATCTAATACATCGTTACATTAATCTATCAACATTTCTTGTCTTAATTTGCTTTTCTTTATACCACTTAAGTGGATTGGAAACGGTTACCGCAGCCTAAGGATTAATGCAACAACGGGGACATTACACACGCGTTGCCGACTCTTCACGTGTCTTTGTAGACCCTTTTTGAAAAACCCCATGTTGTAAAAGAGGGAAAACCTCGGAAGGGAAATCGTTCCTCATCCTGAATGTTCGCTGTTGCTGATTTCTTTGTTCTATATTAATCTGTGTTATCCTTTTTGGATATTTTTAAGTACTCTATTGTCAATTGTTACGCTGAGGTTTCTTTTATAGGATAGGTTTTCAATGGGTAAAATAATTTCAAGCAAAATATTTCAATGTGAAATTTTGCAGTAAATCTTCAGTTAGGCTTCAGTTAGGTTAGTTTTAGTACAAAAAATATATGACTACGTAAATTAATATAAAAGAAATCTATAATTACAAGTTTAAGAAAATATAAAACAACAAAAATTTACTTTTGATTAACGGCTATAAAATTCTGCAAGAGTTTCAAGTATCTTTACGTGAAACTACAGATTAAAGATAAGTCTTTTCATTTTCCAAAGTTATGTGTTATGTAAATTAAAGTTCTTTTAACTTGGGACTTGATGATGCTGTGTGGACCATTATTTATTTATCTATCCCTATTAATATCATGATCTTAACGGTCTGCTGAACTTGTGCCTCCCCAAATGACCTGCTGAGAATGAATCTGCGCCGCCTTGATGAGCGATCTCTTCCAAGCAACCTTGGGATGGACTGGACATGATTCACTATTAGACGGTGGCTATAAAAAAACGAATAATAAAAAAAACGAATACTAACAATAAATACTAGAAAACCAAGACTTATACTAAACCTACAAATACTACATAAACTTACATAAATAATATTAAAACAAATAACTTTTACGATTCTAAATAATGCAGACGAAGCAGTTTTTTTACGAAGTAGTGAAATTGCTAGTGTGATGCCCAAGGGCAGAGCATTCCATAGCTATTGACGTAGAAAAATGTTATTAGTCTACTTAGCTTTTTAGTAAGTACAATTTATTCAATTTTTTTTAAAAGTCCTGTAGTAGTAATAAAATACGGTACCTTATGATTAACGGCTCTAAAATTCTGCAAGAGTTTCAAGGCAGATCTCTTTTCAGTAGGATGTGAGATCTGGTACAGGCGCAGCGCCCTGTGAAACTAAAGATAAAGATAAAGATAAAGATTTTCATTTGCCATAGACATGTGTTATGTAATCATCATCATCAGCCCAAATCAGTCCACTGCTGGATAGGCCTGATGAGCCCCATAGCGCCCTGTCTTCAGCTAGTCGCATCCAGCATCTTCCAGCAGTCTTTCGCAGATTTTCATCCCACATGGTGTTATGTAAGGTTACAAGTAATACGTCGATCGATGATTTCGTGGATCAACATGCTTGACCGTACGTCGGTATGCAAAAATATTTGAGAGAATGACGTGGACAAATTTAAAAAGAACTAAATTCATCATTACAGAACTCGTTACTATTAAAGAAGTTTACATATTAACAATATTTTTAATTTATTCCCAAAGCGTAATACACCATTTAGCTCTTTCAACTGATTAGATATGTTATTAAAAAATTTAGGTGCCCTAAATAAATAAATAATGTTGGACAAAATAATGTTGGACAATCCACACAGCATCACCTAACCCCAAGTTAAGATAACTTAAATTTGATTGAATTGAATAAGCTCCGAAACACCTGGACCGATATGAGAAGTTCTTTCACCTTTAGAATTCTACATTATCCCTTATGAAGATGGGCTATAGAATATTTTCAAAAAAGTTAGACTTCCGAATGAAAACTTCCATAATGTAACCTAAAGTAAATAATTTTTTTTTAATTGCTAATGAGGATAGGCTATAGAAAATTATCAAATAGTTTAGACTTTCGTATGTAGACTTCAATAATGTAACCCAATGTAAATAAAAGTTTTGTTTAATGCTAATTAAAAGATAGGCTATAGAATACATATTTTCAAAAAGGTTAGGTTTCCGCATTCGATGGGTTTCCGTGTGAAAACTTCAAAGAAGTAACTCATCGTAAAAAAAAAATTATTTAAATACCGAACTGGGCGGACCGCTAGTCCAGAATTAAGCAAAATATACTAACCCGCTCCAGTAGGCACCACATATCCCGGTACTGCTGTATCTGGAGGAACACCAGCGGCACCAGCACCGCCGAGTAGAAGGCTGCCTCACGATCCAGGATGTCCTCGCTGTCCGACAGTGTGTAGACGATGCTCCGGAACTTGTGGAGGAAGGCTGCGTTCGAGTGGTCTTTGTCGAGGCTGAAACCATACATTTAAGAGCTGGACAAACCACACAGCATCTAGTCCCAACCTAAGTGCTGTGTTATGGGTACTAGATGACTGATATAGGTATTGTTAAACTCCAACTATCCAGGGAAAAAAACGTCCGAGATTTCACTTTTAATACAATTTCACAAATAACTTGAATTGTCTTTGTCTTGTTATTCAACTAACCGTTAAACGTTTCCATAGCAAAAGATTTTGCGAAGCTGCGGGCAGAAACTAGTAATCGATATTGTTATAAGCCGATGCATTAAAGAAACGAATCTAAAATAGCGACTTGTACTACATATTTCAAATAGTACAGCTTCAAAAGGTGACTAAAGTCGTGCACACCTGCCTCAGTTACCTGTTTGGAAGATAGCCTATATACCTACCTGATTATCCTACTAATATTATAAATGTGAAAGTATGTGAAGATGCATGGATATTTGAATGTTTGTTATTCTTCCACGCAAAAATCAATCAAGACTGTATTTTCTGCCTACTCTACGAGCGTGAGTGAGTATAACTTAGGTACTATCTAGTGTGCAAGCGAGAAAACTTGATAAGCGCTACCATTACATTTTTTTTATAAATTGGTTCTAGCATCGTCGGGTTCTAAAACCAAATAAAAGCCAGTTTCTTCGTGCATTCTAGACCGAAACTATAACAACGGCAGAAGTTTATGTGGCGTCTTGTGTCTCCGTCCGCAGAATTTATCCATTCACGACTCGACAACACACTTCACACTCAAATAATAACACATCCGTCACACTAGCGCATACAAAATCGACACAAACGGATCGTATTGAAATTTTGTATGATAAAAGGCTCCTTTTTATTTAGCAGAAAAGCGTGCGATGCTTAAAAATTAAGAAGAAAGTATGAATTATGAGCCCACTTACTAAGGTAATATAGCGTAGAATCGCCTGACCACATCGCGACCTGATGGTCGGACCTTGGCACAGCGCTCCATGTCCATCGGGGGATGTTCGTCCTGGGGGGTATCCTGGTTTCGGAACATCCAGCGGTCTTCGGACAAATCTGGCTCAATGTCCATATCTGAGCTTATTGTGGGATACTGGAATGAATTCTTTACTAAATAATTATTTACTATTTAATTATTATTAATGGCGGAACGCCATCCTTTATTTTTATTACTAGGCGAGGAAATTCTTTTTCGAACTGGTCGGGGGGATCAGAACTAATCACTGATGAAATAATGATCAACATAGAATATTAATCCAGATTTTAGAAGAATTTTCTAAAATCTTGCCGTGTGGTGACGGCATAGCGACGAAGGGAGACACCCCGGGGGGCGGGCAGTAGCGCCCTCTGCAGAACAACTCCTCCGAACTGCGATCCCCAACCCGCATGCCCAGCGTGGGGATTATGGGCAATAACCCCCAAATGATAACATACCATCTATGGCGCTCATTAGAGGAGGCCTATGTCAAGCACTGGACTATTATAGGCTGATGTTGTTGTTGTTGTCGAAGAAATTAGGAAACTCCACGCAAAATCAGCACAAGAGTATCCTGTATCCACAGGTAAAGGGTAAGGACCAAATTTTTTGCATCGTTGCACAACGGAAATCACAGCTGAAGGTGTCACAACGGAGCAAATGTAGCACAACGGAATTTGTTAAGGTTAGTGTACATGGGTCTAAAAATTATAACAAATTCACAATGTTTAGCATAATTAATTACATTCATATTTTTCTCAATCTTGGAAAAATAAATTAGGTAGCTACTTACTTAAAATCCTAAGTTGTGATTTTCCTTAGTTTAATTATTCTATTACTTAGGTACCTATTACTATATAGATTGGGATGTTGTGGGTAAAAAAAAAACACGGACATTAGTGTAATATTTGTATTTTGATAATATATATTGAATAAATTAAATACATATATACCACTATTTATTAATTTTAATATCACAGATTATACATTTGTACTACCGACACAAAATTAATTTTAAATAGCCGGCACGAAAAATATTTTTTTCTTCAAATATGTCAAGAAGCATAAAAGTTACAAAATTATATAATAATAACATGATGTTTATAAATGATGATTATTGACTTTATAAAAAAAACTAACAAAACAAGATATGTGTAATATAAATAAATAACAAAAATATCAAATCAATTAACATGCTTAAACTCAAATACTTAAAAAAATCAGTTCAGGTAATTATTAAATCAATAGAAAAATGTCTAATAATAAAATAAAAAAATCTTATTGTTAAGATGTTTGAATAAAAACTACTAAAAGAAGACCTACATGAAGTAATATTGTGTACCAATCTTTACAATGTTCCGTTGTGACACGTCGCACAATTTCGTGTCGTTCGTCGCATACAGGAGTAAAAATCTACACGACCCAGCAATAAAAAATTCACACGGCAAAGAATAAACACCAATAAGAATACTCATCAGAGTTGTTCAATAGTAGACAAAATAAGCTCATATAATCAATAATGCAAAGTAGCAAAAGTTGACACAAAACACTTTAAAAGTCTTACAGAAAATCCGGATTTTTAATGGTACGCGGGCACTTTTCACACTTTTCTTCAACTGAGTGAAAAACTACATGGCGGAATTGGCCTGAATTAAGTCACAAGTCAGATGACGGTGTTGCCATTGCAATAAAGCATTATTTGTTATCCAATATTGCCAAGTTCTCGAGTTATGCTGTCGCACAACTGAATCGCACAACGGAACGAAATCTGTGACACTCATTATGATCATTATTATTAATAAACTATAACGTTTAACGAGATTTTAATAATAAAAACGTAAAGATAATATATCGGTGACTATAAATAAAACAGAAAGTCCGTGAGAAAGTTTTTATTTTTAGAATAAAATTGCAATAACCTAGAGGAGTCGGAGCTGTGACATTCACATTTTGTATGAAAATCGAAAATGGATTCAGTATCTTTATTTTCCTAAAATGAATTTTACAGAAATCTAGTGTAAGAAATATTTATTTGAATTAGGCACAGGGTGCACAATAAGTTTAACTTTAGTAATCAAGTCTTAAAACTCACCTAAGTTAACAACTTTTTTTTATGTTATGATTTCAAAGTGCTGTGACATCATTCCCTCGCACAAAATGCAAAAAATTTGGTCCTTACCCTAAAGTTATTTACATCCCACAATGACGTGATTGCCTAGTGATCTTTCTAGTTTACACAGCCGTATGACGTACTAAAACGAAGGTTACAGTTTCATGGTGTAAAAAAAAATTTGAAAAACTTTGAATTGTATTTAAAAATTATTTTGTTATTTTATGCACTAAGATTATAAACGAGACGGTCAGACGACGTTGTTAATATAGCCGAAATAAAGGGATGGATAGGAACGTAAAGAATGGCGCAATAAAAGGCAATGAGTTGTAGGCACAGAGGAAGCCAAGAGGATCCAGCCAAGCTGGATCCTCAAAACTCTTCAACGTTTGGAAAACTACGTCGAGTCTTCAAAAACTAAAGTTTTCAATCATTGCGTCCTACAGTCTTGACCTACGGAGCTGAGACGTGGACACTCACGGTAGGACTGGTCCACCATTGCAAATTTGCTCAACGAGCTATGGAAAGAGCTTTGCTCGAACAAACGAAAAGATCCGACAGCCATTTCTCAAAGAATTAGCGAACTGAAGTGGCAGTGGGCGGCCATATTTCCCGAAGAAACGACAACCGCTGGGGTAATAGTGTTCTTGAGTCCACGACTCGGCAAACGTAGTGTAGGATGCCCTTCGGGCAGGTGGGATGACGACCTGCGAAAGACTGCTGGCAGATGCTGGAAACGACAAACTGAAGACAGGACGCTATGGTGCTTACTAGGCGAGGCCTAAGACTTGTATAGGCTGATCGCAATCACACAGCTCTATCTAGCCTGGAGCTAAGCAGATAGTAATAATCTACATGATACTCACTATAATACCTAACCAAAACAGCACACGATATATACTTGGTCCCATCTTCTACAATTTATTCCATTCATTATAAATTTTTCGTCTAAATGAAATGTAAAATCAGAGAAGTAACCACATTTCTGACCTGATATTTAAACCAAATCTTTAAAACTTGACTTCTTTGTTATGACAATGTGTCTGGTTTGCCAATTTTCTGTCAGTGTCCAGTTAAAAAATCTTTAAGAATTGACAAATATTATCAACCATGCAAAATCATCTATGATATTATTCAGACCTTAATTCTAACCATTATTTGAACACTATGTACATAATTGGTTTTAATAACCCTTGTACTTATTTAAATAAAAACAATTAAATAAAATTATAATATAACCAACCAAGAAGTCCGGTTTATCTAACAGTAGGTTCCCCGAAAATAATCAGACAGTCTTGTAATAATCAGAAAACATCTCTAATCGTCTTAAGGCGCATACAGCACCTAAACCAGCGCCACCACCTACTTTATGTTATTATTCTGTTTAACAAAGGAATTTTCAAAAATCCATCGTCCAGTTTGTGATACCTATCATAAGCTTTTTTTTTTAATGCCTCTCTAATAGTTTTATTCTATTTAGTTTAGGAAGAGATACGAAAATAGATTTTGGTGGCCACCAAGGGCAACTTCGTATCTCTTCCTAAACTAAATAGAATAAAACTATTAGAGAGGCATTAAAAAAAAAAGCTTATGATAGGTATCACAAACTGGACGATGGATTTTTGAAAATTCCTTTGTTAAACAGAATAATAACATAAAGTAGGTGGTGGCGCTAGTTTAGGTGCTGTATGCGCCTTAATAAGAGAATAAGAGAAGACTAAGAGTCTGTCTATGAAAGACTTTGGGTTTATTGATATTCATCTATGACATAGTGGTTTTATTATCTTTGATCTATGATATCTATTAAATCTGTGCTTCCATTTGCTGCTCTTGGCTGCTCTACATGAAATCTTTAGAGAATTTAGAAATTCTCTATGATGAATCCCTTAGATGAAATCATGGATGAAATCATGAAATCCAATGAGTGATCAAATGAGTGATGAAATCAAAACAAATAAAATTAATCCAGCTTTTAGAAGAAATTTAGGAAACTTCACGCTCTACTCTCTCAATGAAATGCGGTTAAAATGGGGGCTCTCTTGCTGATTTTCACTGTGCTATGGATACAGGTAACGTGTTTTAGCTGCCACAATGACGTGATTGCTTATCAATACCTATCTATAATAAATAATTATTAGAGGAAGAATTGAATGTTTGTTTGCTCGAATTGAATAGGCTCCGAAACTACTACGTACCAATTTGAAAAATTCTTTCACCATTAGAATCCTTAATTTTCCTTCATAATCAATCATAGGCGATACAATATTTTCAATAAAATTAGGGATCTGCATGAAAAATTCAATTTTTCGGGAAGCCGGGGCGAACAGCTAGTGTTAGTTGACGTGAAGAATCCTTGAGGTAAATCCCCTAAGCCGGGTACTGAACTTCAGAATTATAAACAAACATTATTAATAAAGACATCTGATGGTTTGTACGACGATATTGCAAAGATAGCCAAACTGCAATTCTTAAGTCATGTTAATTTCTGTTTTTTCTGTGTTGTACAAGTGAAAAGAAATATATTATTAGAAGCAAAATAATTTCATGATAAAAATCTGCGAAATAATCCTATATTTTTAAGTTGGAAAGAAAAAAAGACGAGATTGATTTTTCATTTTGTAAAAACATATTGCCAGTAAAATTGCATCGTGCAAAGAACTTGTTCTGAAGGAATCGCTCTCAATAAGGATTTCACTTGTCAAACTGACAATTTGTACAAGTAACAAAGCGCGCCACCCGGGCCATTAGCCCTTTAACATTTTTACGACGCAAATTTGTTTAGTCCTAACAAGACCTTTAGCCTCGTTAATAATATAGGGTCAATTTGGGATCCAACATGATCAAACATTTGTGATGAAAAACATTAAACAATCACAAATTAATGTTTTCGTCATTTGAGGAACTGGCTGAGTCAGCACAATAAAAGAACGGAAACGTTTGCTGACTTGTCAAAGTTATACTGCTAAAAACTGATGATGATGAACATAAGCTATACAATATTTTCAAAAATTTTGGTATCCTTACGAAAATTTCAATAATGTAACCCAATAATTTGTGTGTGTAAAATTTATAATTTAAGAAATTTTTGTTAAATACCTATGTGAAGCCGGTCGGACTACTACTATAATATATTAGTACGAGTTTTACCGCCTCAAATATAATTTGATGTCATTTCCGCCGAAGTTATTTCGGAACGAAGTGCTCTACGAATCCAGCTGTATTTAAATTTTGGTACCCTTCCGAGTCTGAGATATTTCATGAATTCATGAAATCAAAATAAAGCCTGGGTAACTAATAATTTTCACTGAAAGGTTAAGGGAAAATCTGAGATCGAGTTAGTTCGAGTTTTTAGTTAGGTAGGAATTAAATGGTAATCCGTTCATCGTGCTCCGAACCCTATGGATGATATGATGATTCGACGTAAGAGTACAGATTAGATTGGATTCAACCAATGAATAATCTATATCTATACTAATATTATAGAGAGAAAAGATTTGATTGTTTAAATTGAATAGGCTCCGAAACTACCGGAACGATTTGAAAAATTCTTTCACCATTAGAATAATTTTAAATTTTCTCTGATGACCATACAATAATGTTCAAAAAAAAAGGGAACGGCATGAAAATTTTTTTTTTGTTAAATACCCGTCCGAAACGGGGCTTATAACAAAGGGGGAAAATAACAAAGAAGTCAAATCAAATTATAATGCTCCATTTGTTGGATTTAGCACATAATAACTATAATAGTGCTTCTAAGTCTGAAGCGGTAAATTTTGTGTTTAAAATTGTCATCATTTGTAAGAAAACGTATGGTGTTGTAGCTAGAAAGAAGGGAAAAACACAAGCTATAGATTTTTAAAGTTATGTTAATTAATTTAAATACATTAAAGTTTTGGTAATGAAAATACCTACTTATGTACCTATACATAGTGTTACTTATAACCTGGCCGCTATTTATCTTACATTATTTATTGCCAAGTTTAGTTTCTAATTTGCGTTTGTTACGAAACTTGGCGCCATCTCTTTCACAAAATACTTAACTTTTGCGTTCCCAAGAATTTTCATAAACTCATTTATACAAAATACGCTCATTCGAATTTCACCGAGACTTGAATTGAAAAAGTTTAGATGCTTTAATTTTATTTAACTTTGAAAATGCTATCTTTGTTTTTCGGCTTTTTAAGGAGGTATACAGGTACCACGTATATTTTGATTAAGTTTCTAAATAGCTATCTTTGAACTTTTGGAACTTTTGCCCGTGCTGATGAAAAACCTGTCAAGCTTTGAACAACTGAAACCTTTATTTATAAACGGACTGGGCTACCCCAAAATACCTATTCTATACTAATATTATAAAGAGAAAAGATTTGATTGTTTTGTTTGTTTGAATTGAATAGACGCCGAAACTACTGGACCGTTTTGAAAAATTATTTTTCCATTAGAATCCTGAATTTTCCCTTATGATCATAGGCTTTATAATTTTTTTTAAAAGGGATCTGCATGATAAGTGCAATTTTTATACACGTGCGAAACCGGGTGGACCGCTGGAAATACTTGCTTAGGTACCTAATAACTATATAAAAATTTAAATACTCACGTATATAAAGTGGTGTACAATACAACACTGTTACCCTAGAGTCGGAAGTAAATGATTTAGTTCCGAGACCAAATAAGTTACTTTCACCCGAGGTAAACACTGCTTTTCATTACGAACGAGTAGGAAGTAAAAATAAAAACTCAAGTTAGATAAGAAAAAATTAGTGTATTTTATTTTACAAAACTAACAACTTCGGTGAAGTTTTAAAGTTTTTCCACCACTGCTTTTGCCTCTTCTCTTCTCACAATGAGAGGCCATATCAATGAGTGATTTCTCCCAGGAAACCCATGGATGAACACGTACACGGTCGTGTATGTGATTCTTTGATTCTGACTATAACCAAAGCTTAAATAATCTTTTACAGACAGCAGCAGTAGAGAACTACATCTACATCCCCAACAACGCGAACCGGAGCACCATCTCTGGCATAGCGGCGTACCGGTCCGCGCTGACCCTGGACTGGCTGGCGGATGAGGACAGTCGCCAGCGGGAGCTGGCGGGGGCCTTCGAGACGGAGGCCACTCCGCACGGTACGCCTGTTAAATATAATTGACGACCTCTGTGCCGCGGTGGGCGAAGGTCCGCCTGCGACGCAGGAGGTGAGTCAGGTTAATAACTATTAATATGACTCACAGAATATTTGCCCGCCTGCGTGCAGGCTGAATACAGTTACTAAAATAGACCTGATATTATATCATAATTATGTATTTTTGCAAATAAATGATTGATTTGATTTGATATACAGTAGCGGTATAACATTCTTCGCAGGGGTATCACTTCTATACCATCAGTCCACTCCTTCTTCCGGGTATTTAGTATAAATGATTTTTTTCATGCGAATCCCTAACTTTTTTGAAAATATTCTATAGCCTACATCAGGGAAAATTTTGAATACTTATGGTGAAAGAAGTTTTCAAATCGGTCCAGACGGGTCGGACAGAGCGGGAAGCGACTTTGCTTTCTAGACTAATATTATAAAGAGGATAGGTTTGTTTGTTTGAATTGAATAGGCTCCGAAATTACTAAACAGATTTGAAAAATTCTTTGACCTTTAGAATCTTACATAATCCTTGATGGACATAGGCTATAGAATATTTTCGAATAAGTTAGGAATACGTATGAAAACTTCAATAATGTAACCCACCCAACGTTAATGTGTGTGTCCAAGAACTTAATTTTTTTGTAATACAGTACGAATCCGGGGCTAACGGCTAGTTTTTTATAATTAAACCAGCATTCCACCCCGGCTTCGCAAAAGTATTTAACAAAAATTTTAGTTTTCATGCAGATCCCTAACCTGTAAATATTATATAGCCTATGTTCATCAGGGAAAATTTAGAATAGTAAGTAATTTAGTAGTAAAAGAACGTTTCAAATCGGTCGCAGTAGTTTCGGAACCTATTCAATGCAAACAAACAAACATGCAAACAATCAAATCTTTCCTCTTTATAATATTAGTATAGATAAATAATAACCGTGGTTCTATTGAAGGCAGGATTATTAACACGGACTGCATCATGTACCCTCGACCAGCATCAGGGAAGGTGGCTAGACTGATGCTAGAACTATTGAAGTAAGTGTTAACGAAGATAATAAGAATACCTATTTAAGGCTCCGGCGACGAATGAATTTCGCTTGCAAACGTAGTAGCAAAATTATTTTGCTACATATCATTTTGCTGCTACGTTTGTATGGGAAATTCATCTGTCGCCGGAGCCTTAACAGAATAACTAATAACTAGTATATATTCCTACTTATAACTATTTCCTAAAAATCTCCAGAAAATTCGGCTGTATCCTAGTATCGTCGTGTAAGAATATGTTTAGATATGAAGAATAACGGACATACCTCTTATCTTCCATCCCATGTTACATGAATAATTATAAAAAAGTACCGACATCAATTAGTGAAGTATTAACAAGTATAGAAAAGTAAAAAGATCAATGATCAATACTACAGCGTAAGCCTTAAATACGTCCCATTATTCGTCATAACATTCTATATCAGGAACTTGGAAGGAGACGAGGGTATGCTCATCAGCGAGCTGACCCAAGCCCTCATCCGCTCGAAGCTGCTGGTGGAAACGTTCATGCTGGACGCGGAACCAGACCTGGAAGCGCTGGTGAAGACTCCCGGCGTGATGCTGGGGGAGCCCTACGCCAGCTTCCCTCGCGTGCTGGCCATGGTGTGGATGGCGGCCACTGATCCGACCACGACTAAGCGGCATGGCTGGTGTCTTATAAGCAAGGTATTTATATAGTAGGTACCTATCATTTCATTTCATTTCATTTTCATTTATTTATTCTCAAACAAACTTATATTTGTGTCGGAATTATGTTACAATTATAAAATTATGATAAATAAAGGTAATGTCAAAGTTAATTAATAAAAATGATGTCACAAACACAAAGAAATTGAAAAATAACACAAAAACAAAACATTTTGTCTTTTCTCCTTGTTTTATCTTAAAGTAAAAAATAGTAAAGGGGTTCAAAGATCAATACCAATAATAATGTTATGGATACAGATCCATATCAATATCGGTAGTGTCTCAAGATGCTTGACCTTCGCCCACCGAGCCACAGAGGTCGTCAAAGGTCCGCCTGCGACGCAGGAGGTTGCGGGTTCGATTCCCGCCTCCGGACAAATATTTGTAAGATCTGCAGATATTTGTTTAGGGTGTTCTGGTCGTTTTCTATATATAATAAAAAATATCTATCTATTTAATATATTTGTATTATGTATATCAGTCAAATAGTACCCATAACACAAGCTCTGCTTAGCTTGGGGCTAGATGATGCTGTGTGGATTGTCCAGCATTATTTATTTATTTATTATTTTCATTATCATCTGTCTCCAGGTGACAAAGTTCCTGCGTGTCTCCCGTCCAGTGGACGTAGCGGAACAGCTCCGGGCCCTGGACCCCATCATCGCGCGGGCCCGCTTCATCATCGAGGAGTTCATCCAGCACGTCACGCCCATCAACGTGTTTGATAAGAAGAGCTTCGGATCCAATAATGTCAATGGGAACACGAAGGTTGGGTTCAAAAAATTACTTACTTTATCTTAGGACATTTTTTTTAGGTGGTAAAACCTTGACTGGATAAAAAGAATTAAACCATAATTATCTTAAGACAAAAGGTTTTTTTTAGGTGGTAACCTTTGTTAACAAATAAAATTACATTATTTTACTAAATTAAAAAGGACAGAAGGTATAACGGTGACATTATAGAAAGCTTACGTAAAAAAGCGTACCTACCTCTTTTACCTAGGTGTATCTACATAATACATGAAAATAAGAAACCTTTACAGTTAAGGCTCCGTAGCCTAAACATATTGAAATTTTATTCCCAAAAAAATTGTTGTAGGAACCTAGATAAATACTATTCTTATACAAATAATAGCAGATCATGGTGAAAATATGCTCAAATTGCAAATCATTATGCGTATTACGTTTGTATAGGAAATTCATCGGACACCGGAGCCTTAAGGCAATGCTAGCTAATTGAAAATAAAAATTGGTGTTTTCAGAGACCAGAGAGAGACGACGATGTAACTCGCACCTCTGTCGGCACGGACCCGACCAGGACTTATATCTCGGCTATCCAAGCTGGTGTAAGCTAATGTTTATTATACCTTTGTAAGGCTGAGCGCAGACTTTAATTACGATATACAGGGTTATATAGTTGTATCGACGACCACTGTGGCGCGTTGGGCGCAGGTCCGCCTGTGACGCAGGAGGTTGCGGGTTCGATTCCCGCCTCGGACAAATATTTGTACGATCTGCAGATATTTGTTCAGGGGTTCTGGTTATTTTCTATGTATAATAAAAAATATCTATCTATTTAATTATATTGTATTATGTATATATGTCATCTAGTACCCATAACACAAGCTCTGCTTAGCTTGGGGCTAGATGATGCTGTGTGGATTGTCCAGCACTATTTATTATTTATTTATTTATAGGAAGATGATCAATAACCTCTTAAAGGCGACTTGGGTAGATCAAGACGAACAAGTTTTGTTCTATGACTTTTGCCAAGATGTAATACAACACAACCCCTTTGATTAAAGCAACCCCTTTCAACACTGGGGCCGGGCAGCAGCGCCCTCTGCAGAACAACTCCACCGAACTGCGATCCCCAACCCGCATGCCCAGTGTGGGGATTATGGACAATAACCCAAATGGTGAAAATGCCATCTATGGCGCTCATTAGGGGAGGCCTTTGTCCAGCAGTGGCCTATTATAGGCTGGTGATGATGTATGAGTAGCTTTGCTGGTAAAGTTCTTTATTATGCAGCCAGCGCAACGTTTGGTGCACTCGCCGGTTGATCTTGGATCTACTGAGAAGATTTCCGTAAGTCTAACCTTCCTTACTCTCTCTTCTTATGTACAGTGCGCGTCAGAATTAAGTACCCCCTTGTATACAAACAATTTTCGACTACTTCTAATTCCCTCGTAACTTGTCACAATTTTTCACATGCAAAAATTTATCAGGCCGCCCCGCTCAGGATCGAACTGTCCTTCCATAATACTCAAAGTCTGAAATTCCCAAAAATAATAACTTTTGTGTCCCACATAGGTAGGTACATTGAGATAGGGGGTACTTATATGTGACGCGCACTGTACATAAATAATTGGTCAACGATGCCGTCAATGCCGTCAATTAGTGTCAATCAGTACCTACTGAAAGGTTAAGGGTCTTCGACTGAAAATCAGCGCTGAGCATGGAATATTCAGCACACGCTGAGCCAACCCCTATTGCAGCGCAGGGTCATCAAGTCGTAGAACAAATGTTGTTACTGATGATGATAGGAACCTGATCACCGAAGGTTGCTGGTGTTTTAAAAATAATCCTGTATACTCCCATGCATAAAGTTTATAAAATGGTTTTTGAAGTCATATACCTACCGGAAACTGATAATTTGTCAAAAAAATAGCGGGACATGGAAGTTGAAAGGAGTCGATTTGAGGGTATTTTGCTGTCAAAAATCACATGCTAGATGCTAGTGTATTATTAAATTCTATTGTTGCATGTTGCATCATTCGCAGGCACGTCGGTTGGCACACCGAGCTAAGGCGGGGGCAGAAGACGATCCAGACCTGTCTGATGACGAGATGACCTTGCCCCAGCGTCAGACTCACAGCAAGCGGTCCGCTGGAGACGTTGTGCGCTGCGGCAAGGTTATAGCGCTCGCTTCTGTATACGTGTTCTTGTAATAAAGGATTTGTCTATCGAATACAGTTGTATTATTGACATACGATAGGTAAGGCGGAAAACGGGGTTGAAGGGTATCATTGAGGCATCAACCCCATCCAACTCACTGAAAAGCTGATACTTACGAAGAATGATGTTAATATAATTGCTTAAGAAGCTGTAAATCACCAAAGTTCTTGCTCCGGTACTTCAAAGCTGGGCTGGTTAGGTTGGGGTCGCCTCAAAAGGTTTTGTTCTACAGGTTGAGCCTTCTCACTATGTCCGTGTTGTAGAGGAAAAACCTTTTGAGTTAGTGTAGTGATAATTTAAGTGTATGTATGTGCATAAGTACTATCCTAAAGAACACATGAAATAAGTGTCTTCGCCTTAAGTATGAGACAATAAGAAAAGTGCTAATGAACACGTTCTTAGTACCTACTGATTTTATAAAATTAAGTTAAAACTTAATATCTATTAGCCAAATTTATGGCTAGATTCTAATTATATTCTAGTGTAACTAACATTAATTTCAAATATGTATACAAGACATAAATAATAAACATAATATTTATAATATATTATAATAAAAATATTAATATTCGAAAAATGTTCAGGTAAGACTTTGAGAGAAAAGCCGTGAAAATGTAGACAGTTTGAGGTACAATATAAAATGAAAAAACTTACCCATTATAGATTTTTTATTTATATAAAATTATTGCTTATTCTAATGATTAGTTACAATCTCGCAATTACTCATAAATATTCATTCATTCTATGGATACAAAATATATTTTCTTATTTACAGTAAAACTTTACTATAAAATATATTATTATACATGATCTTATATTCAGGAAAGTAGAACACCAATAGTTTCATAATTTGATTTTAGCACAGAATTCTATTTTCAAAAACGATTCGTCAAAAAATCTATAATTAATACAACAGTAGATATTGTTTCTGCAGTCGTGCTATTGCAATTTGAACTGTATGTGGAGGTAGTAAGTTACATTCCGTTGTAGGCAGGGCCGCCGCCGCCTTCGGGTACCACCCAGTTGATGTTCTGAGATGGGTCTTTGATGTCGCAGGTCTTACCTGGAAGGGAATATTGATTTTAAACCTTATGGTGCTGATATAAATCACAAATTGCATTAACTTGAACATTTTTTTTCATCGGAAGCATTTGTACTGCTTCTAGAAATCCAGTCTAGTTTCAGTTTATACAATTTTATTTCTCAAAAGAGCAAAGTTCACTTCAGAATGATATAATATTCTTAGGCTATATAAAACCTAGCTAGTAATATGAGTTATTTTCTCTTAAATAGTTGTATTGATAAGCAGTTTCTAATGTTATCAGGTAAATTAATATAAACCGCACCTACATACATAACATTGTTGGTCCGTGGATTTGGTTTAAACTTTATAATTTCCCCGTACTAATATTATAAAACTGAAAGTAATTCTGTCCTATTTTACGCCGAAACGGCTGAAAGAATTGTAATAGAATTAGACAGGGAGTTTACCTCCCTGTGAAATTCCACTAAAATTTAACTACCCCAGGCACGGATATAGGCTATAGGTACTTATTCATCCCGGTAAAGTCTGCAAATCCGGCGGAGAAAGTATCGTGTATCTTGAGATCATAAGCGACTCTAGCGATTTGTTTGATAACTACATTATATTACTATAATAATACTTATTACATATTCTAGCGGTCCGCCCCGACCTCGAACATGTATTTAAGAGCGTGCCATACCTCAGCCAAAATTCAAATTTCGAGCAGAATGACAAGATATGATTTTCGTATGAGTGAGAAGCACAGAGCGATAGACGTGCTCCGTATTTTGCTCCGCCAAAACTGTTATGCCTAATTACAAGTTATTTACACAACTAATCGAAAAATTAAAAAGACGAAAACGAAGAAATTCTACTACGTTTCTTGACAAAACAAAAATCCAACAAAAAAATGAGGTGGTTCCTGAGATAAATAGCAAAATGTGTGCAAAACATGTATTTTTCAAAAAATAAAAGTATCGAGAAAATTTTCACCAATCGTGTTTTTGAAAAGACGGAATCCAAGATAAAAGTTCGAATTATCATTTACCTAAATATGAAGGTGGTAGCTTTCACAGATTCTGAGATAAATATATTTGATTGTTACTTTGGATTGAAGAGGTTCCCAAACTACAGAACCGATTTGAAAAATTCTTACACCATTGGAATCCTATATTACCGCTGATGAAAATAGGCTATAGAAGTCAAGGATCCGTATGAGAACTTCAATAACCCAACGTGTGTGTAAAAATGTAAATTTTTTGAAAGTTTTGGTAAATATCCGTGCGAAGCCGGGGCGGACCGCTAGTCATAAATAAGGATATAATGTTTACTTACAATGAATACAGTTTTGTGCGTTGATTTGCAGTCTTTGTCCATCGCCAGTCTCCATTGGCACATACTCATACACTCCTAGAAAAACAAGCAAATTTTATAAAAATCCAATAATAAATTAAATTGAGTATATAAATAATGCTGGACAATCCACACATCATCTAGCCTCAAGCTAAGCAGAGCTTGCGATATGGGTACTAGATGACTGATATACTGAATACAATATGTAACATATGTAGATAGATATTTTATAGTTTCTATAGGTAAAGACCATAACACCCAGAACAGACAAAATAAATCAAATAATAACAAATAGTACTAGATCTTATATTTTATCGGATAAGTTCATGCACGTGCCTGAACTAGGTAAAACACCTGTTTTTAGGCAAATAAATTGCCGATAATAAACAAAATAATGATAAATCCAATAAACACTGTACTTTTAAGTTGCATTACTATTCTCATCTTTCTTTTTTTTAAATAAAAATATCTATTTATTATTCTTACTTATTAGTTATTAAGAAGAAGTTGTCCTTTTTGGCCACCAAACTCTATTTTCGCATCTCTGCTTAAACTATACTAAATAAAACTATTACAGACAGATTAAAAAAGCTTATAACAGGCATCACAAAAACCCCAAAAGAAAATTTTAATAAATTTCTTTTGTTCAAGGTAATAATTACATATAGGTGGCAAGGTCCCAACAATTTTTTTTTTATTTTCCTTTGTTCAAACCTATAATAAAATATAAATGGCAGCGCTAGCTTGGGTCGAGGGACCGCCAGATATTACCTGCTGGACAGAACCTGGCTTCAGGTCCATCGAACTCGGCCAGGTTCCTCTTCACGGGGATGGTGTCATCCTTCAGAGTGAGGTGGGGAGGCTGGTCTGCTTCGTGATTGGTTCCTAGAGTAATAAATAAAAAAAATACTACAGAACTGTTTCGGCTACTTGATGGGTGGTGCCAAATTAAAGATTCCAAGACTTTTTGAAATTATTGTATTAGTAAAAATAATGTTACATTGAGTTGTGAAAATGACGAGGCGATTCGGGTTCTTGCAGGGTTATCGCCATATTGAATTTATATAATAAAAAAACCACGATCGGAAACAACACCGCACTGCTTCGATGCTGGCCGTTCGGATACGCCGCAACAGAACTTAAAACAAGGTACAGTAACAAAAGTGATGCAACTAGAACGTACTGGTTTTATTCTCTTTGGATACAACCTGCAAATTATATTGTGTCGCAGATCGAAAATGCAAATTTTGGCACTTTTGATTTTTGATATGCATTTGGTCATTTTAATTTTTAATATTGACAAAAATTATTATACCGGTTTTAAATTCCTTACTACTATTATCGAAATCTATATTAATATTATATAGAGGAAATATTTGATTGTTTGTTTATATGTTTGTTTGTATGAATTGAATAGGCTCCGAAATTCCTGGACCAATTTGAAAAATTCTTTCACCATTGTGAACGAATTCGTCAAATCAATTTCAATCAAAAAATTCTTTATTATCCTTGGCGAACAAAGGCTATAGAAAATATTCCAAAAAGTTAGGCATCCGTATCATACGAATCCCTAACTATTTTTCATTCGGACTGTATAAAAATTTATAATAATGAAACCCAACGTGAATGTGTTCTATAAAAAAATCTTTTTATACGCTTGTGAAGCCAAGGCTCTTCGCTCATACATAAATCGATACATCCACAACCATAATCATTAAATAGTTTACATATTATCTATTAAACTCATTAAATTCATATATAACTCACCAGTTAATGCAACAGAAGATAGAAGATCGAATGTGATCTTCCCGTCCGGCTTCGGATACTCAATAGGCTGGCTTTCTTTAGCTGGCTTCAGTCTAGCGTGGTCCGCGCCTGTTATCCAACGAAAACAAACACTATGTTAATGAATATAAGTATCCAAATAGACTGGTGGCCAATCTTCTATATAAACAAGCCTTTTCCATGTATACAGGGTTATTTTTAAAACACCCTTCGGAAACCAGCAGCCTTATTGTCTAACTTGAAATCCATTACCAGTGAACTTCAACCCGATTACCAGTTGTAGACCCAGTCAGAATGTTGTCTGTATTGTCTAAGGTTTTCAACTAAGCTTTGGTTTCAGCTATTTACACATTACGAAAGTGACAATCGAAGCCGATTACGATTACCAGTTGAGTTAGAGCCGCAGGTTCCTATAGCATCATCAGCAACAACGTTTATTCTACGAATTTAGAACAAACGTTGTTTTAGAAATAAGAATAAACTCATCCACTACTAGGCTACACAAAATTGATATGTATATTTTAAACAGCAATGTATAAGCTTCTACAACAAAACTCCAAGTGAATTGGCAAAAAATCTATAAATAAAATCAGATGGATTGTTAAAACTGTTCTTTGGAAAAAGGCTTATTTAAAGTATCAGATTATCTAGACGACAAAAAAGTTTGGGACGAGTTTTGCTCCAACTCGAAAACTAACAATCTAAAGGTTTCTTGTTCGCATCTTTATTTTACCTGAAAAAGATTGAAGTGAACAAAGAATGTGATTATATCTCAGTATTGCTAAGTGCTATTTTGTGACGTGTCCAAGACTCCTGTAAGATCTAAAGGAAATAAAGCACTTTGATTTTGATACGTACCTCCGTGGCTGAGGGTTTAAAGTTCTTTGAATGCTTATTCAAGTCCAAGATTCCTGTAAGGTCTAAAGGATAAAGCACTTTGATTTTGATACGTACCTCCGTGGCTGAGGGTCCAAGGTTCCTTGAATGCTTATTCCAAGTCCAAGAGTCCTGTAAGGTCTACAGGAAATAAAGCACTTTCATTTTGATACGTACCTCCGTGACTGAGGGTCCAAGGTTCCTTCCCTCGCATCGCGGTACTGAATGCAGAGTACGCGAGACCTCCGTATAAGCCTAGTTTGGTGTGGAACGACGGACGGCAGTTTCGTACTTGCTGGAATTATAAAATAATTATTATTTATTTATTTATTTTTAAGGAAGGCCTACAGCTTATATAAATACTAATATTATAAAGAGGAAAGATTTGATTGTTTGATTCTTTGTATGTTTGTTTGTTTGAATTGAACAGGCTCCGAAACTACTGGACCGATTTGAAAAAATCTTTCACAATTAGAATCCTTAATTTTCCGTGATGAACATAGGCTATGTAATATTTTCATAAAAGTTAGTGATCCGCATGAAAAATTCAATAATTGAACCGTGCGCTGTATATTCAACCTCTTTTTCTATTATGGCGCGTCATAATAGAAAAAGAGGTTGAATACGCGCACGGTGCTTGCTTTTTCTCTACGGCCAGTGTCAGTTATGGAGTGTCGAGTCAATGTCAAAAACCCCAATGCTGTTAAAAAAAGTAAGGGATCCGTATGAAAACTGTGAAACCCATCGTGTTAGTGTGTATAATTTCTGAAATTTTTGTTTAATACCCGTGCGAAGCCGGGGCGGGCCGCTAGTATAAATACAAAATGGTTAACTAAAATTAAGCAACAAAAAGGTAATAAATAATAATAATAATATTATAATCTGTGTCAGTGTGTAATAATTTATTATTACACACTGACATATTTTAGATATTTTTGTTCAATACCAGGCGGACCACACCGAACTTTTTGAAAATATTCTATAGCCTGTGTTCATCAGGGAAAATTTTGGATTCTAATGGTGAAATAAATTTTCAAATCGGTCCATTAGTTTCGGAGCCTATCCAATCCAAACAAACAATCAAATCTTTCCTCTTTATAATATAAGTATATATAGAAGTATAGATATAGATAAATTATCAGAGAAGAAATGTAATTGGAGGACCAAACATAGAGCAAAAGTTGTTCATCTTGACCTAACCAATTCGCCTTTAAGAGGTTATTGATTATCTACCTATAACCGTGTATAATTAATTAATTATGGAATGTAGCGACCTCTTTCATCATTGCCTGAACTACAAGGGCAAATGTCAATAGAGGTGCGCAAGAATCATCGAAAGAAATGGAAGCTAGCTACCTATCTAAGCGCTTCAAACAGTCTCCGCTGGATGTCGCTAAGAAAATAAACTTTCGGAATGCAAAGAGAGGCAATTCCTAGATCGCGCAAACGCTTGTTTCAGTAACAACTAACTGATATACGATGATTACCCAAGAATACAAGAATTTATTTGTAAAAGTAGGATTTTACACGTCATTTATATAACACGTAGGTACATTATTATATACGTAGGTACATAATAATTATTTTTTGGGGGAACCCCCTTCCCCCAAAAAATCATTATTATGACAGCTCTGGTAGTTCGAGGAAATCACTCATCAATTACCCGACATCAACTGTTGGTCTAAAGACCACTGGAGTAAGTGCGTCAGTTGGGCGAACTCCAGTACAGAGGCGATCTCCATCTATTACTATTTGGGGGAATACCACTGTCCCCCAAATGGAACATACCTTCAGTTCCTTGTAAACATAGGATTCCTTCAGCTTATCTTCATACGTTGTTGGCACGATCCCACTGTCGTGAGATGCTTCCCCGGACAATATGTAGTCCATAGCTGATTCAGCTGCCAGCATACCTAGATAGTAAAATGTTTATGATAGTAGAATGCGTGTTTATGATTTGTTGAAACATCAATTTATTTAATTTATTGGTGGCCTACGTAGGTATCAGGTTCCTAACGGTGGATGTTTGAATAAAACAGCATACTTCACATATAACGTTGTACTAGCGAACCGCCCCGTGCAATGCTGATAGTAATGCATGTCATACATAATATTAGGTTGTGGAAAAACTCTTTTCGTATGTATGAACTTGTAATTATCTCTTTGGCTATAACTATTTGTATCTGGCTGGTTTTAGTATCATTAAAATTATAAAGAAGATAATTCCAAAATCAAATTACGAAAATGGGTGATTTTTATTTGTTTTTTCAAACTGCCAAGAGGAGTAAAACTAATGAAAAAATTCGATACCCAAAAAAAAAACCACTAGGTTCTTCGATACCTTTTAAAATTTTACTACAAAATAGCTAAAAACGCAACGAAAGCCGCGAGAAAAATTAGCGAATACATACCGCTCTTCATAGCGTTGTGTGTGCCTTTGATCCGCGGTACATTCAGGAATCCCGCGCTATCCCCGGCTAGGACGCCCCCCGGGAAAGTAGGCGTAGGCAGGCATTGCCAACCCCCTTCTACTAAGGCCCTGGCGCCGTAGGCTATCCTAGTGCCGCCTGGAATATGAGAGGAATATTTGAAGACTAGCGGTCTTTGTAAAAATTTATAATATAAGCGGACCCCGGCTTCGCACGGGTATTTAAGAAAAAAAAAAATTTTAATGCGGTTCCCTAATTTAAAAAAAAAATCCTTAAATATTGTTTGAATTAATAGAGGCTCCGAAACTACTGGACCGAGTTAAAATATTCTTTCACCATTACAATCCTAAATTTTCCCTAATGAACATAGGCTATAGAATATTTTTTTAAAAAGTTAGAGATCCGCATAAAAATTTAAATTTTTGTTAAATAGTAGTGGTCCACCACGGCCTCGCACGGGGCGAAGCCGGAATGGACCGCTAGTATCTATGTATTTAAGTATGCTTCTAAGCGATAAGGCCGCAAATTGTACTTGTCTTATGTAATGTCTTTTCTGTACAATAAAGCATTTTTGTACTGTATGTACCTAGCTGTAAGGATGTAGAAAATTTGTATACTTGTAAGTAAACCTTATTTTTTTATTTTATTGTATTGTATATCAGTAATTTCAAGTATTAATGAACTGAATATATTTTTTTTAGTATATACCTTCAAATAGCGGCTTCACATAAGGATGCAGTTTAAACCGCTGGAACTCCCTGAAGGGACTGAGATAGGGGTTGGAGTAGTCCAGTCCTACGACGAAGCCCGCGGCCACGAGCGGGGCTTCGCCCTCCTGCGGCGCCAAGTGGTAGATAAAGGAGCCTCCGTATGTGTTCCTGTCTAGCGGCCAGCCGATTGTGTGCTCTACTAGGCCTGGTTTGTGGTTCTGGAAATAATAGATACATTCATATCTTTTTATCTTATTTAATTAGTAGTTACCATTTAGGAGGGCAAAAAGCCTTTATTAACAAATAAAATTACAATGATTTAACTAAATAAAAAACTAGTATTTACAATTGAAACAATTGAGCTAACTGCAGACTGTTGCGAACAAACTACAGGTAGCTCAACTGATCCATATCATATATCATATATTGTCATTTTTCTTTTTATCTTAATATCAACAACAACAACATACAACATCAGCTATAGCAACCTATTCAGTCCACTGCTGGACATAGGCCTCCCCTAATGCGCGCCATAGGTGGCGTTATTTCATCTGGGGGTTATTGCCCATAATCCCCACGCTGGGCATGCGGGTTGGGGATCGCAGTTCGGTGGTATTGTTCTGCAGAGGGCGCTGCTGCCCGCCCCCCGGTGTGTTTCCCTTAGTCGCCTCTTACGACATCCACGGGAAGAGTGGGGGTGGTGAAATTCTATGCCGGCATCACACGGCCCTCTTGCCCTCTTGTCCGCCTGTCTTAATATCAGCTGAGTAGAGAAACAGGGAGCTTGAAATATGTATACAGGTTGAGTTTTCATTTTTTCAGACTTATCGACTGTTATCGAAATCAGCTGAGTACATAGACAGATAACTATTTGCAATATGTATATGAGTGTTTTTTTCAGAGCTTGGGTCTACTTTTCTACGTAATAACAATATTGTATTAAATACATCAGTGATAGTACCTACCGTTGGGCCTAATTGGGGCTAGATGATGCCGGTCAATTATCCAGCATTATATATTTATATATCCAGCATTAGACTATTATAGGCGGATGATGATTGAATCTACCTACCTCCAGTAGGGCAAGCACGGGGATTGTTCTCTAGGGTAGAATAGACAATAATGACATCGCATCGCCATACATTGCGTACATTATTGAAGTTGAAGAAATTAACTTCAAATAATTTACGCATTCGATGACAAAGTGACGTAATTTTTGTCTATTCTACCTTAGACAAGAAAGCCCGCGCTTGCCCTACAGAAACTGTGTATTACCTCGGGTGTAACTTCCCATAACTCCTTAAGACCGATACCATACGATTGCGGTTCGCTATTCTCCTTCAAATTGTACTTGCTGCAGACTTGCTTCGTCAAATGGCCGTGACAACCTGGAATGCAGTTTATTAATTAATTATATTGATATGGATCAGTTGAGCTACCTGTAGCTTGTTTGCAACAGTCTGCTTAGCTCAATTGTAAATACTAGCTCTAATTTAGTTAGATAATTGTAATTTTAAGTTATAATAAAGGCTGTTTGCCGTTTAAAAAAACGCGATGTTGCAAATATTGTCACATCTCTTGTAACAGTTATTTTTTTTTTTGTACTGGTCTATCCACACAGCATCATCTAGCCCCAAGCTAAGCAGAGCTTGTGTTATGGCTACTAGATGACTGTTATACGTAATACAATATTATTAAATACTTAGATATTTTTATTATACCTCTACATAGAAAACGACCAGAACCCCTGAACAAATATCTGCAGATCGTACAAATACTTGTCCCGAGGCGGGAATCGAACCCGCAACCTCCTGCGTCGCAGGCCGACCTTCGCCTACCGCGCCACAGAGGTCGTCCTTTGAATTTTAATTGTTTTGTTAAGTGTGCAATAAATAATTTTCTTGTTAAATACCCGTTTAATACCGGAATTGTATCTAAATCGATAAATAAATAAATAATAACATTGACGTAAAACACGTACCTTCAGTCAGAATAGTGATCTTGGAATGGAACGCCATGCCTCGCTCGAACATGTCTTTAGGGCTCCCGTCCTTGGCAATGCCGACGTCGCCTGTAGCCACGCCCTTGAGTGACCCGTCATCGCGGAAGATCAGATCTGCGCCGGCGCATCCGGGCCATACCTGGAAAGATAGAGTAAGGAAAATATTTGAGTTGAATTTAAGGATTTTTTGGCTTTTATAAGGATTAACTGCTTACTCACACTTACTTACACTTACGCCAATCCGTAACAGAACGCATGACGATTCATAGACTAGCGCTATCAGCTAAATGAACTCTGCGAAAGCCTCTCGCAAGACAATTCTAATTATGATTATGCTAATTATGTTTAAGTTAGTAAACGTATTCAACTAATTACAATTTAAATGCGATCTTAAGGCAAGCCGGCCTTAGGGTAACTTCTAAATATTTAAAATAATATTTAAAAAAATTACGACCGTGACAAGATAGGAAACCTTTGTTTTAATTCAAATATTGAGAAAATTTTATCTAATTACAATTTAAATCCGCCCTAAGGGTAAATTCTAAATATTAAAAATAATATTCCCAAAAAATTACAACCATGACAAGATAGGAAACCTTTTTTTTTCAAATATTAAGAAAATCTTTCTCATCAAGATTAATCAATCTACTTTAATAAAAATATCTCATAGATACCTCAGCCCCTAACGCCTCCGCTTGCTCGGACATCCACCTCACAAGGTGTCCCAGGCGCACCACGTAGTTCCCGTGGTTGTAGTTAGGTAGTCCTGCAATACAAACATCATTTTATGCAACTAACTCAGAAGGAAAGCACTGGCTCCTCTAATCCACTGACAGACAGACTGGCTGGCGAATCTTTTATGTATTGTATAGTATATATTAGATTATTAAAATAATCTATTAAATAAGTAGGTTAATTTTTTCATTTATTTCAGGCAACATTAGTCTTGTTCAAGATGTAAAATACTCAAAAATTAAGGTCCATATCGCCTTTTATGCACACGTACCCACGTTTATAACTTTATCTCCCTCTCCCAATAAGGTTTGCTGGAAGAGAACTCTTTTTAGCGTAAAGCTCGTCTTTGTACATTTATTTTTTCATCTTAAAGTTGTTTTGTATATTTTATCGTACAATAAAAAATTATGAATTATGAATCATCTGCCTACGTAGTCCTAGAATGCGAGGGGGTAACAACGAAACCCTCAATCGATGAGGTCTCTGCGTAGCCTGTGACCCCAGGAACATTCTGCGCGGAGTAAGGGTCAGCGCAGACAGAGAGGAATAATCCTCGCGCGGTCTCGGGCATTTTCTTAACGGATCGCGTATGTACGAGCTTACACGCGACTTCGCGAGCCTGCGCGAGTAAACCGCTCTGGGTTACCATTCTACCGTACATTCCCTCAGTGACATCACTGAAAGTACGCGTACGACGACGCGTGCTGACTCGACGCTGCGCGGGGCTTCCCGCGTATGCTGGCTATGATAATCAATAATCATTTATTTCGTAAAATTTCTTTCAGATATACCTTTAAACACAGGCAGCGGTATTCTCCCCCGGGTAGTGAGGAGTCCAAACTTGTCGCTCGTAACGGGCGTGTTCATTGGAGCCCCTTTCTCCTTCCAGTCCGGGATCAGTTCGTTTAACGCTATTGGATCCACGCACGCGCCTGACAGAATGTGGCCGCCGGCTTCTGCGGCCTTCTCTAGGAGAGTTACTCGGACCTCCTGGAAAATGTGTGTAAGTTAATTAATAATTGCCCTTTTGAGAAAAGGATAGGTTTAGGATGTTGCGTTTGTAGAAGCGGGACGAAGCAAACAGTGCGCTTTTATATATAATTTTTTGTAATCTATCTTATTTTTACACTATAGAACACAAAGATGTTTGTTTGTATAATCTATGTAATGTTTGTATGTTTTTTACCACGGGAATTCCTTGAATACTCAGATTAAAAAAAAAACAATAACGACTCTGTTTGCGACGGAAACAGACAGTTGTTCTTGCTTTGAGTAACTAATAAATATGATTAAATTTACGGTGAAAATTTCCGTGTGGTGCGGTATAGAATTTCACCAACCCAACTCTTCCCGTGGGTGTCGTAAGAGGCGATTAAAAATAACATAAAATAAAATTTGTTTATTTCGGACAATATACAATCCATAGTGTAAATGTTAGTAGCACATATACATAAAATTTTACTTAACCTAGGTGTTAGTATGAGGTATTAAAATAAAAGTGAATCACTCTCTATATCGCATTCCGGATAAGGCTTATCCAGAATGATGAGGAACATCTGTTAAATAATGTCATCAGGATGCTGTTGCGACTTAGGGAAAATTTTTATTATTAATTATCGATTAAAAGAAAGGGGGGTGGGCAGCAGCGCCCTCTGCAGAACAACTCCACCAAACTGCGATCCCAACCCACATCCCCCGTGGGGATTATGGGCAATAACCACAAATGATAAATAATGCCACCTATGGCGCTCATAAAGGGAGGCCTAGAGGTCCAGCTGTAGACTATTATAGGCTAATGATGATCTAACTCGATTTTGTAGGTTTTGAAGTTCTTTTAACGCGTGCACTGGTCCAGCCAAATGTTGCAACTGCAAGAGAGCGCCTACTCAACGAATCAAGCTCAAAAGTCTGCCTAGTCTACCTCCGATAAACATATCTGTCTGCTCCAACTGCTCCAAGTGTCTCCTATATATTGTGTGGTACTTACAGCCCCCTTCTCCTCTGCGATCTGCCGCGCGCGGATGGCAGCCGCCATGCCGGCCGGCCCTCCCCCGATGATGAGGATATCTGTCTCTTCTGCCACCCGCTCCATATTGACTTCTGTTATATCAAGAATACAAATCTTATTACTACACAAAGTACTAATAATATTCACTTCATTTATTTAAATTTTTTAATTTGTGTTTAGTTTCTACATTGTAATATAATGATTAGTAATTAACGGGTATTTATCGCGTTTCTTCTTCCTCCTTTCTTCTTCTTCTTTTCTCGACGTTTCAACAGGTTTGCACTCTGTCGTGGTCACGAGATGACTGTCATCTCGTGACCACGACAGAGTGCATAGTATGCATATGTGTTCAGATCGCGTAAGTTTCAAAACATTACTTTGTAATACTTTTAGACTAAAAAAAATTGGTCAAGTTATGTTTCATATTTCCCTTCATAAGAATGAAGGGAAATATGAAACACTGTTTAAAAACCTTGTTTATTATTAGTAAATATAGATGTGGGTTGAACTTAGGCCATAAAGGGTGTTGTTTGTATGTAAAAAATAGCTATCCGCAGTATTATAAAATATTTAAGTATATCATATCAATTATCAGTACCCTTATTGTAACCTCTGCTTAGTTTCGGGCTTGATGATGCTGTGTCTATTGTCCTTCATTAAGTATTTATTGGTTTTTAATAAAAGTTGCGTCAGTATTGAAAGCCTGTTGTAGATAAATACTGCCGTGTGGTGCCGGCATAGCATTTCACCACCCCAACTCTTCCCGTGGGTGTCGTAAGAGGCGACTAAGGGAATCACACCGGGGGCGGGCAGCAGCGCCTTCTGCAGAACAACTCCACCGAACTGCGATCCCCAACCCGCATGCCCAGCGTGGGGATTATGGGCAATAACCCCCACATAATGATGCCATCTATGGCGCTCATTAGGGGAGGCCTATGTCCAGAAGTGAACTATTATAGGCTGGTGATGTTGTAGATAAATAAGTACGTATGTAAGTACTAATAACAAGCTATATACTAGACTAGCTGGGTGCCCGCGATTTCACCCGCGTAACTCCCGATCCCGTGGATTTTTCGGGATAAAAAGTGGCTCATATCATTTTCCAGGTCATAAACTATCTGTAAACCAAGTTTCATCAAAATCCGTTTAGTAGTTTTTGCATGAAAGAGTACCTAATAAAAATCCAACCATACTTAACTTTCGCGTTTATAATATTAGATAGATATTAATAGTAGTATAAATAGAATAACTTAATACAATTTACATTTATTTAGGGTACTTAAATAGTTAATAATTTTTCAAAATACTGCTTTTGGACATATGTTTCATAGTGTACATGCACAGTTGTATGACCTGAGTGAATATTGTTTTAAATAAAGTAATGAATCACTCACTTCTTATTCACAAAAATTTTGTTGATTGCTAAATAAATTGTTGTTCAAGTATATTACAGATTAATACTTACATTTCTTATCAACCTAGGGTGATATGGTCGCTGAGTGACAAAGTCCCTTTATATTTTGTATTATACTAGCAACCTAGCCCCAGCTTCGCATGGGTGAATGTTATACATATAAACCTTCCTCTTAAACCACTATCTATGAAATAAACTGTATCAAAATGCATTGCAGTTTTACAGATCTAAGCATACATAGGGACAGACAGCGGGAAATGACTTTGTTTTATTCTATGTAGTGATAAAACATAAAATAGTGTACATATATACTTACTAGGTACAGTGAGCGTCAGTCAAAGTATCCCCCATGCCCACAAAATATTTTCGACTATTTCTAATTCCCTTGTAACTTGTCACAAATTATCACACAAAAATTTATCACGTCGCCGCTCAGGATCGAACCACCCACCCATAATACTCAAAGTCTGAAATTCCCAACATTAACAACTATTGTGTCCCACATAGGTACATTGAGATAGGGGGGGGTACTTATATGTGACGCGGACTGTACATTGAAGGTTACTATTATGTTTACCTTTCCATCTTGGATCTTTATCTCTTGGATGTATGGTGTAATGTGTAGTTATTTTCGGGTAAACATCTGAATACGACCTCCGTGCAGCATGTGTTAGCCTCCCTACTGCAAAGAACACAGATAAATTTTATTCAAAACAAAACACAACCAAAACAAACAAATGAACTTTGAACCTTTTAATCATTCTCCATTGCATAATATTTTGTGAATGATTTAAATCCTTGGGTACGATTATTACTTCCATTTTTATCAGTATCGCACTAAATAAAAGACTAAATTACGAAAACTAGAAAATATTTTTGTTTTGTTGATCCAAAACAGCTGATAACGGTTCAGCTGTTGAAGTGCAAGTGCAACTTCACAGAAATGACACAGCGTTGAGATATTTTTACACAGAAACAATACCTTAACATTTTTGGTCATTTTACACTTTGATTTCTGGTAAGAAAACGTACAAAAATTTCAATTTACCCTTACGAGCCGAACTAACAAGTGCCGCAGCCATTTTTACAAATAAAACTAAAAAAAAGTTTGATTGACTAACTGCTAAGAAATGACTTTTGACAATGACAGGACATGATCTAACAGTAAGCATTTCTTTATTTTTTATTTGTTCTTTGTTTAGAGACAAATTAGGCTAAAGCCATTCAGGGCATACTGCCATAAGAGAAAGCCGTTCTTTTCAGCGGGAACCTGCTATTGGAAATGGGAAAGGCTTATAGTGAGACGCGTAAGCGCTCTCCATGATTTGTGTAAATTGTTTAAATTTTGTACGAAAAATCTACAAGTACCACTAACAAGAAGCTAAATTAAAGTAATATCGCGGCAGCGGCATATGCTTCTATTCAGATTAAATTAGATTAGTCATACGTAAATGTAATTACAATTAATAATTATGTAAACGTAATGTAATACTTACAAAGTGTGGATAATTTACGAGAGTAACTAGAGCTATCTGCAGACAGTTCATATCAATGCAAACGATTTAATGATAGCATACCTGTATAATGTATGTCTGTTAGATTTTTCCGTTAGTTTATAGTAGATAGAATAGAATGAAGGCTAATAGGAAATTAAGAAGGCTTCTTTGGCTTATTGACGTCTCTCTTGCTCGTGCGGCTAAATTGCCACTTTTGAGATGGTCACCCCAAGTGGCTTGCTGTTTGTTGTTTGCTCAGGTTGTTTGTTAATGTAATATAATTTCATTCACTTCACTCATTGAACTCATTCTCATTCTGAATCTCTTTCTCAATGTTTTGATCAAAGATCAAAGAGAATATAACCACTGGGCTGCGTTCACAACCTACGCTCGAGCGCGCTCGGAGTGCAACTAGGTCGTTCATAACCTCAGGAGAAACGCTCGGTTGTTATTAACTAGAGCGTTCACAACCTCCGACACGGTTGCAACTTTTTACCGGTGTAATTCGATCGACGAAAAACACTCTGACATTGACAGCTGTCATATTTTCCGTTGTCATAGTTTGTTATCTACTTATATATCAAGATTTCTACAGTAAATTTCAAAATTTTCAGTATTTATCAGTTATAGATCGTAGTTACAGGCAGTAGATACAATTTACCTCAAAGTAACCGCAAAACAAAAACAAAACAAACGAACGTCCGGCAACTGTAACGTCAGTTTTGTCATGATAATGTCAACTTTGACGTATAACAACCGACTCGTTCTGAACCTTTGGGTAAGTTAAAATTTACACCAAACAACCGCACCCTGAGCCTCTGAACGCACCCCTGTTTTGATTTTCGAATGCTAAATAAAAGTTGTGTTTGTGTGGTTTCGAAATTAGGCGATAAATCTTGCATTAAATCTTCTGAAATTCTTATATAGAATCCATTGAAGAATAATGATATCGTCCATTTGCCGGGTTTGCCTTTCCTCAAACTCCCAAAATAAAATTATCGATAATACACAACTACAGACGTTATTTGAAATACTTACAAATGTAAAGGTACAGAAACAATGATCTTATTACTTACTCGATAGTAATAACACACAGTAGATAAGACCAAACATATCTATTTATTAGCGAGATTATGCCTCTGATAAAATAAATAAATAATGCTGCCCTAAGGCTGCCCTGTGAAATGGTCCATTACGTCCATTATGTATACACAGCGCAGCATCGAGCCCCAACCCAAGCTAAGCTTGGTGCATTTGGTACTAGTTAGTGTTATACCCATGGATTTATGAAAAGTAAGGATGGCATCCTGTCAAATCAAACTTGAATCCTAACAATGGCGGAATGACATTGAGTGTCATTGTATATCGAGTTGCCAACTGAAGAAAAATTTACCCATAATTTTTATAAATATTCTTCCTAATAATTGTTTACAAATGAATATGTAGATTATAAAAAAATCTACGTAGGTACTGCTTTAGCCACGGTCATCGTCTATTAGACCTACTTTTTATAATTTTCAATTTACGCCAGCGCTTTATGGTGCTAACTGCAGTGAATTTGATTATCCCACAAGCACAGAACAGAACACTGTACTTTCCCGGGATCAAATAGTAACGTATTTGCTAATCGAAGAAATTTCAACAAAATCTGTTCAGCCCTCAGTGTATTCCAACTCTCCGTTCACTGTCTAATTTTAGTTTGAATAAATAATTCTTTGTGCCTATTAACTGGCTGACAACTTTTTTCTGCCTGATGCTTCGCATGCGTTGTTCCTATGGAAATGCCTAACCAAAAATCAAATAAAAATTACTTATTTAAAAGTGGCAATAAGCAGCCATATTTTACGATTGTTACTAGGAAGATCAATTAAACGTTCCTAATAATGAAAAAATATTCATTATTTTATTCTCATATTCATTGTTTGATAAATAAGAAATAAAAATTTATGGATACATAAATATTATTAATTTTAATTGCCCAAATTCTTATAAATGAAAAATCTTAATGCACACTGCATGCTATACTAGATTAAGTGGGATTCCAATTATTTTCATTGTGAGATTCTCTGATTACCTATACGAATTCAATTTAACTTCAAATTTTCATCACCTAGAAATCTGAAAAAATATTGACTATTAGTTATGCCCTGCGGCTACCTATAATCTCGATATAACATGTTATCTGCGTAGCATCAGCGTCAGTAAAATTATTATTAAAATGGGTTCAGCTATTTTGGAGAATAGCTTAAATAAACACAGGTTAGCTATAATAATTCGTCTATCAAAAGCTAAGCTATTGAATTGATATTACAAACAGAAATTCAATATCATAATTATATTTCAAATAATACATATTATTATAGATAACCAGAATGATAAATAAATGCCTATTTACCTGATTCATAATTTAAAGTCAATAAAATATGAGAATTGAAACTTATTTAATATACTCCCACATTTACCGGAAAATTTACATGTTTACATGTTGGCAGCACTGGCTAGATTTTGTGCTTCTATTTTGATTATTTTGTTCATAATAATTTTGCGTAAAATCAAAGAAATAAGTTGGTGAAATAAGAAATTTACCTAGGAAATGTGATCCGGTGTTTTTTATTGACAAACCCATTGTGATTTTTGCAACATCTGACCACACAAGACGGCGTTTTCCATTTATTTTGGTTTGTTTACAATAGAGTTAATCAGTTGGTGTATAAAGCCGTAATGGCGATGGCCAGCATACTATTTGATTGATTGGCATGCTTGCTTGATTGGAGTGCTTCGTTTTATGTTTTTCTGATATTCCTTCCGTACTTATTTATAGTTTCATGGTTATACCTACCTATTACAATATTATAAAATATATTTGATTATCAGGGTATTCCCTGCCTACGCCGAAGGGGGGGTTTGAGTCCTAATGCACCAGAGTCCAATAAGACTCAAACTCATCCCCTGATGATCTATCATCTTAAAACACTGATCTCCAATTTGTATGAGAACATTAAGTTGAAACCTGAAACTGGAAGATATCCTGAATGAACTCTGATAGTCTTCATCTTCAACAGCCTGTGCACTGCCTTTTACAAATGAATACAGAATACTTTCCCTTGGCAGATAGATTGGGTGTGTAACTTAGTAGAAAGGTCAGTTGTGGTGGTTGCCGCATGAGAATCAATCCATTCAACTGAATGGATACAATTTTTTCTTTTCGCATGGTCTGTTATGCTGTTGACCGCAGATGGCCATAACAGTGTTACCATACTTAAGGGATTTAATAAGACTCAAGGGCAGCTACCGAAGGAAGGGCAGCAGGGCTTGTGGAGGCATATTTAGCTAAGGACATAATGTGTGCTGAGGATACCCCTTTACCATATGGGAAAATAAAAAAATAATGATGCCATCTATGGCGCTCATTAGGGGGGCCTATGTCCAGCAGTGGACTATTATAGGCTGGTGATGATGATGATGATGATATGGGAAAGTTTCATAATATGGGAAATCCATGACTACCAGATAAGATTGTCTCAAACAACTCCAATCCTCTAGTGCTCTTGCACTTGTAGAAAACTCAATTGAATTGAGATATGGTTCGAAAAACCATGTTGTGGACAAACTAATTGTCATTAGGTACTGTTACCCTTTCCTCTGAAGGAAAGATAAAAAAATACTAATCTTTTCTGTTATTGACTAGCAAAATAGCTGTCTTGTCAATTACTAATTGATGACACCACTATTTTGCTAGTCAATAACAGATTGTAAATTCACAAAAAACAAAAGAACTGTAGAAGGTACTTCCTGTTTGTAATAGAATTGTTTGTTTGCAGCTCCTTTCAAATGATGGCAGGCCAGTGGCATTGTGCTACCTGTGTCATGCAGTTCTTAAGCGCTGTAGCAAATTTGTGAAGTGAGGAATTACTCTCACAAATCATTCATAATGGAGTTGAGGTAAATTTATATCTTTGTAACATTTTATTTGTATTTTCAAAGATTTCTCTGTCAATAGTCAGATTTTTTCTTATGACGACCTCTGTGGCGCGGTGGACGAAGGTCCGCCTGCGACGCAGCAGGTTGCGGGTTCAATTCCCGCCGCAGGATAAATATTTGTATGATCTGCAATTATTTGTTCAGGGTGCTCTGGTCGTTTTTCAGTATATAATAAAAAATATACTTATGTATGTAATATATCAGTCAATAGTACCCATAACAAGAGCTCTGCTTAGCTTGGTGCTAGATGATGTTGTGTGGATTGTCCAGTATCTACGGAGGTCCCGTAAAATTAGTTTCTCAAGTTTTTTTTATTAGTTTTGCATATTAAATTAAAAGTCCTTAAGTCTGTTTTAATTCGCTTATACTTAAACATGTTACAAAACTAGCAGCAACAAAACTAGCAGCAAGCAATGCTTTTCTATATCTATACTAGTATTATAAAGAGGAAAGATTTGATTGTTTGTTGAATTAAATAGGCTCCAAAACTACTGGATTGATTTGAAAAATTCTTTCACCATTAGAATCCTATATTTTCCGTGATGAACATAGGCTATACATAGAATATTTAAAAAAAAGTTAAGAGTTCCGTATGAAAAAATATTTTTTTGGTAAATACCCGTGCGAAGCCGGGGCGGGCCGCTAGTAAATTATATTATGGTGGTATGAGAACCGAGATGTGCCGGAGCATGCAAAAGTAGCCTATACACGCAGGAGGTTGCGCGTTCGATTCCCGCCTTGGAACAAATATTTGCCAATCTGCAAGTATTTGCTCTGGGCATTTTCTATGTATAATAAAAAAACTTTCCATGTAATGTATTCTATTAAGTACCTATATCAGTTTAACATAAGCTCTGCTTCGCTTGGGGCTAGATGACGGTGCGTGTATTGCCCAGCAATTCTTTTTTAATTTAAATTTTTAATCTATAAAATAATCATAAATTATTCTTGTTTTACAGCTAACTGAAGATAACATACTTGAAAGAGAAGAGATAATTTCTGTGCAGGCACCATTAAACTTATCAATATCCGATTTATCACATGTATCTATATCAATTGACGACCACAGAGTCAAAGAATGCACAGATTTATTTATCAAGACAGAACCAAACCAGAAATATGTTGTTGTGGAGCCAAATAGTAAGTTACGAAGTTTTACCGCATGTAACGAAAAATAAATAATGCTGAAAATAAATAATAAATATTGCTGGACAATTCACACAGCATTATCATTATCTAGCCCCAAGCTAAGCTTGTGTTATGGGTACTAGATAGCTGATATACATAATAATATATGAGTACATAGATAGATATTTTTTTATTATACATAGAAAACGACCAGAACACCCTGAACAAATATTTGCAGATCATACAAATATTTGTCCCGAATCGAACCCGCAACCTCATGCGTCGCAGGCGGACCTTCGCCCACCGCGCCACCGAGGTCGTCAAAACTTGTGGTGAAGGTCGCATAAAATATTAATGCAGCTTTACCTATTGCAAACTAAATCTAAAGACATATTAAATATTGAAGTGCCACAGATTTCCATTAGACCTTATTTGGACTATGGGACACGTCAAAAAACTAAAATTAAAAATAAAACTATGAAATAAAGTGATCACTTTGATTTATTTGTTCCCTTCAATCTTTTACAGGGTAAAAAAACTAACAAGAAACCTTTACCTACTTTTGAATTTGAGTTTGAGCATAATTTTTTTATGATTTAGCTAGATATTCTGATATTTTGTATGTAATATAAAAATGTATCTTTTTGAAAATTCGTTTGAGTTTTTTTATTGATATTTTTCGCAACACACTTGGAGTTTTGTTTTAGAACATTCCAACTTGATGGGATTTACCCATCAAGTGATGACATTGTTTCTGCATTTTATTGATATTGGATTTTATTATATTTGCAGGTTCAGAGGAAACCTCTAAATATAAACCAGAAATGAAGAATGTCAATCAAGAAAACTCATCAAATAACAAAAGTCACCACAGTGATGTTTATAAATATAAAAGCAATGAAGATGACTCAAACCATTCCGAAACGTCCAGTGATCAGTACAAAATAGAAAATATCAAGCCCAGATTACATATTAAGGAAATTCTCAAAGTTGAATTCGAAAAGACCAATAAGAAGCCTCAAATACCGCCAAACGACGAAAGCACAAAAAACTACGAATCAGTATCAGCATTTGATAAAAGCAAACAAATACCAAGTCAAGAGAAACAACTAAGAATCCGACTTGAAGAAAACAAATCTAAAAAGCTCCTATACTGCGAGTATTGTCTTAAAAACTTTAAATCACAACAATACTTCAAGAGGCACAAAAGGATTCACACTGGAGAGAAACCATACACTTGTAAATATTGCAAAGAAAGCTACAGAGATTCAGTTCTCTTGAAACAACATCTGAGAGACCACTCGGGGAAGCTCTTTAACTGCGATGTTTGTTCCAAACCCTTCAAAGTCCTGCAACATATGAAAGAGCACTACAAAACACATAGCGGGGAAAAACCTTTCACCTGTGAGAAATGCTCGATGACTTTCTCACATAAAAACTCTTTAGTAAGACATATTAGAACTCATACTGGAGAGAAACCGTACATATGTGATAGGTGCTCAAAGCAATTTGCTCAGATATCGAATTTAAGGAAGCATCAAAGGTCTTGTAGAGGTAGTACGAGAAAGCGTAATGCTTGTAATAAATGTGTTTGCAAGAATGATTAAGGAAATATAGATTAGGGCACGCCTATATTCTATAATTATTATTATTACTTAACAAAGGAAATTTCATAGGTATCACAAAGCAAACACTTTAAAATTTTTAATACCTATGTGCTTTGTTCAACGTAATAATAAGATTAAGATGTGGCAACGCTAACTTGGGTTGGGGAAATGCAGAAGCGTTCCTCTTGTCTAATTTTAAAAACAGCAATTACAAACACTTAAGAATTAAAAATGTAAGTATTATCACCAATATAGGTATTAATGCGGATTGAATTCTATTTACTGCAGTTCAATATCATAATAATATCAGTAAATAGGTCTAGCTAGATAGGTACTGTAATTATAATTGTAATGATGTTATGTGAAATATAAGAAAATCAAGAAATAAAATATATTAAACTTAATGTGCATTTATTACGAAACTTAAAAATTATACTTTACAATAAACATTCCTCTACTTAACGGGTTTCATCTGCCAAAGGCCGTCGTTGAGATAGTGGCAGTTTTCGATACCTACTCCCTTGTTCACCTTTGCTCTGTAAACAAACAAAAATATCTCTTAGGGTGTCAGTAAATCCTGAGATACAAGGGATTCGGTCAATAACCTGTGAATTACGCCAAAAAAAATTACAGCTAATACCTAAAAAACCAGATCGGTTTACGATAAGACCGCCCGTTGTTCAATATGTACCTATTTGCTTTTTCTGCAATTCGGCATGTTTTTCTTGGTGCGCAATTATGCATAGGTACAATAAAAAAGTCTTGTTACCTGCGTTACTACCGCAGAGAATGAGATTGGTAATCAAAGCTGACATCATTTTCAATCCCATTCTTTACGTTGTAATATTCATTAAAGTATTTAGCTAACATTTCTACGGGCCTTATATAGTAATATTTATTCTATACCCTACCCTAAGTATAAGAACAAGGGCTTTTAATTGATCCCTTTTCTATAGCTGGGTATATAAAAGGAGGGAATCAGCAGGTAGCAAAATTTTCCACTCAGATGGGCCTTGTTGTGTTATATTGCTTTATAGTACCTAATTACTAGCACTAGATATTGTCAAAAGGAAGTAAAGAAGTTAAAATTGGAAGCCTACTCAATTCAGTTCTGATCTGAGCCGAACTCCGTGACAGATGACATCATACTACTGATCTCAACTTGCAAATTTAAGTATTAATACCAATATGAGGAAAAACTGTATCCAATTTTCAAACTAAGAACTCAGAATGCTGCAACGCCCTTACAGAGTTCATGTAAATTCTACCTATTAAAATGTAACACCGTGTTATGGAGATGAATACAATTAATAACTATAATAATAATAATAACTCTAGTGTCTACTCTAGATAAACCTAATTTAGGATTTAAGATGCTACTAATCATAAAAATGACATAATTTATTTTAATAAACACTATCTATCTATCTAAAAAAAATTCCTTCCCATTCTTCAAGTTTGCGTACTCACATGTCATCAGTAGAGAGTGCTGTCAAACCAACAGCAAGCGCGTGAGTCTTTCCCTCTGCTACTACAGCGACCACGTTACCTGGAAAAAGATTAACATTTTCAGATATAAGGTGATTTGAAATGCTTGTTTTATTTAAGGAATGAGTATTGTGCTTTCACGTTTTATGCGATAGTTAGATAACTGCATCCTTTAAGTTGGTTTAGTGAGGTCAAGGCTACGCCATTACTCATTACATGTCTTTTCTTTTTATACTTGCTTTGTTAATACCTACACTAGCCCCCGAATACTATAACGCACCTTACGTTCAAACACGTATCATCTCAAGTCAAGATTTTTTGACAGTTTTCAATGTAAATCTGTTAAAAATTTGCCACTTTAACTTAGATTGGTGTTTTTCAAAATTTAGCTCATTATTATTGTAAACTCGCCTCCATTCCATGACTGTGGAATGAAGACGTGCGTAAATATGTACCGCAATAGGTACCTTCATATTTAAGCACGTCTTAATTCCCGATATTTTAACGGAACTCTATCAATACATCTCCTTATTAAGACCTGCTTCATTTTGAGTTGCGTTTGAGTAAGTATTCGGGCGTTAATTACGAATTGGTCCATAATCAAAAAGAGGGGGTGTCTTGTGGAGTATAAATACATGATAATGTGAGGGTTCCTATCACGCACACATCCAGTGATACTGTAAGAGAAAGATCATTTTGTAATGAACATGCATGAAACTGTGTTTGTGTGTGTGTGGAACACCGTGACTGACGAACGATTCACTTATTACTGATTTGTTGCAAAGAAGCCATATACCTAAGTCATCCTGAGTCTATCTAATACTCATGTAAGTGCCTATTTGCTGTATGTTTATACTAACAGATTATCTTTTTAAAATACTGGCGTGTTGCACCTTTTTTAATAACGATTAAAGACCCCATAAAGTTCACCTTTATCAATAGGAGACATCTTAGCTCCGGGGGAAGTGAGTCCGGGACACATGATGTTGGCTCCGCTGAGAACGAAGCGGATGGCTCCTTTGTCCACCTGCTGCATTGGCACGAAGAATGGATCTGAAAGATGTGACATATATATCATACCATAAATCCTTACTAATAAAATAATATACATCATCATCAGCCCATGTTAGTCCACAGGCTGGACATAGGCCTTCCCTAATAAGCGCCAAAGCGCCCTGTCTTCAGCTTGTCGCATCCAGCATCTGCCAGCAGTCTTTCGCAGATCGTCATCCCACCTGGCAGGAGGGCGTCCTGCACTACGTTTACTGAGTCGCGATCTCCACGATGGGAATGAAATTGTTAGTTTAATCATGAAGGAGCTAAGCTTTAGTGGCGTGTAGGCAATTAATAAGGCGAAAGACTCACATTTATGTAACAATCTGAGAGTGGGCATCCAAGGTCCCTCGCGGTGTCTGAAGAACAACAGTTCACCAGCACTGTTCACCATTATCTCTATGTGGTCGTGACTGAAACATAGAATAGGTACTTTTACACCCATACTTTCATGACTGGGTCTAGAATAACCCATCGTTGAAAAAATGCTTTTACCAATTCACTCCAGAAAAATACTACTAGGCTCGACTTCTAGAATTTTAACGGTTTTTAACAACCTAGGTACCAGTTATTACTTAATTATGTAATGTAATATACCTATTGTATAAGTATATCGGTCATCTACCCATACCACACAAGCTCTGCTTAGCTTGGATTAAGCTAGATGTTGTGTGAATGGTCCGGTATTATTTTATGTTTTATTTAGATAATTATACCATCGCATCCAATCATGATGTAAAAGCATTTCAGCTGTGGTATTCCAGACCACTGGGTCCGCAATACACTACAGTCTAGATCCAATTTCTAGGATTTGCAAAACAGTAACAATGTTACGGTAACGGCGGGGCAGGGGGTGCTAGGAATCTCCGGGCTACTTTAGGCTACCACACCCCACACACACTGACCCTGGCAACGTTTAACGGACGCACTCTGAGGCTTGATCACCATCTAGCGCAGTTGGAAGTGGAGTTAGAGAACATTAAGTGGCATGTTCTAGGGTTATGTGAAGTCCGTAGAGAGGGGGAGGACACTGTAACCTTAGACTCGGGCCATCTCTACTTTCGCGAGGGTGATAAAACATCCCAGGGTGGCGTAGGTTTCCTCGTCAATAAGGCCCTCTCTAACAACGTCGAAGAAATCTCCAGTGTGTCGACCAGGGTAGCGTACCTGATCCTTCGGCTGTCTAAGCGCTACAGCTTGAAGGTTATTCAGGTCTACGCGCCGACCTCGGCACACTCGGATGATGAAGTGGAGGATATGTACGAAGACATATCCAAAGCCTTACATCACACCACCAAGGCTCACTTCAACGTTGTTATGGGGGACTTTAACGGCAAGGTGGGAACCCAGACTGGCAGTGAATCCCGAATAGGCCCGCATGGTTTTGGAGTTCGAAATCACAGGGGACAAATGCTCGTCAACTTCCTGGAGAAAGAGGGGCTGTTCTTAATGAACTCTTTCTTTAAGAAACAGCCCCAAAGGAAGTGGACATGGCGGAGTCCCGATTCTGTGACTAAAAATGAGATCGACTTCATCATGACGGATAGCAAGCATATATTCAGAGATGTCTCAGTGATCAACAGGTTTAATACCGGATCTGATCACCGACTCCTTCGAGGCTCTCTGAATATAAATTTGAAGCTTGAAAGAAACCGTCTGATGAAGTCCACGCTCCGACCGAACCCAATCCAAATCATGGCAAGCACCGAGAAGTTTCAGCAGCTTCTCGGGGATAGATTCGCTGCCTTGGAACCCACTGATGACGCTGACGAGACCCTACACAATCTGGTAGAAACGCTGAGGGACGAGGGCATCAAGTTTTGCAAAAAGCAGCGTACTGGTAAGAAGTCCAAACTCTCGGATGAGACTCTTGGGCTGATGACAAAAAGACGGGAAACCTCCCAAGCGACTTCGTCAGAGAGGTCAGACCTGAACAAGCGAATTGCGAAGATGGTACGACGCGACCTTCGGAGCTCTAATACACGCCTCATTGAAGAGGCGATAGAGCGAAACCGAGGGTCCAAAGTATTCACTCAGCAGCTTGGAAGGAGCCACCTGACGAAGCTTTCAACGCACGACGGAAGGACCGTATTGTCGAAGCCGGAGATATCGGCCGAGATAGAGGACTTTTATGGCCGTTTATACGCTGCACATGCTCCCCGTTCCCAACGAGACGACCACGATTCTAGAGCCACCTTGATACGCCACTATACCGACGAACTGCCAGACATCAGTCAAGACGAGATCGTGTTAGCTCTGAGGCAGCTTAAAAATGGAAAAGCCCCCGGTGAGGACGGAATAACATCAGAGCTTTTGAAAGCTGGAGGTTACCCTGTTATACAGGAGTTACAGAGCCTCTTCAACGCCGTCCTTCACAGTGGGAGAACTCCAAAGGCGTGGAGTGGGAGTTTGGTGGTGCTCTTTTTTAAGAAGGGAGATAAAACCCTTCTTAAAAATTATAGACCCATCTCGCTCCTAAGTCACGTCTATAAGCTTTTCTCACGAGTTATATCGAACCGTCTCGCCAGGAGACTCGACGAGTTTCAGCCACCGGAGCAGGCTGGGTTTCGCGGAGGATATGGTACCATAGACCACATTCACACAGTGAGGCAGATTATACAGAAGTCCGAAGAGTATAATCAGCCCCTGTGTCTGGCTTTTGTGGACTATGAGAAGGCCTTTGACTCCGTTGAAACCTGGGCTGTTCTACAATCCTTACAGCGATGCCAAGTAGACTATCGTTATATCGAGGTGCTGAGATGTCTCTATGAAGCCGCTACGATGAGTGTCCGAGTACAGGACCAGCAGACTAAACCGATCCAACTGCGCAGAGGAGTGAGGCAGGGGGATGTCATATCCCCGAAACTGTTCACGAGCGCGTTGGAAGATATGTTTAAGACGCTGGACTGGAAAGACAAGGGCATCAACATAAACGGCGACTACATCTCACACCTGCGATTCGCTGATGACATAGTCTTAATGGCGGAGTCGCTAGAGGTGCTGAACCGGATGCTGGACAGTCTAGCTTCAGCCTCCCGATGTATCGGTCTTGGGATGAATTTGGATAAAACCAAAGTCATGATCAATGCGCACATTGATCCAAGACCGGTGATCGTACATGGCCACCTTCTCGAAATTGTTTCTGAGTACACTTACCTCGGGCAGATTTTGCAGTTGGGTAAAAACAATTTCGAGAAGGAAGCCAAGAGGAGGATCCAGCTAGGCTGGGCAGCGTTCGGAAAACTACGTCGAGTCTTCTCGTCATCCATACCGCAATGTTTGAAAACGAAAGTTTTTAATCAGTGCGTCCTACCAGTCATGACCTACGGAGCTGAGACGTGGACACTCACGATAGGGTTGGTCCACCAGTTCAAAGTCGCTCAGCGCGCTATGGAAAGAGCTATGCTCGGAGTTTCTCTGAAGGATAGGATTCGTAACGAATTCATCCGACAGAGAACTAAAGTCATCGACATAGCTCAGAGAATTAGCCAACTGAAGTGGCAGTGGGCCGGCCATATTTCGCGAAGAACCGATAACCGCTGGGGTAAACGTGTTCTTGAGTGGAGACCGCGACTCGGTAAACGTAGTGTAGGACGCCCTCCGGCCAGGTGGGATGACGATCTGCGAAAGACTGCTGGCAGATGCTGGATGCGACAAGCCGAAGACAGGGCGCTATGGCGCTCATTGGGGGAGGCCTATGTCCAACAGTGGACTGACATAGGCTGATGATGATGATGATGAACAATGTTACAACCGAAATAAAGGTAGTGTCAAAGTATTATCTTTTAGGGAAGTTAGCAAAAAATGGTTGTCGCAGCTGTCATTTAATTCGTCTATCAAAAATTTCAATAGAAGCTATATTACAAGTACTTACAACACTTTTTTTACACCTATACTAAGAATTTTACGAACTGTCAATTCGTAAACAATAATCATGACTGAATGTTTATCAATAATTGTGTACTTATCGATAGTTAATATTCCTATAATTCTTATCTAGAATTTATTTTTATTATACTATTACGAAGGACAACCTTCTTTGCGCTTTTTAAGTGTGTCGTACTAGGACTGACTTCACTACCAATACCATCATCATCTCGGTGATCTCCTTGTCTCATCCATTGGAAGAAAAACACGAAGTTGTTCTGGCCAAGGATTTTTTCCAAAGTGGAGGGCCGTTCCGTCCGACGAATCGAGCAAGAATGACTGTTCTAGTATAATTTTTTCAAATGGAATTTAATGCAAGTTGGGGCAGCACGCACAAGGGCACCACCACGTAAGTGCGATGCGAACCTCGGATTTGGCTATTGCCAGACCCTACATTATGGAGGATTATGGACCGTTCACAATAATCGCCGTTGTAAAATCTTTGACTTCTAACTCGATTCCGAGATTAATTTAAGTGGTTTAACGATCTGTTAAACAAATTAACTCCAAAAACTAGATTTGTTTAACAGATTGTTGTTCAAAGGAACTCTAATAACTAGATTTGTTTAACAGATTGTTTTTCAAATTTACTCTAAAAACTATGTAAGTATATCTCTAAAATCAAGATTTGAAACTCCTTGCGCCGACAAATTACTGTTAGCACATTTGTAGGTTCACCTCTTGGGAATTAATGTATGGTATGGACCCAAGTTTTTTTAAAACAATGGAGTCGTGGACCTTTGGGAATAAGCCCTTTTATGGTACTTGACCTATAATTTAGTGACATATAAATATCTTTTTCTTTTTCAAGGAAATATTGAACAATCCCTTACCATTTGACAATCCTGAAGGTGTCTTTCTTGGGCAGCACCTGATCGATGTAGTTTTCTAACGGAGGGTACAGCTCGAGGAGGCGAGCTCTGATCCCCTTCTGTACCGAGGACTTCAGCTGCTGGACGCCCGAGATGCTTTCCTTCTCGTCAAACCTGGAAGGAAATAGTGCTTTTTAAATAATATCCATAAAAATCGTCAGTTAATGGCAAGCATTGTCTTACGCGACTTACGCGAGTGCATCCATCGACCGTCGTATTATGGTACATAAAGGACAAACTAGACTAGGTAGGCTAAAATTTAGTTTCAATATTCACTCTCCTCCGAGGCAAACATAAAGCAATTTTTTAAGAATCATTTCGCTATCAATTTATATTAGAACTTAACAGGTGATTGAAATAACAAAGTAAAACTCTCATGATTTGTTTTAATACAACGATGTCTTTATTTAATAGGAAAGATATATTAAAAGGAATATTCTAAAGATAGGAATAAAAATGAGTCTAATTTCCATAACATTTAGGTAGGTACTTTACCATTATTTTATAAACAAGGTTCTGTCTTAGATTATAGAGGAATATAGATCTGGCATAAACATCTATACGAACTTGTTACGAACAGTTAGTTATAGAAGTGTGATGTATTTCGACAGCAGAGTTACTTACATATCGGCATCTCTTTTTGACTAATGAAGATAATCATGAGTAAAAAAGGACAACAGCAGTTTGATCATGACTGAAAATGGCAACATTGTTTTGGTGACGTCACAAAATACCTCACCCCTCACCCCCTGTGGCCGGTCGCCATGTTTAGTCGCAGTCAACAACAAGTACATCAGTTGTCATCCGGACTTGTTTTTATTCGAAAATGAAGGAAATTTAGAGTTAATAGGCGATAATTATGCTTTTTTATAGTGTGCAAACTTGGAGAATAATGTATTTTATAAGTGTATGTGCAGAGTGTTTGGCTGTCGCATGAAAATCAACAAAAAGCATCAAAATATAACGTTGCATGGGAAAGGTACCGAATTCATTCAAAATTTCATACATTTTCTATTATTTTCAAACATTTTGCTGTTTGTGGGAAAGTTTATAAAGATCCGCTTGCTTTTCTTTATTCATTCAATGTTTTACTATGAATATTATGTGATTTTAGGAGAAAATTATTCGTCATAGTAAATAGAGTTAGGGTTCGGTATTTTCAAAACATCGATTATCGATAACGAATTATTTCATCGACGCAGTACCAATAACACAAAAATAAAAGTAAATCCTTTACAGCAGCGTCAGCAACTTTGAACCAAGCTAACCAAGATTCAAAGGTGTGGTGCCAGGGACAGAATTTTTGGTTGGGGTGGAGTTTACGGGACGCAGGACTTAGAAAATTTTCGACGAATTTTTTTATGTATATATAACATGTATTTTTTTTGGCTACGTAAATAGGGTCACTATGGGTGCAACTTTGGTTCAGGTGATCCACCCCAAAGTTCAATGACCTCGGCGCTAGAGGTCAAAGTATGTCGTTCAGTTTCAAGGCGAAAGACTTAGAAAAATTTCGAAAGATGTTTTTAGGCATATTATAACAAATGTTTTTTCTTGTGGCATCGTTAAGAGGGTCACTAGGGGTGCAACTTTGGTTCAGCGGTTTGACCCCAAAGTTCAATGACCTCGGTGCTAGAGGTCAAAGTGTGTCGTTAAATATGGATGCAGAAACAATATAAAAACTTTACAGAGCATTCCGGGAAGAGTTGATTAGATTCAATTTGAGTGGCGGATCCGACACAGAGTTCCCCGACTCCACGTGGTCTTGTGCGTGGAGCCCCTAGAGTGTAGGTATATAATAAGCCGGAGGCGCGAAGGGAGTGCAGCCTCCGCCAGCCGTAACAAGGGACAGGCACAGTGTGCCTGTCCCTTGTTACGCAATGGCGGAGAGGCTGCACTGCACTTCCCGCAGCGCAGGAGCTATCGCGATCGCGATGCAATAAAAAAAAACATGAAGAAATACCCCGACACATAGAATTCCAAAAATACAAAAAGGTCTAACTTTGTATTTGAAACTGATTTATTTAACTTACCTGTATACTCCAGCTTAAACTAACGTTTTTACAATAAAGGTCAGTGACCTTGTGTTCGAAAATGATTGATTTAACTTTCCAGCGTCGACTCCAGCAAAAACCAACGTTTTTACAAAAAAGGTCAGTTTTTGATGGAATGGGCTTGATAGGTCAGTGATTGTCTAAGACTCTTCCACACACGCCATCAAGGTACAAGCTGCAGAAACTGGCAGTCCACACGAAACTTACCTTGGGCCGAGCGCGGCAACCTAAATAATTGTCTTATATGAACATATTAGTATTAGTACTGAATATAGAGGATATTCATTGAATTGAGTGCCAGCCAAAGCTTGGGGAAGTTGTAGTGTTAATATTAACTGAATTGAGCTGTACTGTACGTAGTAAATAGCGTTTTTTATTGAACTTGATGAAATCTATTGTAGTATCCCGTTTTTAGACGATAGGACGGAGGGTAATATAATGCTAATGACCCGTTACGGCCGTTACGGATCACCAAGGTATAGAAACTTAAATAAAACTGAACAGAGCTTAAAGATAGGTACTTATTCTTCTACTTACTAATATTCGAAAATTTAGAATTCAACTCCGTGCAACTCAATTACTTACTTATCGATATTCAATGTTAAAATACGCGCAACTCTACAGCAGGCCGCCATCTTTGTGCCAGACTAACTTTAGGTATGCACGTAGGTATTTCAGGTCTATATATTCGTTCGTCTGAGGGTTCTGTCCATCGAGTACCTACGTGTTCTGTCTGACGAAATGGCTGTGTTCATAAAAACATTTAATAGGTATTACAGATACGATTAGATTTCAATTTCACTCCAAATGAATGCAGTATTTAATATATTTTACAAAAGAATAGGTACCTAAATTGTGAAGTATCGAATCTATTTTTAAATCGTCCTTGGTGTACCCTACCTAGACCGATTTCAAAACGTCTACCAAAGTTGCAATAAAATTAGAATAATAGTCATAATTACCTAATAATTAATTTAGTCGTGTTCTTTAATAATACAAATATATGAATGTTATATTATAATACATGAATGTTTATTTCCTCCTTAATTCTCAGACAGTAAAACTGGTTTAGTACTTTTTATTTTGTCTAAGTCTTAGGTATGGAGAGATCGGAAATCTAAATATCTTGTATGTGTATGAAATAAGACAGTGTTCGTTTACGACAACATTTTCTGCGTTCAGCCACCGTATCGCATAACTTTCACGTGAGCAGATGTGCAGTCACCAGGGGGACCTAGATATGAACGCCAGATATCTGCGGGTCAGTTGATAATCAAGCTTGTTGTCTCATACAAAGTTTATCAGAGAAGATCCTTAGCTAGTGTAGGCACTTTTTAAACATGAAACAAATAAACGATGGCAGTAGGTACCTAATGGTCGCAGTATACGAATAGAACTCGAAATGCTGTGCGATTACCCTATAAATCTCCTATTCCCATTGGGGATCCCAATGGGCTATGGGGGAACATCGGGGCATAATAAATATAAAATATTATTATTATAAATTCCAAGTTAATAGCTGCGATATTTTCTGGAATGTTAAATATTGAAAGGACAAACAAAGCGCGACCATAAGGGTTTCGAAGCCGATCACGAAACCCTAAAAAGCGCGTTATGAGACATCACTGAAATAGAAATAATCCACTCAATGCCAAACACGTGACTCGAGCAGTCCAGTTAATTCCAGTTACGTGATAAACATACTACAGTATCTTCGTATTTGTTTAGATTAGCTCTATGAGTGTCAACAGTCCTCATAAAATTAATGCTGGACAGCATCATCTAGCACCAAGCTAAGCAGAGCTTGTGTTATGGTTAGTTACTATACTAGATAACTAATATAAGTTCTTCTAAGGGATCTATATTATATTGCATTAAAAAGGTAAAACCTTAATACAATTTAATATAGACAGATGTGTTTTATTATAAGTAGGTACCTACCTAAAGTTAATTAATCTTAGAAAATTTGTGAAGAATACTCTATAAATTACCATCTTAATAATGTCTATTACGACTTTTCCTTCTACGGCAATAATTAAAAACTATAAAAAGATCTAGCGTCTAAAACAACATCTAGGTACTATTAAGGAAAGGTGAGGACATAATGCAAAATATTATTGTAAGTAAAGGTAAGTACTATACTAACCTACTTAGCGCACTATTTATTATAAGTACGCGAAAGTCTAAGTATGGATGGGTGCTTGTTACTTTTTGACGCAAAAACCACTATACCGATTTTGATGAAACTTGGTACTCAGATAGTTTATGACCTGGATTAACATATGGGCCGCTTTTAATCCACGAGATCTGGCTGGACTTACGCGTGCGAAACTGCGGGCACCCTGCTAATCCGATAAAAGATAACATAACACGATACGTTGATTTACAAAACAATCTAGTTATAACTAACTATTAGATAATAAACAAGTCAACAATTTAAAAATAACAAGCAAATAGATTCAAGGTCAAATATTTGGCGCAGTATCCATTTTACTAAGCACCTACCTACCTTCCCCTTTCATAATCGTTACTCAGACTAAGTGAACAGCTTGTTTCCGAACATGAACTTCCTGAATCATGCTTTGTTAATTAAGAAAAAGCATGATACTGGAAATTCACGAACAAGGTCAAATCGGAAACGCGAATAAAACGAAGCTCTCTTCCCAGAGAACTTCGTTTAATTTTTTAATTTAGGCGCCTTCCCAGGCGCCTAGATAAACATTTTAAATTTAGCATTCTACCTAGCTAAACTAAAAAGGCTCGATATCGATATCATTATGTCTGACCTGACCAGCAGTGCGCTAGGCACCCTATCCATTGGGTCCTGGAGAGACAACAGCCACGTGAAGACATGTTATCTCATTGAAGTACCGACAAGTTTAATTTTCGAATGGACTAAAATGCTATCACACGCTATTGACCACAGATGGCCATGCATGCCATGAATGCATTGGACTTTCAGCAGCGTTAACGGACTTTTATTTTAACAAGACGTGGGGCCCTTGTAGCAAATCAATGGGAGGGATAGCTTTGCCCTCCAATAGGATACTTCGTGCTCTCAATAACACTTCTATGTCACAAGTTTACGTGAAAAACTCTAAAACACGTTACGTACTTGCATAGCGATACGCTACACGGCCACGGTTAATTTATTGGTCTTTATAAAATTAATTGCATACTTAAAAGATTCCGTTCGTTTTAGAGCCAAGGACAAAGGCACTCATTTGCCATTGGCAGTAAAGATGGCACATAAGACGTTATAGGTATGAACTGAATGACGTTATAATCGGTACCTAAATATTAGTACTAAGTATTTTAACGGGTATTTATCGCGTTTATTTATATTTTTTTAACGCGATATATACCCGTTAAAATAGTACTAATAATTATGTGTTCAGATCGCATAAGATAGAGATCAGAAATTTTTTTTCTACTTTGTAGAAGCCATTTCTATTTTTGTTTATTTGGCGGGAGATCACTCACAAATGATGGTCTATTTTGGTGACAAAATAGGTCAACATTACGTGACATTACACTGCGTATATTCACAGATATGCCATATCGGTTAGTTGTGGTTAAGCCAAGAGTATTAGTTGTAGTCTATTTCAGGGAATAACTGCGTGACCCCAATAAGTACCTATAAGTATATACCTATGAAGGTGACATTAAGAAAGCGACTGAATTCGTTCGTAAAGCCCTATTTAAATCAATAAGACACGGAAAAATTATTGGTTATTTTAAAGTAGACCACAAAGTGTAAGCACCTTTTATTATTAAAACTACTTTAGTGTACTTAGCGTCAGTGAATTTAAAAAAATATGCATTTCTTATGTACTTTGTCTGTTGGATTTTTTATTCTTTTGTTTATTATCAACAATTTATTTGCCTGAAAAACAGGTTTTTAACTAGTTCAGGCACATTAACTTAGCTCATAAAATATAAGATTAAGTACCTACCCACTATTTGTTATTTTGTTAGTCCTAAGTTATCATGAATAAATTATATTTATTTTATTATCAAAAGTCAAAGAAGTTGTTTTTCCTACATTGTAATTCCTAGATAATAAAAATTATTCCAAATATAGTCATGTCATGAATGACTTTGGAGCACGTGTTTTCAACTATGTTTATTCGTCATGGGTCAGTCTATTCAGATGCGCACATGCCATGTTTACAAGTCTATGCGGATCTCTGCAATCAACTGTGTAGGTGTCGAAAAAATAGGCCGGATAAAGGCCGGCGATACACATCCGATTGTTTTATCTGATTGTCGGAACAGATTGTCTATGGGTGGGTAGGCTTATTAGACTATACAAGGGCGATTTGTGTTTTTATAAATTTATGGACAGACAAACAATCGGTCGTGTATCACCGCCCAAAAGGCCACTGCGCAATTCACAAGAAAGTAGCTCATATTTGAGCTAAAAAATATATCGTGTACCGGACTCTTGGACACGATAGATAATTTAAATTACTTAGTTTAATAAAACTAAACTTCAACTATTTTAAGGTCTATTATAGAAACGAACAAGCCCTTTACCTTGTTAGTGTTAGGTTATTATTATTAGTTTTCGAGCTAGAGTCAGGGTTTCCAGCGGTTCTAGGATTGTAATGGTTATAGGATTGTCTTGGGTGTAACTTTACGTTATTTCGTACACCATGAGACTGCATCGGCGTTATTACGTGCGCTAATGATCAGTTTTCAAATTGGCAAATATCTACGTAGACATAGGTATATAACATTACTCACAGCGTATACAAATGTATGATATGACTTATTGTGTTGCGCAAAACTCGAGAAAGGCTGGACCAATTTGCCTAGCATATTTTTTAAAGGAAGATTGTTATGAAGATATTGTTATTTAAATTGCCCGGAAAAATTAATGAACCAATTCAACTAAATTCAGTGCGGGTAACGCCGAAGGGCGTAGTAATGCCATAAAATGAGTTCACAATGCATAATAAATTGATAATAACTGATAAATGGATTATCAAACGGATAAGTGGCTCAGGCATACTCACAGAGTTGTACCTGTGGTTGTATATAGTTTTATATGTATAATATATGATTATTGATTAGCCATTACCTCAGACATAAGTAGGTACATAACCAACAATGCCAAAGTGATATTACAAAATAGATGGACTATTTGATTGAATGGCTAAACTATTGGTATTTTAGAATTTTTTTGCCGACTCAAATTAGTGGAGAAGCGAGTAGACCTATAACGAGGAAAGAAGAGAGTAGACGTACATAGAGTATACCTAAACTACCTAATTAACCGTTTTCCACAAATCGCAGGAAAACCGTGGAATAATTCGCAAAGTATCTCTTTATGAAAGGAAATATCAGGTTACAGATCAGTTCTACACTGGCCTAACCTACTTAGTTTATCTAATGTATAGTTTACTATAGTCTTACAGAAAGCTGAAAAAATTTGCTATACTTAATAACGTTTTGTATTTTAAATCTCGGAGGGATCGCTCATAGCGATAAGGCCGCCCTCTATACTCCTCTACTTTAATCATGTCTGTTTGTATTTCTATAAGTGGTACATTACTGCCAATCCGCATGCCCAGCGTGGGGATTATGGGCAATAATATGGGCTCCAAATGAATAATAATGCCATCTGTGGCGTTCATTAGGGGAGGCCTATGCCCTGCTGTGGACTACTTATAAGCTCATTATGGTCATGATTTATCTCAAACTTCTATAGTGTAGAAAATATATAAAAAAGTGATACAAAGGTACTTTGTTTCACAGTCCAGTGTATTTCCCCATTCCTACCATTCATTGCCCAGCTGAGGCTGCATGAATGAAACTACCTTGACCCCTGACCTATTTCTCTGAAGGAAGCGGGTACAGCCACAGAACTTACGTCACAGCTTCCGTACTTAAAATGCCTGATAGATACAGTTCAGGGGGTCAGAAAATATTAACATACTTAATTTAACTTGTACTGTTTGAAGTCATTATTGCTACAGTATGTAGATTAGATAAGGCTACAGTATGTAGATTAGTAAGAAACCGCTGAAGTTTAAAGGCTTTACTCAAACCAAACGAACGCCACCTATTTTAGCTTATTATTGCGTTCAAAAAAGCTTGAAGATTCCTTGAATAAAGGAAACTTCATATAATTAATGAGTAAATTAAGGCTTTACTCAGGCCCGAACGAACGCCACTTATTTAAGCTTATTATTACGTTCAAAAAAGCTTGAAGATTCCTTGAATAAAGGAAACTTTATAAATATTATTGGGCAGTATTCATACCTTTTTGGTTTATTTGCCTCGGTAATAGTTTATTATGTACTAGCATAGCATTGCAGTTTTCATATTTTCAATCAGTTACATCCCGCACCCTAGTGACAAATTGTGAAGATTGACACTCCTTAAGGCGCTGCCATACGACAGACATCGTAAAACGACCACTTTTTCGTCGCACAGGTTAGGCTTACTGCGACATATTACAAGCCCAAAAAAAATACAGTTTATAGTCAAGTGTATGGAAAAAAGACTTATACAAAAATATTTCATAAAAACCATCTAGAAACTTGAAAAAAATATCGCAAGAAAGAACACGAAAATATCTTTTCGTCTCGAAATGCTCAATATTTTGAGTGATAACATTTTATAATTTTGTTACTGTAAGAAAGGTAATTTTATCATCTAGAGAAATATCTATAAAGATTTTAATTTACTGGTGTATTTACTTTTAAAATAAATTAAAACCGATAAATAATGTTGACATTGTCGAACAAGAGATTCAACTAAATCAAACGCATCACCATTTTCAACTTTATTTGTCAAGCGCTACGAACTACTAAATAATACTACTAATACCTAAATATTGTCTTTATACAGGGCCTTAACTGACACTCCGTGTCGTAACGAAAAGCAAGCGGTGCCATAATCTTATCTTATTTATGTTGTAAGAAAACGGAGGAGACTCATAGTAAAACTTGACGATAACTTATTGATATTTGCTGTCGGAATAGTTTCGGACTAGGTATTTTCTCCCACCTGAAGTGATCTTGCGAACAAAAATATTTCGGAGCGTTTAAAAATTTCACGCGAAAGTTTGATAAGATCTATCAATATAAAAATAAAGATAAATGATCAACTAATTTCGTCTCTCCATGAGATGTCATCAATACACACATACCTACACAATAATCAAAGAAAAGAAGTTTTTGAGTAATAACAGTAATAATAATAAGTAATAACCTACTTAGAGAAAGAGCCTTGAATTTTGTACCTATTTTCTTCCATCGCTTTGTTGCACATAAAGCTGTTTATATAGATAGACCACACAAACAGCTGACCATAATTTATATAGAACATATCAGGTCAGATCAACCACAGTATACATATTGTACTGTGGATCAACGCTGGTTTTTGGTGCCGAATTGTGGAAAGTAGAACGAGCACAAAATCGTTAGCACGGCCATTCGAGTTTATGCGGTAACATCTTGCAGCATTTATAACACCTAGGTATGTTGAAATATTTCGCTGTGGGTAGTGAGCATTATGAGGGTAAGGACCAAATTTTTTGCATTTTGTGCGAGGGAATGATGTCACAGCACTTTGAAATCATAACATAAAAAAAAGTTGTTAACTTAGGTGAGTTTTAAGACTTGATTACTAAAGTTAAACTTATTGTGCACCCTGTGCCTAATTCAAATAAATATTTCTTACACTAGATTTCTGTAAAATTCATTTTAGGAAAATAAAGATACTGAATCCATTTTCGATTTTCATACAAAATGTGAATGTCACAGCTCCGACTCCTCTAGGTTATTGCAATTTTATTCTAAAAATAAAAACTTTCTCACGGACTTTCTGTTTTATTTATAGTCACCGATATATTATCTTTACGTTTTTATTATTAAAATCTCGTTAAACGTTATAGTTTATTAATAATAATGATCATAATGAGTGTCACAGATTTCGTTCCGTTGTGCGATTCAGTTGTGCGACAGCATAACTCGAGAACTTGGCAATATTGGATAACAAATAATGCTTTATTGCAATGGCAACACCGTCATCTGACTTGTGACTTAATTCAGGCCAATTCCGCCATGTAGTTTTTCACTCAGTTGAAGAAAAGTGTGAAAAGTGCCCGCGTACCATTAAAAATCCGGATTTTCTGTAAGACTTTTAAAGTGTTTTGTGTCAACTTTTGCTACTTTGCATTATTGATTATATGAGCTTATTTTGTCTACTATTGAACAACTCTGATGAGTATTCTTATTGGTGTTTATTCTTTGCCGTGTGAATTTTTTATTGCTGGGTCGTGTAGATTTTTACTCCTGTATGCGACGAACGACACGAAATTGTGCGACGTGTCACAACGGAACATTGTAAAGATTGGTACACAATATTACTTCATGTAGGTCTTCTTTTAGTAGTTTTTATTCAAACATCTTAACAATAAGATTTTTTTATTTTATTATTAGACATTTTTCTATTGATTTAATAATTACCTGAACTGATTTTTTTAAGTATTTGAGTTTAAGCATGTTAATTGATTTGATATTTTTGTTATTTATTTATATTACACATATCTTGTTTTGTTAGTTTTTTTTATAAAGTCAATAATCATCATTTATAAACATCATGTTATTATTATATAATTTTGTAACTTTTATGCTTCTTGACATATTTGAAGAAAAAAATATTTTTCGTGCCGGCTATTTAAAATTAATTTTGTGTCGGTAGTACAAATGTATAATCTGTGATATTAAAATTAATAAATAGTGGTATATATGTATTTAATTTATTCAATATATATTATCAAAATACAAATATTACACTAATGTCCGTGTTTTTTTTTTACCCACAACATCCCAATCTATATAGTAATAGGTACCTAAGTAATAGAATAATTAAACTAAGGAAAATCACAACTTAGGATTTTAAGTAAGTAGCTACCTAATTTATTTTTCCAAGATTGAGAAAAATATGAATGTAATTAATTATGCTAAACATTGTGAATTTGTTATAATTTTTAGACCCATGTACACTAACCTTAACAAATTCCGTTGTGCTACATTTGCTCCGTTGTGACACCTTCAGCTGTGATTTCCGTTGTGCAACGATGCAAAAAATTTGGTCCTTACCCATGATACGACACATAAATGGTAAGCCATTAAACACCACATTCAAAGGAGTAATTTAATAACAATTATAAATAGCAAAAAAAACTTACTATATTTTTTTATTACTCTTAGGTACTCGGAAAGTAGGTCTGAAGTTGCCTGAGGAGCGGGTTGAAAGTGATACTTTTCAACACTAGGGAGAATTATTTTCAACTGTCAGCTATCACATTTCTATTGAACCATTAGTTATTTACCTAACTTAAACTCAGATGTAGTACATAGTTACTATTACGATTTAGTGAACTGTAGAGTTTCTATGATAAATAAAGTTCTTTAAACCTATATAATTAATAAAATAACACAAATAATTTTCGCCGGCGACCTCGTCCGCGTAGAAGTCGAAATGGCTCGAATATTATTTTTAATTTGTTTTGGTACCTAAATTTTATGGACCTCGTGTCTGAAATAAAGAATTTATTATTATTTAACGTTATTCATTTTGTGAGTACATATAAATAATATAAAAAATTGGATTCAGTTATATCGCGTTTCCCTGTACTATCCCGCGGGAACAAGACAAAAAGATTTCTATGTCCTTCCTATGTCTAGTGTATTTCCCACAACATCTGAGCCTAATTTCATAAAAATCAGTTCAGTAGTTTAGGCGTGAAAGACGGACAGACATACAGATGGAGTCACTTTCGCATTTATAATATTATAATGGAAGTAAGGATTTATTAAATTGTATTCATGAATTATAAATTTTACTTAGCTAAAGCAATTTTCAGTTATTCCTTTGAATTTTCTGGTTGAATCATTATTCTATTTTGGTTTTGTTGTTAAACTTTAAACATTCGATGTTATCATACATTATCAAAGCAATTCCAACTCGATTAATATCGTAATCCATTCTGAATTTTTATCAATATGACTTTAGATTATAATTATTTATAGCATAATTCTGATTGATAACAATAACAACTCTTCAACTTTTATGTGAAGGAAAAACAACTTGGAATTAGTAATATAATAAATTAATAATACATAACATTTGTGTTTCAGATACGTAACATATCAAGTTATCAATTTTAAAACTATAAATCATCTCGATTCCCGATTATCCCCTTTGCAATCCCAAATGCAGCTAAAGGAGTAACATCCATAAAACACTCTTCTGGACTCCGAAGAAGAGGTTCAGGCGAGTGTTTTCCCCTCATTGGTCGAAATCGCTTCAGATTTATTTAATGTTCGAGGTACGAATTCGTCTCTCTATCATTCCTATAATATGGCCCGCTAGAACCAACTTGGTCTTTGAACACCTTACGACACGTTTGACAGCAGGGCATAACCTATGGGCATAGAGTAGGTACGTATACGTACCTACTCGATGTATATGGGCTACCATAGGTTATGCGTAGAATGGCTTAGGTTTCTCAGAAGAATCCGTAATCCATCGCTATCGATGATAAGGTTTAATGTACTTCCAGGTATTAAAGATAACCAACCATTCAAAGAGTCGCTCGAAAAACATAACGCGCGCCTCGCCAGCTACTCAGGTATTTTTATTGGCTTTGTTTCGGGGTGCTGCACCACCCACCTTCGTTTTCGGATGTGGTCTTGACACACCCTGTATTTTTAATATCAGACCAATGCGACAAGTCAAGAAATTATGCAATAATAATAATACATAAATATTATTTATCGGAAGTAAAGAATCGGAAACGAATTATAGCAAAACTGCAAAAGGTCAAATTTCGAGGACATAATGCATTTTAAATACATTTTATGAGCATAAGTTATACTGCGGGTACATACCATATGAATAATTTTGTGACATCACAAAACTATATCATCACAGCGAACGAAGCCTAGGCAAGCTAGGCTTCACCACCATCAACGACCTATACTGGTCTACATGTGGACACCCCCTGATAAGCACCTCATTGGCTTTCATATTGAAGAATATTTATCTAGGTTACTCGTAGTACACGGCTCTCCTCAGAGAGTATTATCATTATCGCAGTATTATGTTCCTTGGGACGCGAACAGGACAGACACAGTTGAAACCGAGAAAGTAGATAGGTATCTAGTACTTAGGTATACTTACTAAGACTGATTAGGTATGCTAAGCAGTTTTCTGGAATGATGCCAGAATGAGGAATATCAAGCCAAATAATTTGAGCTCTGTTAGGTATCCTAGTATAGTACGTTTCAATATATTACGACTTTATAAATTGTGTAATGTTGCACGTTTCGTATTAATTGATGTTATGTTATTTATCGGCCGTGTGGTGCCGGCATAGAATTTCACCACCCCATCTCTTCCTGTGGGTGTCGTAAGAGGCGACTAAGGGAAACACCGGGGGGCGGGAAGCAGCGCCCTCTGCAGAACAACTCCACCGAACTGCGATCCCCAACCCGGATGCTTGTGGGGATTATGGGCATTAACCCCCAAAAGATAATGCCATCTATGGCGCTCATTAGGGGAGGCCTATGTCCAGCAGTGGACTATTATAGGCTGGTGATGATATTATTTATGACAAAGCAATGTAGGCTATGTTAGGTAAGGTACCATAACTACCTAGGCTTTGTCAACCTAATGGACAAACTTGACACACTTTATTATATTTTCAAAACATTTCGCATGTTAATAATCAGTACCTAACCTACTAACAACCTGATCTATGTTATCTTCTATCTAATTAGTTCATCAGCCAATATTGTTCAGTTTATTTATTTTTTAGTAGCTCTTCTATCTAATTAGTTCATCAGCCAATATTGTTCAGTTTATTTATTTTTTAGTAGCTCTTCTATCTAATTAGTTCATCAGCCAATATTGTTCAGTTTATTTATTTTTTAGTAGCTCTTCTATCTAATTAGTTCATCAGCCAATATTGTTCAGTTTATTTATTTTTTAGTAGCTCTTCTATCTAATTAGTTCATCAGCCAATATTGTTCAGTTTATTTATTTTTTAGTAGCTCTTCTATCTAATTAGTTCATCAGCCAATATTGTTCAGTTTATTTATTTTTTAGTAGCTCTTCTATCTAATTAGTTCATCAGCCAATATTGTTCAGTTTATTTATTTTTTAGTAGCTCTTCTATCTAATTAGTTCATCAGCCAATATTGTTCAGTTTATTTATTTTTTAGTAGCTCTTCTATCTAATTAGTTCATCAGCCAATATTGTTCAGTTTATTTATTTTTTAGTAGCTCTTCTATCTAATTAGTTCATCAGCCAAGATTATACAGTCATATTCAGTTTTTTTTTTGTAGTAAAGTTTTAAGTAGGTACCTACTTCATTTTCTAGTTCGTCGTTTGTCTAAGTACTTAAAGAAATAAATTTAATAAAATCTGAGAAGTATAAATGATAACTAGCAGTCCGCCCCGGCTTCGCACGGGTATCTAACAAAAATCTCAATAATTATAAATTTTTGCAGACACTTTCACGTTGCGTTACATTATTGAAGTTCATACGGTCCCTTACTTTTTTGAATATATTCTACTAGCGGTCCGCCCCGGCTCCGCACGGGTATTAAACAAAAATTTCAGAAATTATACACACTAAAACGATGGGTTTCACAGTTTTCATACGGATCTTTACTTTTTTTACAGCATTGGGGTTTTTGACATAGACTCGACATTCCAAAACTGACACTGGCCGTAGAGAAAAAGCAAGCACCGTGCGCTATACAACCTCTTTTTCTATTCTGACGCGCCATAATAGAAAAAGAGGTTGAATATACAGCCCACGCTGTATATTCAACCGCTGTATATTCAATCCGCATGAAAAATTCAATAATTGAACCGTGGCCACGGTTCAATTATTGAATTTCTCATGCGGATCCCTAACTTTTTTGAAAATATTATATAGCCTATGTTCATCACGGAAAATTTTGGATTCTATAGGTGAAAGAATTTTTCAAATCGGTCCAGTCCAGTAGTTTCGGAGCCTATTCAATTCAAACAAACATACAATCAAGTGTTTTCTCTTTGTAATATTATTTAGATATCTATAGATGTCAACAGCCACGTTTTTATCACGTTCCCCGCTGCCCACCAACTATCAAGCTCAGGTTCCAAAGTTCAAATTACATTATTTTATCATCATAACTAACTGAACCCGCGACTTTGTTCGCGATTGCCAAGCGTTAAAAGTTTCTCTCATATTAAATAACTATTTGCAAATAAACATCAATGTGCAGTATTTGACCTGCTACACTTTCATATTACGTACCACAACTGCCTACTTATATAATCTAGGTAGGCAGTTGTGTATAAGTCCTGTAGATAAAGAATGGGATTACAAATATAAATGAAATAATGATCTATGGGGGATATTGTGCCGCTATTGCCGTGCAAATGACATGCATGTGGAAAAAAAATCTATAACTCTCTAGACTCCTTGGTGTGAAGCCTGACCCACACGGCATAAAACATAATATTTATTTATATCTAAGTTACGAGTGTCTATGAATAAATTTTATTTATTTTATTTACGTATAAATAATATAAAACAAACAATGTTGTAATTATGATAAAATGTATCCTGTGTACTTCCGTAGTATGAACACAAATCATGCCAAGTTTCATTAAAATTCGTTCAGTAGTTTTGGCGTGATGATGAGCTTTTAAGAAAAATGAAAAAAAAAAACTACAGATTTGGCTTCAGTATCGATAATAGAATTACAAAAAGGCAAAATATCTTCAATGTTCAGAATTGGACTTGTTACAGTTTTATTATAAGTATAGAATTTATTATTTAGTTATTTTATGAATTTATTATTTAGTTATACTAGCGGTCGGGCTTCGCACGGGTATTTAACAAAAAAATATTTTTTCATACGGAACCCTAATGTTTTTGAAAATATTCTAAAGCCTATGTTCATCACGGAAAATTTAGGATTCTTATGGTGAAAGAATTTTTCAAATCGGTCCAGTAGTTTCGGAGCCTATTCAATTCAAACAGACAAGCATACAAACAAACAATCAAATCTTTCCTCTTTATAATATTAGGTATGTATTATCTACCTATGTACAATAAATATAAACAGAGGGCATTGTAATTTTCCTCTCTTGTCATGGGCGTTGCCTTTTGAACTGTGCTTTTGACCTTATATGTATTATTTTACTAGCGGCCAGCCCGGCTTCGTACGGGTATTTAACAAAAAAATACAAAAATATTAATTTTTATACTTTTGGTTGCATTATTGAAGTTTTCATACGGAACATAACTTTTTTTTAAATACTTTATAGCCTATGTATACCTACATAATAACGTAGGATACTGATAGTGAAAGAATTTTTCAAATCGATCTAGTAGTTTTGGCACCTATTCAAACAAACAAAGAAATAATCAAATATTTTATCTATATAATACTATTGTATATAGTATACTGATAATGATAACACAGAACTAAGGGCGCCATCCTCTCATGCGTGAACTTATCGTGACTTTACCTGATTTAACTAAACCTTTGATTATTTTCCGCTTTATCCGCCGTGTGGTGACGGCATACTATAGAATTTCACCACCCCAACTCTTCCCGTGGGTGTCGTAAGAGGCGACTAAGGGAAACACACCGAGGGGTGGGCAGCAGCGCCCTCTGCAGAACAACCACCGTACTGCGATCTCCAACCCGCATGCCCAGCGTGGGGATTATGGGCAATAACTCCCAAATGATGAATAATACCATCTATGGCACTCATTTGGGGAGGCCTAGAGGTCCAGCAGTGGACTATTATAGGATGATGATGATGATGACTAGTTTTATACCGATAAATAAATAAATAATGCCGGACAATCCACACAGCATCATCTAGCCCCAAGCTAAAAAAAAAATAAAAGATAAATTGTACCTCGTAAATTTTTAATGTTGCATGACGTCTCTCTTCTAGGGACTTATTTTGCATAGCTACTGTAACCGGTAAAGCATGTTCTTTCTCAAATCATGTATATTAATTTGTTGGCAAATAATCTTATCTTAAGTAGTTATTATTGTAAACTATGTGGTGCATCGAACTGATAGGGTTTGGAACTGGAAAACGGAGATGGGCAGGCGTTATATTGCTCAAATGGACATAATGGAGCGATGGACACGAGGACAGCAGGATTGGAGACCATGACAACACACCGAACTGGTTCGCGTATTGACAGATAATCTCAACCTAAACAATAAGGTATAGGTTAGGTAAATATCTACCTAACACTTCAGCCTGGTAGATAAAAGCCATCTAATCTATCACTTCCCGAGGTCAAACGATATAAGGTGCGGCTAGGTTATTATGGGGTCATAAAACTAGATAGATATCTGGGCTATATCACGTAAATCCGCAAAATTAGAGATTTAGGTTTACTGAAATAAGACCAATAGGTGAATAGACCCCCACCTCCAGTCATCTACTCTCAGGGAAAACGAAAAGATTATTGGGAAATAATAAGAAACTTCTGTTATTTCTATTTTGTCTATTTTGCCATGTTTAATATCTCTAACGGGAGAGGTAGCAGATAGACATACCTAGTGACTGTGTGAGAAAACTCTATTAGTACTTAGGTATAATAAACAATCATAAAAAATTAAACTATACTTCATGGGTTAACTAACGTTTTAATGCGACGAAGTGTTATGTTATCATCTATATACAATACAATGAGATGTATCGGACGGAAAACTGTAAAAAACGTCAATTAAAATTGGATGTAAAGTCGTTTGATTAACTTTTCGAATGCCTAAGAGAGCGAGAAGATTCAAAACATTTCTCTACCTAGAAAGTCTCAAAACATAAGTCTAACACTACCTATTCACTGTCAACTTATTAACTACCTATAAATCTTCATTGATGAAACAGAGCTGGCCTTCGTACATTACCAAGGTTTCCTACTTAATACACATAGTAGTCACCTATAGGTACCTTCATAGGTCAAGTCACCTTCGCTGTTTCATGTTTCAAGGGCGATATTGATCCAGTTATCGTAGCTATTATAACAGGCTTGATTTTTAGGTTTATACACAGAGTTTTGTTCTCTAGGCACTATGTGTATCAGTCATCTAGTACACATAACACAAGCTCTGCTTAAAAATAAAATTATATTTATTTCTGTAACAGGCTTACTTAAGTTGTTCCTGAATTGCTTAGCTTGGGGCTAGGTGATGCTGTGTGGATTGTCCAGCATTATTTATTTATTTATCCTAGACCTCTCCATCTACGCTCCCGTATTTTTGATAACTAGGAAGGACCTTTCGACTAAAATTAAGTGAAAAGACATTTACCTATAGGTACCTACTAGACTTTTCAATATGCCTGCTGACGGTACCTTTCTTTTTAGCAATAACTAGTTTATTGCAGAAAACACTGAATTACTACAGTTCAGTAGCAAAAAACCTTGACTTGCATGTTTCTGTAGGTATACTTAGTATTAGCAAATTAATTCCGCGAATGCACTACATAAACGTTTCAACAAATCCGTTACTGCGTAATAATATACGTCGTTTACAAAATAGGAATTAACTTACCTTATTTTTCCACTTCAATGGATACCTACATCCTATAAATCTTATTGATCGAACCTGGCAATTTTCCTGTCCGCAATAATAATTAGAACAAGAATCGGCAAGTGTAGTAAGTATTCGCCCAAAATTATACCTAGGTACCGTATAAAGTTCAAAATTCCTATTATACATAATATTCCTACTGGTAGGGTAGGTATTATCCAAATTATTTTAGCGCAAATATATTTTAAGTGGCAATAAAATTTATGTAGGTTAGTTTTTAGATATTAGTTGGTGAAAATACGGGACAGACATATTCATACCATAAAATAACTAGGTATTTGTTTCCCAAATAAAATAATTAGGTATTAATGACTCGAGACTCATAAATAATTAGGAGTAAAAATATTCCACATAGATCGATTTGCACCATGGAATATTAAATGGAGTAAATAGGAACACATAATGGATTTATACCAATTTTATTTGTTTCCCACCCAAAAGAACAATTTAACAAAATCTCACATAAACATTAAAAGCATAGGGTACTAAACTACATAGAATGCTATACAACATTCATTTCTTTACAAATATAAAATAATACATCAAACCAATTCAAGTGCCTTATAAAGCTCATACCAAATTCTGAGCTTTATAATTAATCTAATTTCGAATTTTCAATGATAGGTAGGTATAGTATTACAAATTCTCTAACATCTAATACAAAAATAAAGAAATAAATTGCCTTTTCAATCAAAGAATGTCTACTTTATAAAAAAATAATTTTAAATCATTATCAAAAGCATGAAATTATCAGAATCAAATGAAATTTAGATGAATTAGATAAATCTTAAATTTAATTAGGTACTTTAAACACTCATTTAAAAGACATGGTCTTTACATTGTCTTGTCTATGAGAAGTATATTATTTATAACTGCAATTTTATGCTTTTAATTTTTAAGACAATAATTTTTATTCTCATCACAATTACACATAAAATCTTTATAAGCACATAAGAACACTTATTTTTAATCATTTAGAATATTTGCAATTTAGTTATGTTTATAGTATTATTAAACAGAAGACAATGAATGATGTAATATTTTCAGATAGATCATGGACTATTTTGCCCATAACTAAGAAAATTGTGGAATGTTGACAAAATATTATATGGTTATTGCATGATAGAACTAAGGTTGATAAGAGAAAAACAATCAAAAAATATAGAGCTGGCAAAATAGACAAAAAAAAGATATTTATTTTTCAAGTGAGATTCAAAAGTAATAGAAAAGTTAAGAAAGTACATTATATGTGCTAATTAAAGGAAAAACAGATTGTGGACATTATTAAGCCAATGCATAATGAAAAATAAAGCAAAAACATTTTAAGTACATTGTAAGACATTGATGAACTGTTAATATATAGAAACATCTGGGATAATGTGCACATAGTTCAAAAAAATAGCAAAACTCTTAAGAGGTAATTAGCTACATCTAAAAAATACTTAATTTAGGAATAAATAAAAATGAAACTAAGTCTAAAACAAAGCTTGCTTGCTTTAAAGAGGAATTTAAATTAAAATACTAAGAAAACATATTTTTATGGATGGAGTGCAATAACTGAAACTCTCTACTAGAAATGAATTACATTTGAATTGATAAATGAAAAATTTGATGTATCAACTTTATGTAGTTTATATATTGAATTTGATGTCAGCTATGTCCAATAAAGTCAGACATTACTCAGCTTGCATATTGACCTATGGAACTATAACTTCTAAATAATTTTTTAATCATTTATCACTAAAATGACTCTTTATTTCTGTTAAAAACATACAAAATTTTTTGTTATTTTACATATTACAAAATATAGAGAAGCTATTGAATGTAACCTACTTATTATTATACATTATTTAAGGTCTATTTATCACATTTGGTGAACCAAGGGCTAGAATGCAATCGTAGAGGGAGGCATGGAGCATTCCCCGACCGTAACACGGTAGGATGCTAGTTCACTTATGCCATGGTAATGCACAAACGCAGCCATAATCACAAGTACATGGAATATTTGGTGGGATTGGAACCAAATGTCACATTTCCCAGGGAACCATCTCTCAGGCACTCTCAAAGCGTAGAACATAGCCCCCAGGATGTAAAGCAGACCCATTAGCACCAACCAGCCCAGCGATGCCTTGCTGACCTGACTGAACCATCCCTCTGTCACACCGTAATGAATAGCCGGCACAATTCCAGAGAGACCAAAACCCATGAACACTCCTGCCCGAAGAGGTCTCAGTCTAGGCTCAGAGAACCTATCCCAGAGAGACACTATAATGGACAGAATTCCTAAAACAACCACTACAGACAAGTATATTATCTTGGGTCTGTAGTGGCAGTAGAAACTGTAGTATAACCAAGGTACGAACGAGCCCATGATGAGCAGAGCTATGCCGCAATAGTCCAGTTTCGAGAATAGCTTCCCGACCATCTCCGAATGGCAGTATAGGGTATGGTAGGCGAACGAGAATCCCAAGCAGATGATAGCTCCAACAAAGAATACTCCAAAGATCATTTTCTCTTGCATTTGAATTTCGATTGAGGGGCGGGTGAGGAAGTACACAGCTACGCCGATGAACGCGACGCAGCCAAGTAGATGAGTCCAAATGTTGCCAGTTTCGGTGTGGATGCGGAAGATCGAGGCAAAACAAGCGCTGAATGAGGGTAGCGGCGGGCGATGTCCTTTATGCAGGTAGTCGTTGTCTTGCAGCCAGCGCGGCAGGTGCCGGAAGTGGCACACGTTCCAGGAGGCCTCCCACACCTTGCGCACAAACTCCTCCGCTTGCTCCGCCGCGTTGTGCGCGAGTGCGCCCAGATCTATCTCATCCGATAAAACTCCAGCTTTCAAAACCTCCGCCATCTCCGCGTCCAAAAGATGTTGGTCCTCCGGGGTGGAGGGCAAGGGGCAACCCTCTTCCTCCTCCGCTAAGACTTCGTCCAGCTCGTCCATCTGAGAGGTCAAGCTCTCTCCGTCGGGGTCCCATCCTTGTCGTCTCCGCAGTCCATCCGATGACACACTATGAGACCCGATTTCGGAGTCTAATTCCCACATTTTCACTTCAACATTCACGCGATGTAAACTCAAACATGGAAGCCAGCCGCGACCTTTGTTAGTGGACGAACGCAGACAGTTACTTTGTAGGAATCCAGTTACGTCACAAAATGGACTAACGATCCACGGATATTATTTCCACGTGTCACGTTGGAAGTGGTGATTATTGATCCTGATAGATTTTGTTCACTGCTTGTATGCCACAGAAATGTATGTAGTAAAATAATTTAGAAAATAAATAAAATATAGGTATAACGCAGTCTATTGCTACCAATCAGCTGCAAAAACGAACTGACGAAAATTGACGACATACGAGCTGGGGGGGGGGAAGTTGAGGAGGTTGTCGTGTCGGGTGGGCGGGGGCGGTGGTGTCGTCACAGATTATGTCCTAGGGATGTACTATTTTCTTGTTCGATTAACAAACCGAGCGATCGTACTATAACAGTGCACAGTCGACCAAGACGCGACGCCGACCGACGACGACTACGACAACCTGTAGTGTTTGCTTTCATTTTCGTACACACCTATTAGTTGTAGCACCGTGTAGCAATCTTACTACCGCTAACATACTATCCATCTCACCTTGTTCAAGTTCAAGACAAGAGAACGAATTTGTATGAGTGAGTCGTCAAAAATCGATTGAAAAAAGTATCCGATTCGGGCTTGGTTTTAGATTTTCGGGGCATCACTATCACGGCGCCTATTGGCGAAAATATGAGAATACGTCATCTCAAATTTTAGCCAATAGAATTACGTGAAAACAATGTTTCGTAAAAAAATTGCTTCCGAAACCTAACCTCTATTGCCTTTATTGCTAAAACACATAATATTTTAAGATACTTGATGGATAACTTACTTTTTGAACATGATGCTGATTTCTTGAATAGATTTGATGCACAAATAACAATTTGATCACAGAATTAGATGAAATTTACACACCGAAGTTGACCAAATTGCAATCACTGACTTTTTAGCCGATTAGACGTAGTAGACCAATGAGATTGTTCTAAGTTACCAGTTTGGCGTTTCTTAAGAAGAAATGCTATTGGACGAAAATGGCTATTGGTCAGTAATACTTTGCTTTGTATGTCAAGCTATAAGTGACACTGACTTATTTTTGACTATTTAAAATTTTGTTAGGAATCTATCATAAAAAAGTCAAAACAGTCGAGAAAAAAGAAGCACATGGATCACACTGGTGGATGGATGGTTAATAGTGTTCTGTGATCTCACTCGAGCACTCTCGCCGCAAGCAATCCTCAGCTCACCTCAATATCGCCATTGGCTTAATTTTCCTATATTTTTTCCAAAATAACGGAAATTGCAACAGTGCCAATAATCAATAACTAAAATGTCTTCTTCCTTGGAACTTCTAGTCACATGCGACTCGAATAATACATTGTGGACGTGTTGTGTATGGGATCCTCACAATGGTACCAGCCTGATGACTTACAAAGGCGGTGGCACGGCAGAAGCGAAAACACTTTCATTCCTTGGAAACGACTACTTGGCAGCCGTAGAGAAGACTAAGCCGGTCTTACACATATGGCCCCTTAATTCTCAACAAACAGTGCAGGGCATGCGGTTTATTCTGCCCGGCAAGTCAAGCGCTTTAGCCATCACCAGCGATGGAGCGTACATAGCTGCTGGCATTGATGAGAAGATCTACCTATGGCAGACTTCTTCAGGTAACTTGTTGACCATCATAAATCGCCACTATCAGAAAGTAATTCAGCTGAAATTTACTCCAGATGGACGGTACTTTGTATCAGCTGCGGAGGATGGTATGGTGATGGTCTGGATGCTAGCCACAGTGTCTGCTCACCCTGAAGTCGATCTAGTGATGCAATCATCTGCTGGACAACATGACCCTGTGTATATCTTTTCGGACCACACATTACCAGTGACAGATATGTGTATTAGCAAGACAGGACTACATGGTCGCCTATTCACTGTGTCAAGTGATAGAACTTGCAAGATTTATGATCTATCCTCAGGAGAGATGTTGCTCAACCTAGTATTCGATGTCCCACTAACATCTATAGTACTTGATGTCCTGGAATTGAATGTTTTTATTGGGACTTCTGAAGGAAAGATTCATCAACAAAGTTTGACAAACCCACCAAGGAGCAGGGATGTGCTTATGAACACAGATACATATCTACAAACATTGTCAGGCCATAGCAGTTCTGTTACGTGCCTCTCAGTCTCACTTGATGGTGAGACATTGGTGTCCGCATCTCATGATGATAATGTGATTCTATGGCACATTCCAAGCAAGCAGCCCATGAGGTCTATAAGACATAAAGGTCCTGTAACTAATGCCTTCTTTACTGTCAACTATCCAGCCATTTTTAAACATGAATTCACACCGAGCATCATCCTTCACAGTCTAGAACGAACCTTAGAAAGGGATTCTGATGATGTTACTGAAATAGAAGTGCTAACAAACAGAAAGATTGCATTCTGGCCTGAAACTGGGGACCCTGAATTGAACTTGACATCTAAAGAACTTGAAAATGAATTTAAATTAAAAGAGACTGCATTGAAATCAGATATAGAAACATTGAAGTCAATCAATGCGAACTTGTATGCATTTACCGTTCAAAAGGAGATTCAATCTATTTCTAAAGTAAGTAAGAAATCTAAGAAGAATAAAAATAAAAATATGAACTAAATGACATGTATTTATTATAATTCATAATTTTGGTGTTTTATTTCATGGGTTTCCTTTTTCTTTAGAAACCTTGGGAGGTTTATATGTCCTTATGTTTCTATGCCTCCTAAGCCTCCTCAGCAATTTATGCCAAGCTATGCATACAATGTTGACCTTTCTGAGGTACATTTTATGGATAGATATTACAGTATAAAGTTATATTTTGTTTCTTTGGTTCACCCCACTGTGTTGGAGCACTCCAATCGTGCGTAGTGTGGGCTTATGGTGTTGGCAACTGACGTCAATTATAGTCTATATACTTTTAACCGAGGTCAGTGGTGACAACATCATCACCATCATTATCATTAGTCGTCGAAATTAGTCAAAATTTCGTCAAGTCTCAATTTTCTAATTTGGTGCGAAAACAATTTTATTGATGGCAACATTTGCCAGAGATTGTCAGTTAGTATGTGAATGGATAAAGTGTTGTAATTTGTAGCTCTTGTGCTTTATACTTACTCGATCCTCTGGTGATTTGAAAGAAAATTTTAGTTCCAAATAGCTGGATAGATAGATAGCGTTATCTAGTACTTTTTGACATATTCCTTAATGAGTGCACACTAGTGTGTGTAGGGACAAGGGCGTCGCCAGCCCACGGCCTAGGGGGGGCAAGCCTTAGCCAGAAATATCCTAATAAATAAATCGGGGGGGGGGGGGGGGGGTAGAGCTTACGACCCGCCCGAGACGATATGCATCATATACTTATGCTAGCCCACGGTTGGACAAATAATTAGTTAATGTTTTTTGCATGTCGTTATCTGGCTATGTTTCCACGCTACAGCGCTGAATAGGAGAAGCCTATGTCCAGCAGCGGATAAAATGGGCTGATGAATAGGTACGCTAACTTTATCCAAGTAATTTTCAAGGCAAAATGTTTAAAATTTTCTTATATAGGTACCTGGTCCGCAAACAATATGGTCTAGAACTGGCATTCAACACTGCAAGTGAATGAGCCAGCACGACGTAGTGTGCGGCCGCAGAAAATAGTCAAAACTGAAGACTATAGAATAAACGGCGAGCGGAGCGAGCCGCGATTTTTTTTATGACTACCTATTTGGGACGTATGCAAAAAATTTAAAAGAGTATGTATATAATATCAAAAGGAATAACAGCAAACGGAGGGAGCAATTCAATAACGGCAAAACAAGAAAGTAGGTACCTAATCCATTCATTGATTAACGAAATTAAAATTAATCTCGTGATCTGCCTTCCTAGATGGAGTCGGGCGTAAATGAATGTGATGCGTGTGCCTAGCTCACTTACATATAAGGTACACCTACACAATACGAATCAAATGATACTTAGCGCGAGGGTGAACCACACAACGAATTTAGACGAAAAAAAAAATCGAGTTTTTAAGACAGAACACCCACTTCAAGTGCTCCCACGTGTGACACATACGTATCCAAGAAAACTTTACATAATAAAGTTTTCTTATAAACGGTGCCTCAACATTTCGGGGTTGGCTTGAATCCCCAAAACCCCCTTTCCCTACGGACCTGTTTGCCTGTATGCCGATTGTAAATAAGAATGTGTGTTCAGTTTCCATGTGAAAACCTTTACGAGCTACACACAGCACGTACATTTATAATATTTTGTTGCAAATGACCGAACAAAAAAAATAACTATCTAAACAATGTTTTTTTTAGTGATATTGTACTGTCACTACTTATTCCTAGTGATGAATTTATGCGGGATTTATCGGCAAAGCAAGACAATAGCAAGACTTTCGTTGTTTTGCAGTTGGCTAGGTACATTTTTTGGGTCTCTAGGGGGGGGCAGCTGCCCCCCCTGCCTCCCCCCCTGGCGACGTCCTTGTGTAGCGATAAAAGAGTTCGAACAAGTAGAACTATTTTCAAAATAGCGGTTCGCCCCGGCTTCGCTCGGGTATTATAACAAAAATTATATTTTTTACACACACACACGCACATTGGGCTACATGATTGAAGATTTCATACAGATCCCTAAGTTTTTGAAAATATTCTATAGCTTATGTATATATTTTATCTGGGATAATGTAATGGTGCAAGATGAGAATGTTTTAAATCAGTCTTTCGGATCCTATTGAACCCAATCAAACAAACAAAAAACTCTTAATACCTTTCAGTATAATGATTTTATTAATTTGATTTTACGAAAAGATGGAAAACTTGTGTAGCCCTAAAATATAAAATAGGTATGTCCTTAAGTTTATAACAAGTGCAATTTTGGTTGTTTCATCAAGAGCGACAAAACAATCGTACCGAGAAAATAGGTGCCATCTCATACTCATTATACCTCATTACAATTTTGTAGTTTTTGACAGCGATTGGAAACATAATAAATGGTACTATAATAACTCGCAAAACTTACGAGTGAAATCTTACACAGCTATAATTATTAGAAATAATGAAATCTATGGTGTCGTCGTCGATTGGTCGGTTCGTTCGTTCGAACATGGTTCAGAGAAACCGACCAAACCGCACACTAGACACACTCGTCCCTCACTAGTAATATGTCAAAACGTCATCGTTCGACAAACGCGAGCGAAATCGTACGATAATACGATCATGGATTATGTCAAAAACAACTTCATTCAACGCAACGCTTTTCTTCAACCGAATTCAATTTTTAGCTAAATAAAAAATACAACCATTTTTGTGGTGTAAATAAAAAATGTGCTGACAAAACAAATAAACACCCGGCAGTAATCTTTGATTATGATCTTATGACAGCTCGTAAAAGGTAAGCGAAGCAAACAAAAATAAACATTCTGATTTCGAGCTGTATTTGCGTCACAAACAAAACATTTGTGATTGTTTACACATTTTTAGCAGACAAGGATGTCAAAGGCCATTGTTATACCTGGGGGAGGGCGAGAACTGGGAAGAATAAATGAAGAAATAGCATTATCGCCTGAGAAGAAAGACAGCATAGGTTTGCTGAGCAGGCTCTTGCGCCTGGATCCCCTCGGAAAGAAGACGAGTACGCCAAACAGCCCTACGACTACGGAACCACCGACCATTTATTACGGAGTTTATATACCTTGTGAAATAAAGAAGGGCCCAGATGAAGGTTTGTATTCACCTTTTTTTATCCATAATAGTTTTGACCACAAACTCATCCTAAGAGAAAATTTGGCCAACTATGTTTCATGAAGAAGACACCTTTTCACTCTTTTTGGAAAAAAAAACCAATGAAAGCTGTTGCGCTGTACTGCTGGAGACAGTTCACTTTACTCCCTACACCTATGTTGTTCCTGAGCATATAAACAGTATTTTTGAACAAACTAGCCTCACCCTGGCTTTGTATGGGTATTTAATAAAAGAATTCAAAAGTTATTGATCTTTACACATGTTGGTTTACATTATAAAAGGTTTTATACTGAACCCTTTTAGGTTCAATGAAGGATTCTAATGGTGAATGAATTTTTCAAATTGGTCCGGTAGTTTTGACCAATTTAATTCAGAACAAACAATCAAATCTTTTCTCTTCATAATATGAGTAAGTATAGAAATTCATATCATGAAATGAATGAAACAATATTTTGCAAAAAATTCCATTCACTCTTAATCATATCTGAGATTATTCTTAGTAGGCCATTGACCAGGTAATTATTTATCTTTTATGTACTTACACTTATCAAAAAGTATTGAGACCCATATCTATTAATGTTAAAGTTCAGACTAAATTTATTTTATTTATTTATTCACAAACGTACATCTATTTTGACGGGAACACCCAATGCAATAGAGTACAAAATTTAACATTAAAAAGCATTACATAATATAAATATTACAGAAAATCATATAGTCAGACTTAATTAAATTTACAAAAAAAATTGTAAAATTGTACAGCTTCCTATATTACTGATGAGATTTAGGTTAGATGTCATGAAAAAAAAAAGGAATTCACCTCCACAATATTATCCATTAAATAGTTTTAGCTACTGACTAATTTGGAGGCTTCCTGATTACTTATTATTATTATTATTATTATCCCACAAATGATAATGCCATCTATGGCGCTCATTAGGGGAGGCCTATGTCCAGCAGTGGACTATTATAGGCTGGTGATGATGATGATGATTACTCAACTAAAGCCAGTGGTATCCCTAGTTTCAAAATTTTAAACTAACTAAGATTTAATCTTGTTTAAACCCTAGTTAGCTATGCTTGGTAACTTATTATAAGTATCTTTATTTTCCTTCCACAGAAGCAATCCACGTTTACAAGAATAAATCAGAAGCACTAGAACTCGTGAAAAGGTACAAGTCATCAAGGTTCAAGGCGTTCCAGAACCATCAGGATGCGGTGTCCTTTGCACTTAGAGGAGCTGAGCCCGTTGACACCACCGATGGAAATGACAATTGTAAGGATTTTACACATTATTCATATATTTAAAGTCCATATATTTAAAGACCTTTCTTGCTCCACTACTGATTCTTTATCTATAAGGCATATACTTACACGCGCGTGAATCAGGGCGTAAAACGCGGCTCGGATTTTGGTGCGAATCACGGTAAACCTACGAAGGACCTGCAAACTAGCGAATCTCGTGTACCAACAAAATACGGGAATCGTACGCATACGGGATGCGAAGCCGCTAAGTAAATGCTCCACACTCATGGCTTAAGCATAAGTGGACTGGCTAGTTTAGACTACGTAGTGATAAATATAAAAGATGATCTCTTAGATTGTAACAGAGAAACAAGGTATTTCTATGTTTCGTCTCCTAAGGTTTAAAATACATAGAAAGCTATCAAATCTTAAGGTGCTATAAGCTTATTTAGGAAGATTATTTTAGTAAGTTGAGATCCATGTACAGTTTGCTTCTTGCTTAAAATGGCATAGTCTAGCAATGTTGCAATGTTTTTGTATAATAAAAAAGTTGACTATCTTAAGTGGTGTGAGGCAATTATGCATTGTATGATAATTTGTTATTGACACCTATTGTGTATTGTCTTTTTTTAAACATTTATCTGTGATTGCATTCCATAAACTTAAATCTAGGAAGATCTCAAGCAACATTAAGGTGTAAATCAATATGTATCAAAATATCGACTTTTAAACTGCCGCTTTATTTTCCCAGATAATTTTGGCAAAGCTTTAAATAAATTAAAAATTCGAGCTGAAACCCTGTCATGTTATCATCTATGCTTACTATTCTACTTTGTTGAAACATCATCATCTGCCTATAATAGTCCACTTCTGGACATAAGCCTCCCCTGATGGCATTGAAACATAAAGTGCATTTATGTGGGTTGTATAACAGCTTGTTAGAATATTTTGTGAGGTACCCCCACTTCTGCTATTGAGCTCCCTGCAATACACGTCTAAATCACAACAATATAAACTTTATTATGTCCAGGAGAGTTAGAACTGAGGTTTTTCGAAGGAGGGTTTGAGAAATGAGGATAGGATTTATTTAATAAACCCACAGTATCCTTGATTGTTTTCTACAAAGGGATAAAATTTTTGAATAAAAAGTATTAACAAAGCAGGTTTTTGGTGTTCCCAGTTTTGCTGAAACCGCGTCACTAAAGAAACTATCGCTTAATTTGATGAACTTACGCCCCGCTGGCCTCATTAAGCTCACGCGACACCTAATTGGATGAATTAACTTCACATCGCCTCTAATCCATTAGTTAGTCTGCAACCTTGAAGATTGTGTGTTATGCATGCATAAACTAAACTTAACGGAATAGCCTAACCTATTGCGTTAAGTTTAGTTTATGCATCCTTCCGTACCTACCAATAGTCTGATACAACAACAACAACATCAGCCTATATAGTCCACTGCTGGACATAGGCCTCCCCTAATGAGCGCCATATAATGTGGCATTATTCATCATTTGGGGGTTATTGCCCATAATCCCCACTCTGGGCATGCGGGTTGGGGATCGCAGTTCGGTGTAGTTGTTCTGCAGAGGGCGCTGCTGCCCGCTCCCCGGTGTGTTTCCCTTAGTCAACTCTTACGACACCCACGGAAAGAGTTGGGGTGGTGAAATTCTATGCCGGCACCACACGGCATAGTCGGATACTCGGTCCTAGAATTGTTGATATTAATAAACAAGGATTAATTAAATGGAGGCCTGGCACTTTGTGACGTCAGCGTGGATAATTTTTCAAAGACAAAAGAATTGCGTAAGCTTTAATTAAACAATATGTAAATGAAATAAGTCAAGGCAGACAAGCTTTTGTCTAGAATAGGGAATGTTGCGGTAATTAGCTGAGAAAATAAATTTTTAATTATTTAAGTAAAATTAATAATTTGATCTTTTTGTTGCACATTATAAATAAGAACAAATCAGTTACTATTTATTTACATCCAAAGCTTGCCTGGATGACATCGCTTCTAAGCGAAAAGGCCGCCCATTGTAAAACGATAAGACCACCCATTGTACTTTTTTATACTGTATTACTAATTTTGTAGTGTACATTATAGAGTTATTTATTATAATAACACAAGCTCTGCTTAGCTTCGGCTAGATGGATACTGTGTGAATTGTCCAGCTTTATTATTATACAGACGACCGCTGTGGCGCAGGTTGCGGGTTCGATTCTCGCCTCGGTACAAATATCTGTACGATCTGTGGTGTGGTGGTCGTCTATATCTATCTGCGTAATGTATTGTATTATCAGTTATCTAGTACCCATTAAACAAGTCCTGTCTAACTTGGGGCTTGATGACGACGCTGTGATTATTCAGAATTATTTATTTATTTGATATTGTATATTTCAGCTCTTATTGGAGAGAAGCCATACCCCTTCAAGGCTCCATCTCCCCAGGATATGGTGGCACTGCGTAAGGCCATAGAAAAAGGGCTAGCGGCGACCGTTCGGGACCGCGTGTGGGACAATCCGCGCTTTCTAGTCAGCAGTGGGAACACCCCGGCAATTATGCAGGTAAATATGGAATCTATCTAAAAATAATAATAATCTATTAGAAACATATTCAGTATTTCATCTCAATTAAAACGAAATGCCGTGTGGTCCCGGCATAGAATTTCACCGGCCCAATTCTTCCCGTGGGTGTCGTAAGAGACGATAAGAGAAACACTGGGGGCTGCAGCGCCCTCTGCAGAAAAACTCCACCGAGCTGCGATCCCCAGCCCGCATGGGGATTATGAGCAATAAGCGCCAAATGATAACCATGTCTCTTGTATAAGGAAAAAATGAATAAAAAAATCAAATATAATAAGTTATAAACGGCACAGTAGATACACAAAATAATACTTTGTTTACAAAAGGACTGAGGCTCAGCATGAATTGGATAACAAGCAAGCGATAAAAATATCTATAAAATATATGAAGAATTGTACATGTTCTCATACTCAGAAATTCGCAATATCTTTTCTTCGGAAATGTTCACAAGTCGCTGGCTGTGTACATAAATCAGTTAACTATTACCCGTAACACTAGCTCTGCTTAGTTTAGGGCTAAATGATGCTGTGTTTATCATAAATCATTATTAATTTATTAAAATCTCCTTCCAGGAAGGTTCGAGATACAACGCGCTCCACATAGCAGCCAAATCAATGAATGCTGAGCTATGCAACCTTATATTGACCACGGTCGGGAACCCTGCGTTTGTGCAGCGGTTGTACGGCTCTGATACTGACTTGGAAGCTTGCGAGGTAAGACCAAAAATATTAATATTATATACAGGGTTATATTGTTTGATCATCTACATTAACCCTGTATATACACTAAAACTATTTTTATTGGTAATACAAAATCTACAGCCCTTTTATACAACTTATACGTTATATCTATCTACACTAGCGGTCGCACGGGTATTTAACAAGAATTATTTTTTTTCATACAGAACCCTAATATTTTAGAAAATATTCTAGAGGTACAGGGCGTTCCCAGCTATGCCACATGGAGGGAAAGTACCTTAAATATTGTAGTTTGAACATTTTACTGAAAGAAGACATTATTTTAATTCGAAAAACAATTTAAACTGCATTCATAGATTTTTAAATAGTTACATGTTTGAACCGGGAACCGAACCCACTGCACGAGAAAAAAAATTACCCTGTAGTTATATCATACCGATCGAAAGGCTTCATCATAAGAATTATTTTTTGCTCAATTATAATAACTCAATTATTTATTGATATATTTATTATAATCCAATACATTTCGCAGGAATTCTCCGGAATCCTCGTAGACCGCTACCTCAACACCCCAGATAAAGCGATGAACGAAACGCCTCTCCACTTCGCCGCTAAGTACGGCGCGCCCGAGGCAGTGGATGTGTTAACGTCCTTCCCGCAGTGTAACAAGAACGCGGTTAATAAATACGGCGAACAGGCTAAAGATGTGAGTATAGTATCCATCACCAGCCTATATAGTCCACTGCTGGACATAGGCCTCCCCAAATGAGCGCCATAGATGGCATTATCATTTGGGGGTTATTGCCCGTAATCCTCACACTGGGCATGCGGGTTGGGGATCGCAGTTCGGTGTAGTTGTTCTGCAGAAGGCGCTGCTGCCCGCTCCCGGTGTGTATCCCTCAGACGCCTCTTACGACACCCACGGGAAGAGTTGGGGTGGTGAAATTCTATGCCGGCACCACACGGATAATTATTATAAAAAGAAATAATTTGTTATTGATTTCTCTTCACTTATTTTGTCCACTAGTGGAAGAAATGAAAAAGAAACCACTAAAATATTCAGGAAAAGCTAACGGTTGCAAAATGCATCTACATAGTATAAAACAAAGTCGCTTCCCGCTGTCTACTGACTACTGAACGGATTTTGATAAGGTTTTATAAATAGATAGAATGATTAAAAAGGAAGATTTATATGTATAACATGCATTAGAATCAGCATTGCACTCGTGCGAAGCTGGGGCCGGTCGCTAGTATTTATATAATCTAGGTGCAAGATATCGTGAGGCCAATCACAACAGCCACCCAACAAGAATGAACATAATGACCACAACCACTCAAGTGTTACAAAGAAGTAGAAGGTTAGGTTAAACGTAAAACGGTAAAACCTTTATTAACAAAGCAAATTACAATTCAATAACCAAATGAACTAGTATTTACAATAGAAACAATTGAGCTAACTGCAGACTGTTGCAAACGATCTACAGGCAGCTCAACTGATCCATAGCAGTCAAAGCACCCCTTCGCCCGCTAAATAACATCGGTGGTCTATTTAGTCATCTAGTACCCATAACACAAGCTCTGCTTAGCTTGGGGCTAGATGATGTTGTGTAGATTGTCCAGCATTATTTGGAATTATTTTAATTTTTTTTTTTCAGCATTGCCATACACCGTGGTGATGCAGCCAGCATCTTGGGTGCACTTCCAACTGGTATAGATATGGATCAGTTGAGCCACCTGTAGTTTGTTCGCAACAGTCTGCAGTTAGCTTAATTATTTCAATTTTAAATACTAGCTATTATTTAGTTAGATAATTGTAATCTTTTTTGTTTGTAAAGACTTTTTAGCAATTCAAAAAAAAAAATTTTGGTTATTCATTATCACAGTGTTAAAGTTATTAATAATTTCGCAGGTGATATGCAAACGCGCTGATAACGCTACCGGCGAAACTGCCAAGCGAATCTCGTCTCTACTGCGGGAACGATTCTACGTGCCCGTCTTACATTCTGAAGACGGCAGCGCAGTGCCAACTATAGGGCGGCCGTTCACACCAGCTTTACCCCCTGTAAGTAAAATAGAATATACTTTTGCACAAAAGTCAAAGGACATAATACTATTTGTTAGAGGTACCGTGTAGACAGGGTAAATGATAACTCTAACGCTGATAGATCGCAACTGGTTTATTAATAAAATTTAGGTAATAAAGAAGGTTTAATACGGAACAATAATCATCACGTATCTTACGTGAGAATTTAGAGGAAACACTTATGAGTTTATATTAAATCTAGAATAACATACATCACGTATTGCAAGTAAGACTTTAGGGAAACTAGATTGCTCTGACCATACACATTGTACTTCGTACACTATTTGTCCGCTGATTTATTTATTTATTTTATTTTGAGCTTTAACTTATAAAGTACATATTTTTTATATATACTGTCCAGAGGAGGGCGATACTGAAAGTGACACAGTTTTATACTTTTAGCGTCAGTACCGCTGCATTATGTTTTAGTTTTAAATTATGTACATGGTATCAAATAAACGATTTTGATTTTATTTTAGGATAACTTACAGCTATGCTTTTACAATAAGGTTTTTGCTTAAAATATCTATATAAAATGCACGATTCATGCATGATATGTACTAAGGGCTAATTACAAGTTTTCACATATAACTAAAAGAAAAACATAGGTAAAATTCAATAGACGACTACGTTATAAAGATGTACATACAGAAAGATAAAATAGAATATACTTTTGAACAAAAGTTACTAGATAGCATTCTCTACCTGCTAACCTTTGGGTAGCGTGGACAAAATTTTGTATTTAATATACTAGCGGCCCGTCCCGGCTTCGCACGGGTATTAACAAAAAAATAATTTTATTTTTTTCATACGGACGGAACCCTAACTATTTTGCCCTAACGCTAATTATTTTAAAAATATTATATAACCTATTTTCATCAGGGAAAATTTAGGATTCTAATGGTGAAATAATTTTTGAAATCTGTCCAGTCGTTTCGGAGCATATTCAATTAAAACAAAAATATAATCAAATCTTGCCAGTTACCCTAACATCATCATCATCATCATCAGCCTATGTTAGTCCACTGTTGGACATAGGCCTCCCCTAATGAGCGCCATAGCGCCCTGTCTTCGGCTTGTCGCATCCAGCATCTGCCAGCAGTCTTTCGCAGATCGTCATCCCACCTGGCCGGAGGGCGTCCTACACTACGTTTACCAAGTCGCGGTCTCCACTCAAGAACACGTTTACCCCAGCGGTTATCGGTTCTTCGCGATATATGGCCGGCCCACTGCCACTTCAGTTTGCTAATTCTCTGAGCTATGTCGATGACTTTAGTTCTCTGTCGGATCAATTCGTTACGAATCCTATCCTTCAGAGAAACTCCGAGCATAGCTCTTTCCATAGCTCGCTGAGCGACTTTGAACTGGTGGACCAACCCTATCGTGAGTGTCCACGTCTCAGCTCCGTAGGTCATGACTGGTAGGACGCACTGATTAAAAACTTTCGTTTTTAAACATTGCGGTATGGATGACGAGAAGACTCGACGTAGTTTTCCGAACGCTGCCCAGCCTAGCTGGATCCTCCTCTTGGCTTCCTTCTCGAAATTGTTTTTACCCAACTGCAAAATCTGCCCTAGGTAAGTGTACTCAGAAACAATTTCGAGAAGGTGGCCATGTACGATCACCGGTCTTGGATCAATGTGGCCATTGATCATGATTTTGGTTTTATCCAAATTCATGCCAAGACTGATACATCGGGAGGCTGAAGCTAGACTGTCCAGCATCCGGTTCAGCTCCTCTAGCGACTCCGCCATTAAGACTATGTCATCAGCGAATCGCAGGTGTGAGATGTACTCGCCGTTTATGTTGATGCCCTTGTCTTTCCAGTCCAGCGTCTTAAACATATCTTCCAACGCGCTCGTGAACAGTTTCGGGGATATAACATCCCCCTGCCTCACTCCTCTGCGCAGTTGGATCGGTTTAGTCTGCTGGTCCTGTACTCGGACACTCATCGTAGCGGCTTCGTAAAGACATCTCAGCACCTCGATATAACGATAGTCTACTTGGCATCGCTGTAAGGATTGTAGAACAGCCCAGGTTTCAACGGAGTCAAAGGCCTTCTCATAGTCCACAAAGGCCAGACACAGGGGCTGATTATACTCTTCGGACTTCTGTATAATCTGCCTCACTGTGTGAATGTGGTCTATGGTACCATATCCTCCGCGAAACCCAGCCTGCTCCGGTGGCTGAAACTCGTCGAGTCTCCTAGCGAGACGGTTCGATATAACTCGTGAGAATAGCTTATAGACGTGACTTAGGAGCGAGATGGGTCTATAATTTTTAAGGAGGGTTTTATCTCCCTTCTTAAAAAAGAGCACCACCAAACTCCCACTCCACGCCTTTGGAGTTCTCCCACTGTGAAGGACGGCGTTGAAGAGGCTCTGTAACTCCTGTATAACAGGGTATCCTCCAGCTTTTAAAAGCTCTGATGTTATTCCGTCCTCACCGGGGGCTTTTCCATTTTTAAGCTGCCTCAGAGCTAACACAATCTCGTCTTGACTGATGTCTGGCAGTTCGTCGGTATAGTGGCGTATCAAGGTGGCTCTAGAATCGTGGCCGTCTCGTTGGGAACGGGGAGCATGAGCAGCGTATAAACGGCCATAAAAGTCCTCTATCTCGGCCGATATCTCCGGCTTCGACAATACGGTCCTTCCGTCGTGCGTTGTAAGCTTCGACAGGTGGCTCCTGCCAAGCTGCTGAGTGAATACTTTGGACCCTCGGTTTCGCTCTATCGCCTCTTCAATGAGGCGTGTATTGGAGCTCCGAAGGTCGCGCCGTACCATCTTCGCAATTCGCTTGTTCAGGTCTGACCTTTCTGACGAAGTCGCTTGGGTGGTTTCCCGTCTTTTTGTCATCAGCCCAAGAGTCTCATCCGAGAGTTTGGACTTCTTACCAGTACGCTGCTTTTTGCAAAACTTGATGCCCTCGTCCCTCAAAGTTTCGACCAGATTGTGTAGGGTCTCGTCAGCGTCATCAGTGGGTTCCAAGGCAGCGAATCTATTCCCGAGAAGCTGCTGAAACTTCTCGGTGCCCGCCAGGATTCTTATTGGGTTCGGTCGGAGCGTGGACTTCATCAGACGGTTTCTTTCAAGCTTCAAATTTATATTCAGAGAGCCTCGAAGGAGTCGGTGATCAGATCCGGTATTGAACCTGTTGATCACTGAGACATCTCTGAATATATGCTTGCTATCCGTCATGATGAAGTCGATCTCATTTTTAGTCACAGAATCGGGACTCCGCCATGTCCACTTCCTTTGGGGCTGTTTCTTAAAGAAAGAGTTCATTAAGAACAGCCCCTCCTTCTCAAGGAAGTTGACAAGCATTTGTCCCCTGTGATTTCGAACACCAAAACCATGCGGGCCTATTCGGGATTCGTTGCCATTTTGGGTTCCCACCTTGCCGTTAAAGTCCCCCATAACAACGTTGAAGTGAGCCTTGGTGGTGTGATGTAAGGCTTTGGATATGTCTTCGTACATATCCTCCACTTCATCATCCGAGTGTGCCGAGGTCGGTGCGTAAACCTGAATGACCTTCAAGCTGTAGCGCTTAGACAGCCGAAGGATCAGGTACGCTACCCTGGTCGACACACTGGAGATTTCTTCAACGTTGTTAGAGAGGGCCTTATTGACGAGGAAACCTACGCCACCCTGGGATGTTTTATCACCCTCGCGAAAGTAGAGAAGATGGCCCGAGTCTAGGGTTACGGTGTCCTCCCCCTCTCTACGGACTTCACATAACCCTAGAACATGCCATTTAATGTTCTCTAACTCCACTTCCAACTGCGCTAGATGGTGATCAAGCCTCAGAGTGCGTCCGTTAAACGTTGCCAGGGTCAGTTTGTGTGGTGGATGGTAGCCTGGGGTAGCCCGGAGATTCTTCGCACCCCCTGCCCCGCCGTTACCATGGCCGCTACCATGGCCAGGAATAGCGAGGCGGCCGGGAACTGGGGGCCATTTTATGGCTGGTTTTATCATAAGGGGGATATTGCCCATAATCCCCACGCTGGGCATGCGGGTTGGGGATCGCAGTCCAGTGAGATTGTTCTGCAGAGGGCGCTGCTGCCCGCCCCCCGGTGTGTGTTTCCCTTAGTCGCCTCTTACGACACCCACGGGAAGAGTTGGGGTGGTGAAATTCTACGCCGGCACCACACGGCGACCCGGCGAAGGTTACCCTAACGGTTCCGTATAACAATATTTTTTCTGTTAAATATCTGTGTTTGAATAAGTCCACTGTTTCTGCAATCCTACAATAACTAAAGTGATCATAATTATCTCAGGAAATAAACCAAGACCCTCTCTCCCCGCGGTACGAGATCTTGGCGTTCGCTGGTCCGATGGAGTCGCGCGCAGCGGACGTCTTCCGGCGGAAGTGGAAGACACCCCCCCGCGCACCGCTCACCGCGTCAAGGGATAGCTTCCGGCTCACGGAGATGACTAAGGGATTCGAACGGGTTGGCAGGTAAACAATAAACTATATAAAATTAAATAAGCCTTTAGGTCTTGATTACATTGTATTTCATAGTATTCTATACAATATCATCATCATCATCACATCATCGCCATAGATGGCATTTTCATTTGGGGGTTATTGCCCATAATCCCCACGCTGACATTCTATCCCCATTCTATACATAATTAACAATAATTAATAGCAATATATTGTTTAAGCTTTATATACTTCTTTTCCAAGATTAGTTTTATATATTTTTAGTAAAATATTTACAATCTTTTTCGTTGGTTGAAAAAGTAATCAACATTTTATGTACAGCCCCCTGAGCTTTTGCACTTTATGTGATAAGGTTTCAGACATAGAATATCAAAAATGATTATGTTCATCACCGCAGTAATCAAAATGATCGATTGTTTTGTTCCAGGAACCTAGCGGAAGAAATGCAGGTCGGCTGGAAAGAATACTGGCCGTTTCTAGATACATTCACCGATCTGCGATCCGCTGAAGGCCTCAAACTGTTAGAGGATTACCTCAAAACGAAATACGAAAGCGCCTGTTCGTTCGCGTTCAGCGAAACCTGCGCACAAACTTACACAGACGAACTATCCATATCGAGGATAAGCGTGAATATATCCCAGAACAGTCAGGAAATCATGAGCCCGATCACAGAACTGTGTGCTGCTATGAAAACCTGCAAGATAACGGACCGGCCCGTGCATTGGAATAGAACGGATCCTATACGACAACGTATGTGCAGACAACCGAGCGTCAAAGCTGTAAATGGCGACTCCCCTGTGAATCACACGAATCACACTGTCAGTCAATTACTGTGCATCGAACGGACTTGCCAAGTCTTCGCTAATCGGATCGCGGATGCCATAACTTTCTCCCTGACAGCGGAAATAGAGGTCGCAGGCGAATCACTGAAATCCGAAGCTAAGCATCTACAACACACGATCGTTACCTACATGGACGACGAAAGATTTCACAAGATAGATTTCTCGCTCGTGCATTCGAGATTAGCTCAGCTGGTTGTCTACAAATTAAAACAGCAGATGACGGATTTGGATGATGTTAATAATTTGATCGAATTCTTGCTGAAGCTACGCTGTCCTAATGATGACTGTTTTAGTTCTGATGATGAAAGGAAGAGTTTTAGGAGTGACGATGATAGACGAAGTAGAGGGAAGAAAATGGTGTATGTTATCGGGAAACATGTTAAATGTTTAGCGAGTTTTATTTGTGATGAATTATCGGAGGATGGGTCGAAAGGGCCCGCGGTTTCTGATACGCAGTGTGCGTTGATTTGGGAGGGCGCGTCTAAGTGTCGATGCGATTGGAACGTGGACGTTTTTGAGAGGAGCAGCAAAAACGCGTCGTTTAGAAAGAACAGGTCGATTCTGTCGACAAGTCCAAAGAACGAGAGCTTTATTAAGAGGCTGAACTTCGATTATGATATTGGTGAGTTTCTGGTGATTATTTTCTTGAATAACGTTGGATTTTGAAATAGTAAAAACCGACTTCGAATTCGTTGATGCACTCTGTTTTTTTAAGTTTTACGGATATATAGATCTGTTGAGCTACCTGTAGATTGTTTGCATCAGTCTGCAGCTAGCTTGATTGTAAATACTAATAGTCAAACAAATTCTGGTATTTAATTGTAATTTTCTTTGTAAATTAGTTTTACGTAAAGGATATTATTTGTTTTGGAGTTAATTATTTTTTATATATGAAGAAGAGTATGTTTTCATTGTAAATAAAAGAGAGGTATTTCGGCTCAATGGTTTACATATAAAATCAGTAGCATATTCACTAGAATATGCTTTTTGCTTCTTGGGTACACTTCCAACTGGTATTTGATATGGATCAGTTGAGCAACCTGTAGTTTGTTTGCAACAATCTGCATTAAATCAATTTAGCTCAATTGTTTCAATTGTAAATACTAGCTCTAATTTTTACTTGAGCAAGGAATTTCTGCTAAATGAAATTTTACTTGGCGTATTATTGTCTAAATCATCACGCTATGTATATTTTTTACAAAATAATAGGCAATACTGTAGAATTATTACCGAATATATACCATAAAGTCCCAGAAATAAAGCACATTATTCCCTGCAGGTGACGGCGCTCAACACAACAAATCCGAGAAGTCAGTCAGTTTGAATTCCCCGGCCGGTGACAGCAGCGCTACAGTCTTTACGATCGATACGAAGAACTGTCAAGTTTTGGAGGCCGAGGTAAACAACACCAAACCGTTTATATACTGAAAATAAGTACTATCATCCCAGGCTAGTTTTTTTTTTTTTTTTTTTTTTTATAATGTTGCAAACTAGTTGACTCATCTTATCAAGTGACAAGAGAGTACGCTAGTCTGCTTTCGTCGCAGGTCGCTCCCAGGCTAGTCTGAAACTGTGTTCTACATGTGTAAGTAAATAAAGCCGCAGTGGGCCGGCCATATTTCCCGAAGAACTGACAGCCGCTGGGGTAAACGTGTTCTTGAGTGAAGACCACGACTTGGTAAACGTAGTGTAGGACGCCCTCCGGCCGCGTGGGACGAGGATCTGCGAAAGACTGCTGGCAGATGCTGGATGCGGCAAGCTGAAGACAGCGCGCTATGGCTTAGGGGAGGCCTATGTCCAGCAGTGGACTGGTGTGGGCTGATGATGATGATTCACACAGCATCACCTACCAACCTAGTACCCATAACACAAGCTCTGCTTAGTTTGGGGCTAGATAATGCTGTGGAAATTGTCCAGCATTATTTATTGATTTTTTTGTTCTGTGCTGTAACCGAGTTGTTTCAATAAATATTTCTCTACCTATCTGTGGTCGCTTCTATATCAAGTCTTGTACTGTAATGTGAAATTAAAAAAATATTGTTCATCATAGATATCTGAGGACGAATCAGTAGCGTCGTGTGAATCTGACGATGCCTTCGCAACGGCTTCCGAGCATTCAGACAGCGATGATGAAATGCAGGAGGCGAGTGATCGGGCGGTCGCCGAGCCTTTTATATACGGGTAATAATCTGAAAGTTTTTCAAGCAATTTAGAGAAAACAGTTTTATTAACATTAAAAAAATACTGTGTCTTTGGTATCCTTCCAACACAAGTGAGGTTCATAAAATGTGTGGTGCCGGCATAAAATTTCACCACCCCAACTCTTCCCGTGGGTGTCGCGACTAAGGGAGACAAACCGGGGGCGGGCAGCAGCGCCCTCTGCAGAACAACTCCACCGAACTGCGATCCCCAACCCACATGCCCAGCGTGGGGATTATGGGCTAGTGATGTAATGTGATGATGTCGGATAAAAAACGGTGTACCCTTTTAAATGGTATCAAAGTAAAATCCTCTAAAGATTATCGAATGTTCATAAAATTTTGTTTCCAGCGAGGAGCCGTCTAAAATGGATAGACTGGTGTTCGACGCGATCGCCGACAGTCAGATATGTCCGCAACAGTATCCGAATGTGTACCGATGGCGGCACACGGTGGCGCTTCACGCGCCCGAGGAGAGGGAAAGGTAAGAAAGAAAGCAGAAATATATTTTTTTCCTCTGTGGCGCTGTGGGTGAAGGTCCGCCTGCGATGCAGAAGGTTGCGGGTTCGATTCCCGCCTCGGGACAAATTTTTGTACGATCTGCAGATCGTTTTCTATGTATGATAAAAAATATCTAAGTATCTATTTAATAATATTGTATTATGTATATGATGTATATGTATGCTCTGACAAACTTATTGTTTGTCTTTGTACCTTTTTTTAACTTTGTTTGTGAAAACAAACAAAGACTGGTTTGTCTTACACTGGTGAAAATATGCTCGAATTACAAATCATTTAGTTACTACGTTTGTACGGGATATCCATCCGTCGCCGGAACATCATGGTAAAACAAAGAAGCCATCAACACAGCACGTGTTTTTTCAGATGGGTGCCAGCAAATACACAATCTGACGACCCCGCCTCCCCCTGCCCCTCGTGGAACCTATCGATCCTGCAAACTCCGCGCGCAATGCACGTGAGACGCGGCACCGCCTCGCCTGACGCGCGCTGCTCCACGCCCAACAAACATGCCGCCAGCGACGATAGGAGTGTACCTTTACAGGTAGGATACTAAGGTTCTTTTTAGACCACGGCAGATAGTAGCTATATAAAAATACTAAACTTACTGCTGTGGCTGTACCTTTACAGGTAAGTACTAAGTTTCTTTTTAGACCACGGCAGATGGTAGCTATATAAAAATACTAAACTTACTGCTGTGGCTGTACCTTTACAGGTAAGTACTAAGTTTCTTTTTAGACCACGGCAGATGGTAGCTATATAAAAATACTAAACTTACTGCTGTGGCTGTACCTTTACAGGTAAGTACTAAGTTTATTTTTAGACCACGGCAGATAGTAGCTATATAAAAATACTAACCTTACTGCTGTGGCTGTACCTTTACAGGTATACTAAGTTAATTTACTAAGTTATTTTCTGTTAAACCAAGGTCGATGGTAGTCAGACGAAAATACTTAATTTACTTCTGTGGCTGTACCTTTACAGGTAGGATAAGATAAAAGATATTTATTTGTTTTTTGCAACACACCGGTATTAAAAGGATACTAAGTTTCTTTTAATTTAGTCTAAGGCCGATGGTAGCATGACAAAAATACTTTACTGCTGTGGTTGTAACTTTACAAGTAGAAAACTAAGTTTCTTTTAAAATATACTTAGTGGTACCTAAACAGATAGGATACTAAGTTTATTTTCTGTTAGACCACTGCATATAGCAAGACGAAAATACTTAGGTACTTTACTCCTGTGGCTGTGTGTTTGCTGGCTTTTGTGACTAACACAGAGTAAGTAAACCTTACTAAGTAAGGTTTACTTACTCTGTGTTAGTTAAAATTTTCCAAAACTAACACAGAGTAAGTCTTACTCTGTGTTAGTTTTGGAAAATTTTAACACATAGTTTACGTTGCAGCAGTACAAAATAACACAAGCGTCAAATAAACTGAGCATAATGTTATGTTCATTCATTATTTTACATCTGGCCAAATAAAGTAGGAAGAATGCTGGATAATATATGTATACACTTCTCTTTCCATCAACAGTATTTTGAATAAGTCTATTCCATTTTGTCAGATTTGAAAAGACAGGTGTTTTTGATTGTATTATACTGTTGAGTTTGTGATTGTCTTGTCAATGACAAACTGTCATTGGTCATTTATTGAAATTACTAACCCAGAGTTAGTTGACTTAACCCTTCCACATGAGCGGGTTAAAAATTTAACACAAGGTTTACTGCTTTAAGTCTTGGTGGTGCAAGACAAAATTAGAATTTAATTACGAAGTAATATTTAACTCTGAGTTAACCGTAGTAACCTTGCCTGGCTCAAGTGGGTCTTAGCAAAGGAAATTACAATGAAATACCAGAAACAATTAAGCAGATTAAACAAAACCAACATGAATTAACCAAATATATTGTTTGCAGGTTTCAAACTGGCTACGAATTACGGGACCCAACTCTCCCCGATCCTCGCTAGCATCGAAAAGTATGAATCACAATGTAAGCCTTGGTTACTAAAAGAATCTGAAATATACTAAATTTAACCATATATTACGTTCCCTTTAAAAGGGACCTATTAAATTTACGTATTCTATTTGATTGTATTATTTCTAAGTGTTTTGACCACATAAGTTAGCTGTTAGTACGATTTTAGGTGATTTGAATAATTGGCAGGGTTGGTTGATAAAATATATGGATATCTTGTTAGTCAAATTGTGTGTGGACATTTACCAATGTTTTGTCTTCAACAGTTAAAATACGACCTTTATAACTAAGCACCCTGTTTTTAAGAAGTTGTCAAACATACGCTTTAAAAACAGCTAACTATGTGGTCTTAAATTTGGTGTGACTTTGCTGTGAAATGTTGAATGTGAAATATACAGTTCAAAGCCATGCTAAAAGCAAAATTTCTCAGTTGTATTAGTGCGAGATAGGTAGAGTAATGATAATTAATCTTGTATGTCTTAATTCACGATAATTTTTATTGACATCTTTCAAATGATGTAATTTGTTTTCTTGATGTATGTATTTTTAACATTTTAAATGTGATCCCTACCTTATTGACATTTATTTAGATTTTTGTGTGTCTTAATGTTTATATATTAGTTTTGTTAGTGGTATAAATGTACCTATAGTTAACAGGGGCATCTATAAATTTATTCAGACTGTCTTCAAAAACCACAATAACGAATAGTGAAGGGTGTACTGGCTATAACATCATGACAAGAGAGTTTTAACTAAAAATACTTCGGCTAAACTTATTTCTTAATTGTACACTTGTGTTGTTAATATATTATGGTGCATAGTAATCGGATATGATCCGATTTTGGCGTTAATGTTTGACTACTGACTTAGTTACCGATTGATTTGTTGGTAGCTGATAAAATATTATGGATGCTGTTAGGTGCCTCGCATTGGCAACTACATTAATTCCACTTCAGCGCCATATAGAAAATAGAGAATGCGATTGACATTCTCGGAGCAGTAATACCTATTCACTACATGATGGGGTGAAAGAAATTCATATTTTCTTTTGTCAGTAGAATTCAACGGATCTTTAGTTATAGGTGTTTTGCTTTATGGCTGCATTTGTTCAGATTCAGCAAATAGTCCCATGTTCTAAAGACAATAAAGTTGATTTTGCACTGCGTTAATTAGCATTTATAGACTTCATTTATCGTCATGTTGAATGCCAAAAGCGGTAAGTGATTAGATTACCTTTGTACTTTTATATTTGAAGAGTAATTGTATTAAAAGAAATGTATGTTTTATATGATATGTTTTAATTCACATAGACAGAATAAATAATGACGTATATTAATTTTGTTTTATTCACAAAACCACACCTTATCGAAAATAAGTTTTAGGAATCCCAAAAGTTTTCATCTTCTGACGTTTTAGGAACTGTCGTCTGGTCGCCGTATTCGGATCTGTTGTAGTTATCAACGTCGGCAGAGAAATCGTCTGCATAGTCAAGATCCTCATGCCCCTCTAAGCTGATGGTATCAGAATTCTTAGAACCGTTGGCTTTTATTAATTCACTCGACTGTTGGTCGTCTGAGTCTTCATGGTATATAGCTACAACGTCATCAGTTGTCATTTTAGATTTAACCGAAACGCTTTTCTGTATTTTGTCGCTTTTCCTCTTCTGATCGATATGTCCAGTTGAGTGAGTGTGAAGAGAATCGTTTTTGACGTTGGGACATGTTGAAGACTTACTACTTACTTTTTCATTTCCTTTAGAAATTGTGCTTTCTTTTCTCGTCGATAATTTTGGACTACCCGACCTTGAATCGCTTTTCGCAGTTGTCATGTCTGCTTCTTCTAGAACGGCTGCGTTTGTCCTGGGCGTAAGTTCAGTGTCTTCAGACAAGTTAATTTTAGGACTGACTATGATGCACATTTCTGTAGTCGCCAATTCGTCGGATGCCCCGTTACCTTTTTCAATTTGTTTAGCGGAACTTTCAACAATTAACATAATGTCTTGCGGTTGGGATTCTGTTACTTTTACATCATTGATTTCACTGATATTTTGCACTTCAACTTTCAGTAAATTTCTGTGGACTGTTAGATTTTGCGTGTTTTCATTTGAATTATCAGTTAGGCCTGGCTTGTTTACATCTGACCAGTTATTTGAATTGGTAGTGACCTCAGGTAAAGTTTCGTCTAGAGCTTGTACTGGCTTATTATAATTTTTATCAATATTCTTTTTTAATAATTCCAACTGTTGTTTTTGGTCGTTGTTATCTTTCCTCTCTAATTCATGTCTTATTCCTTTGATCTTGATGTTACCAGATTTCGTGCTATTTTCAAAGTCTGGTGATATCAACGGCGCAGTTGATTTTGTTTCTTTAGTATAGTTATTTCGAAATTCTGTCAAGGGTTGTTCCAGGTAGTTAACATGGTGCTTAGAGTTCCTTTCTTGAGTAGAGAATCCGTTGGGTATAGGGGATATCCTGAAAGCTGCAGCATTATTATTCTTAAAAAGATCTTGGGCGCAGTTTTGATATTCTTTAAAATATTTATCGTAGGTATTCAGCGGTATATTTTTATTCGGTAAGGAATTAACGCAGTATGCCGAAGAGCCGCTGTATGTTGCTGAGAAAAAAATAATAAGTCAAATATAAGTCGTGGAAATGGTGTGATTTTAAACAAAAATTGTCATCTGTAATCGAAATGCTTCATTTCCTTAAAATCTTAGAGGGCTCTTAGACACGTCACAAAATACACATTACATAAGTAATACTGAGAAATAAAGTGATCACTAATCACTTTGATTCTTTGTGCACTTCAATCTTTATACCTAAGCTATTTTTATAGTACAAGTACAATTACACTTTATTGCACACCAACAAAGAGTAAAACAGAACAGAAAAAACATGAACAAAAAAACCAGTTGCACGATGGGCGGCCTTATCGCTAAAAAGCGATCTCTTCCAGGCATAAACATGTACGTTATGTAGATGTGTGTAATGCATATTATACAGATAACTTACGCGTGTCTGTGTTCCGTTTATTTCCCATAAAAGAGTCAACCTCGTTCAGTTTCCTCTCCTCTTGCTTTCTCCTGAACTCTAGATAAGATTTCTCTACAGCCTCGGCTTCAATCTCTAGTTTGCGTAGGCGCTGTTTGGCGTCTCGAAGCACGAAGTTGGGGCTTTTATCTCGGATTAGTTTTAAGGTTCTCGCTTCTTTACTGTAAGGTACACAATATAAATAAATACATTTCTATCTATCAACAAACAACAACATCACCAGCCTATAATACTGTACTACTAGTCCACTGCTGGACATAGGCCTCCCCTAATGAGCGCCATAGATGGCATCATATATTTATATATTATATATTTTCTATCTATACTAATATTATAAAGAGGAAAGATTTGATTGTTCGTTTGAATTGAATAGGCCTCGAAACTACTGGACCGATTTGAAAAATTCTTTCATCATTCGAATCCTATACTTTCCTTGATGAACATAGGCTACAGAATATTTTCAAAAAAGTTAGGGTTCCGTATGAAAAATCTAGTTTACAATAAAGATGATTCTACTAACCATCTTAACTTCTCCTTAGCCTCCCTTAGCATGGACAGAGGACTGAGATCTCTGTTCAGTCGGAAGTGGTACTGCTCTGGTTGCGTCTGGTATGTTCCTGGTCGAGCCAGATATCCTCCAGGTCCTGTCAGGCATTCTTCAGCTCGCTTCTGGTATTGATCTTGCTGTATCTGGTAATTTTGATCTGAATTTTGGTATTGATCGGACCGGTATTGATTTGAACTCGACTGGTATTGATCTGTTCGAGTCTGATATACTTCTGGTCCCTTCTCGTAACGTTCAGGTCGTTTCTTATATTGCTCTGCTTCCAGCTGTTTTTGTTTTGGTCGCATTTGATTTTCGCTGGGTCTTATTTGGCTTTGTTCTGGTCGTTCCTGGTACGGTTCAGGCCGCTCCCGGTATTGTTCAGGCCGCTCCTGGTATTGCTCGGGCCGCGTCTGGTATTCTCTGCCCGTCGGATATTCCGCTGGTCTGAAGTTATCTAGTTGTGGTATTACTTGGTTATCTTTTGGTTTCCCGTGGTATCGGTTGTGGTATTCTTCTGAATAGTTTTGTTCTGGGATGTCTTCAAATTGGTTTGTGTGGTCAGCTTCATGGTCTTTTCTGCTGCAAGTGCTGGAACCGGGAGTTTCTTAAATAAAGAAAAATACTTAATTTTAGTCTTTGAACTAACTTCTCCATCTGCAATTACCTCATCTATACTAATATCTATACTAATATTATAAAGAGGAAAGATTTGATTGTTTGTTTGTTTGTATGTTTGTTTGTTTGTTTGAATTGAATAGGCTCCGAAACTACTGGACCAATTTGAAAAATTCTTTCACCATTAGAATCGTAAATTTTCCGTGATGAACATAGGCTATATAATATTTTCAAAAAAGTTAGGGATCCGCATGAAAAATTCAATAATTGAACCGTGCGCTGTATGTTCAACCTCTTTTTCTATTATGGCGCGTCATAATAGAAAAAGAGGTTGTATATTAGCGCACGGTGCTTGCTTTTTCTCTACGTTCAGTGTCAGTTATGGAGTGTCGAGTCAATGTCAAAAACCCCAATGCTGTTCATCAAGCGACATTATATGATCTATTTTGGCTACGTACTCATTCGTTCTATTAGCAATCATTGTATTACAAGGTAAACGGGAGAAAAGCGACAAATTAATATGACCTATTTTGTCAAAACATAACTCCATTCATTAACGCAACGCCTTTCTTTCTTTGCGAAATACCGACGTATGAAAACTTCAATAATGTAACCCAAAGTGTCATCATCATCATCATCACCAGCATATAATAGTCCACTGCTGGACATAGACCTCCCCTAATGAGCGCCATAGATGGCATCATTATTTGGGGGTTATTGCCCATAATCCCCACGCTGGGCATGCAGGTTGGGGATCGCAGTTCGGTGTAGTTGTTCTGCAGAAGGCGCTGCTGCCCCCCCCCCCCCCCCCGGTGTGTTTCCCTTAGTCGCCTCTTACGACACCCACGGGAAGAGTTGGGGTGGTGAAATTCTATGCCGGCACCACACGGCACCCAAAGTGTATATAAAAATTTATAATTTGAACTTTTTGTGAAATACCTCCCGAAGCGGGCCGCTAGTTTACCACAAAATTACTCTCAGGAATCAGAAGGGTTAACGAGGGGTTAAGGGATAAAATTTTGGCGTTCTTCCAACACAAACATGGTTCGTAGTTCACCCGATTACGTTTATAATGGGTATTGGATATTGGATACCGTTGTCAAAAGCATTTTAGCAGAATCGAAGCCCCGGACATTTTGAGTATTAATATCTGACAGAATTTTGAGTATTAATATTTACCACTATTGAACGTAGACGCGTGGAAACAGCTTTTGTTCGATATTCTGGTAAATGGTGGCGTCGCGTCACGTTGCAGTATATGCCGCTCACGTAGGACAATGCCTTAGAAGTTAGAACATACGTGATGATGTTTTATTGGGCACTTGACGTTTTAATATACCCACTGAAGCTAATAACTTGTTTATGGTCTCAAATTTTAAGAATATTTACTCTACTGACACTCTGGAACTTCTTAAAACTGAGGCTTCTGTAGCCCTATAATTTTGATAGATTATGTTATACATAAATTTCAACTATCTACTCTATTAAAGTTCAAGAGGTACAGCCGTGACAAAGTTAGAGCAAAAATAGCGAAAAAGTCAAGTTTTTATATGGGATATTTATTTTATTTTAAATATACACTGAACATGTTCTATTCCCGCGTCGGGACAGCTTAACTTGGGGCTAGATGAAGCTGTGAGGATTGTCCAGCATTATTTATTTATAATAAAGTTATTATACATATAATATATATTATAATAATAAAATAAAACTATCATAAAATGTGCCCTACGAAAAGTTTAATTACCTATTTTCTCCTTGATACTCCGCGTTAAAGGCGAGGTAGGTCGAGACTTGCAGATACCCATCGGCGAGCCCTGCCTTCTAGGGGAGATACGCCGTCGCAGGCTGCGCCATTGATGCAACAGGTATCTAAAAGTAAAAGTATATTTATTGCAATTACATGTATGGAGGTGGTATTACATAAAATTGGTCATAATGTAATTTACCCTTTATGGGCTTGCAATTATCTGTACAATACATATAGATAAGTAAAACTGATCCCATTAACATCGGGATTAAATTAATCGGTGGACATAGAAAATACAGCTCTGAACCAGCTCTGAACACAGCTATAAAGAGGCAAATAATTGTTATCAGCGAGCGGAGCGAGCCGCTTTTTGTGGTTAATTTTTTAAAATTTTCTATTCATACTCGTTTTACAAATTGTTTTAACACCCGTAGGTTTGCTGTAAGGAAACTCTTATAGGGTTAAGCTCGCCTCTGTATATGTCCATAATTTTCTTGAACATTATGTATAATATACCTGGCGTGTGCAATAAAAACATTACGAATTTATGAATGAACTAGCGACTCGCTCCGGCTTCGCATGGATGCGATGCTGGTACAAAAACGTTCCTCATAAATCACTCTATCTATTAAAAAAACCGCATCAAAATCCGTTGCGTAGTTTTAAAGATTTAAGCATACATAGGGATATAGAGACAGAGAAAGCGACTTTTTTTTAGGGACGGACAGCAGCGCCTTCTGCAGAACAACTCCACCGAACTGCGATCCTCAACCCGAATGCCCAGCATGGGGGTAAGGGGCAATAACCCCCAAATGATGAATAATGCCAATAATAATGTAGTGATACCTTCGATTATCAGTACGAGGGTTGACGACCCCCACAAAGGGGATACTCTCCCCAGGCACCACGATCCTGGGTGTCGCGTTCCCCAAGAAACTCAGCTCTTCCCCTGCGCCCTTACGCCAGCCGTGGCTCAGGTTATTGACGCTCGAACTGTTCATTCTGGAATAGCAAATGTATTATAAGCGTCCGTCTACTTCCGAGTCTCTTAAAATATAACAAAGATTGAAGTTTTCATACGAAACCCTAACTTTTTTGAAAATATTCTATAGCTTATGTTCATCACGATAAAATTAGGATGGTGAAGTAATTTTTCAGATAAGTCCAGAAGTTTCGGAGCCTATTCAACTCAAACAAACAAACAATCAAATCTTTCCTCTTTATATTAGTAGTAGAATAGTAGAACAAAAGTTGTTCGTCTTGATCCACGCAAGTCACCTTTAAGGTGACGCATTGATAAACAATTATTTGAAATCGGGAACCACGCCCCCATGTGACGCGGTTTGGCATCGGGCGCTGGGACATAGACGTCATGGAGTCGTCTTACCTTTATTTATATTTTATATCCATTTATACTTTTATAGGGGAGCTGATATTTTTTGGAGGTCCTATATCGATAAAAAACATTATTTGACGACGCCTGTGTCGCGGTTTAACTTTTGCGTCTTTCGCATCAGGTCAAACATTGTGTGATGAACATTATAAAGTGAACATACCTACTACATACAAACTTATATCCTAGACCTACATACAAACGCCTGATTCGATTCACTGCTTCCACTCTTATTCGACTTTGGTATATTCTGTTCTGACATAATATAAGTAAAACCAAAAGTAAGAAGTAGGTGTCATGTGTTTAATAAATTTCGTTGCTAATATAATTATCATTTAAATTTCGACACTAATTATAATTTAAGTATTCAATAAGTTATCCAATTATTGAGGACATAGTGGGTATTTTATGTACTATTATTTTATGTACAAGTACTTTTATGTGAATCATTTGTAATAATTAAGATTGACATATTAAGAAATGTTTTTTTAATTGCTAAGTAGAAATCACATGCATTTTCGGATTGAAACACGGTACGGTTTGCAGCCGCTCATGAGCGTTGGCCACGCGCCACCTGCGCTGCAGTGTCTGCGCGCGCCGTAAAGTTACAACCCTAGTATATAATGGAGCGTAGGTATTTATTTCATCAACTAGGCTTAGTTTCGATACTGGTCCATTATGTGTACTGTGCACGTACTCCGGATCACGAATTGGCTTATTCCTTATGTGGGATCGACTACCTCAGGAAGGAGACAATCGTAATAGAATTTTAGCAATTTTGGTTCCATCACGTCTGCCCAGTAGGGGAAAGGTGTACAAAATGATCCCTCGAGGTAATATGATTCCCTATGGTTCTCAGCAAACTACTAATGCCATCTATATGATTTATAAGCAAACGTCTTGCCCGTACCCCGCTCAGTGGTCTCACAAGGTGTCTTGGCGCCGTGAGTATTGTGCGTCGAAATATTACGAAAAAAAGAAAATTGGTGTATTTAATCTAAGGTAAGCATAAAAATAATATTTCATTGTTGAAATTTGGTTACATTTTACCGAATGAATGTTTTACTGGCTGTTTCTATCAATATTCAACTTATTCTCAAGCACGCTACGATCTCACTAAGGCCATGTTTCGAGGTTAGTTTTAGACATGTTTTGAAAAATGTGCTCTTGAGGTCAAACGATCCCCTTCTGCCGGTACAAAATGATCCCTGGAATCATTTTACCCCAAGCATTTTAACAGATTTTAAATAAAATATTATATTTAATTGTGTAACGTATTTAACATTATTTGTATGTATAGTATATAGGTACAATCATTGCAAATGTAATAAAAATAAGCTAAAGGCGTGACAAGTAAATAATAGCCCTATCAAATCTCCACAAACTCTCGGAAACCAAGCTGTCGAATTGATTTCGAACCTGATAGCGCCTACAAGCTGTACTGCACTAACTCAAGATATTAACACTGTAGCAACCCCTAATTTAGTTACGCCAGACGTAGATTCAACCACTTTTGATCAACTATCGACATCTTTTGGAGTTTATTCAGCACGAGATCTTCGACCTTTGCCAAAGATACAAGGAAAAAGAAATAATAATGTAAGAAAAAGAAAAATAGACACCTCAATTTTGACTAGCACACCCTATAAAAACTATTTAGAAGAGGAAATGCAGAAAAAAATAGAAAAAGAAGCAAAACAAAAGTCACGTAAAGACAAAAGTGTGAAAATGATCTCTGAAAAGAAAACTAAAGGAAAAGGAGCAGGAAAAGGACAAAAATCAAAACAAGCAAATAATAAACGGGAAAATAAAAAGAACAATACAAAAAAACAAAGAATAAAGAGAGCGAGGAAGACTTACGAGTCAGAATCTTCGGATGACGCTGAATGCATGTTCTGCACAGAAGCTTATTCAAAAGACGCCATGGGGGAAGGCTGGGTCCTTTGCGTAAAATGTCATAAATGGGGACATGAAGCATGTGCCGGGCTTGATAATGACGACGAAGAAGATTTTGTATGTGATTTCTGCGTTGATAGTATTGGAAATACAAAGAAACAATTGATTTTTGAATGAATATATTATACGTACCTAAGCATCAAAATACTTTGTGATTGATAATATGAAAGACTGTTGATTATGGTGAGATAGTTTGATTAAAAAATATTAAGTAGATTTTCTGAATAGTTTAAGAGCTGTTATTGTGGTATTAAATATTTCTGATCTCAAGCAAAAGAAAGATGTTTAATGTTTATTTAAGTTTTGTAATTTCTACCTTGGTATTTAGACACAGTGTTGATTAGGTACTATAAGAATTTAAGTAAACTATTTTTGGTGATTGTGTTGAAAATAAACATAATCATGATTACGTACTCGTATATATCTTTTATTTTAACTTTAATAATAGCAGGAGGGGTAAAATGATCCTTCGGATCATTTTGACCCTACCTCAGGGATCATTTTATACACCTAGGTGTACAAAATGATCCTTTAGCAATGTTTTGGAAAATGTTAAGTAAATCTGGTCTTTATAAAGAGAACCCAAAATAAGGGTATGCTAAAACGTTAGCACTGAAATTATGCATCCTAAACTCCTTCAACATTTTCAATAACCTTCATACTTTGGACACAATCAAGCTTTTCTCTTAAGGGGATCATTTTGAACACCTTTCCCTACATGTCATCTTTTTCAATGATTTCTGTTTTTATTTTATTGTCGCCATACCAAATTCCAAGCAAACATTGATTATTTTTGCAGATATGCAATTGATCTTGCACTTGAAAATAACAAACCGATTTTTGTTAATGACTACTTCTGAATTTTTGTTTTTTTTTTTTATAAAAATGCATTTTGATCTGCTGATCTAATTGCGTCTCAGTCTGAAACATAAATAAAACAATAATTATAATATGTTATCATTAAATTATTAGCATTCCAGGTCATGTAATAAAATATCGTAATAATATACAAACTTTCTATTGTTTTAGGAGTATTTTGTTCAAAATAGCATGAAAGTGTATTCTGAACCCTTGGAGCCGTCCTAAAAATACTATTATTAGTAAACTTCGCCAAAGACTGTGATGGATTTGCCCAGCATTGCGCCATCATAAAAGATAAAAAAATACCGAAAAGTCGCTTTTTTAAACAAAAAAAAAACTTACGTGAGCGTCACATTTTCTAGTTCTGCATAAGACGATGACATTTCTTGTCTTCTGCAAAATAAAATTCTAGTCACATTCACACACGAATTATTATCATGAAGTCTCGGTGTGCTAAATAATACATTATACCCTTCTAAAGAATCTTTTGTCATCGTTTCAGTTTCGCCTAAACCCAGAGACGACTCCATGTTTTTTCTTTGTTCGGACAATTGTTTCCTAGAATGTTCATGTTAGATTTTTATTTTGTAGGTAACCGCGTAGGAATAAATACTAAATAAACTTTATAAGTTATTTATAATTACTTATAAATAAAACAATAATTGATAAACCTAGTGCGAGTGAAAAATATAATAGGTATGACATTTACTTACCTTTTCTTGACCATTTCTTTACATTTTTCAATATACAAAGATTTCATCTTCATTTTAGTTATTTTCCCTATTTTAAACACTTTACTCAGAGGATAATATTGACGATATTATATACTAGTGCGCGGAAAATCGATTGACACAGGTCCGACGCTGACAATGGTCCGAAGCGGACTGAAGGGGGGCCGTATGCATACAAAGTGACGCCAGAGCTAGCTTGGAAGTAAAAGTCGTAAGCGCCAGAACGGGAATTCTCGTTTAAAATAAAAACTATTGATAATTTTGTAAAATCCAATTACCATTTTGTAAAGGGGGTATAGACTAATCTGTGCAGAAAATTTAGAGGCATAAATCGGTTCCGTTCACCTGTAAAGTGAGAATCTATGTTTTTATGGAGCAGTTTTTGGGATTTTTTTTCTGCTGATGTAGTTAACCAATCGTGAAAACCAATTACCAATTTGAAGTAAAAACATGACAAATTCAGGACATAAAATATGAATTCCAAATGTTTTGTTATTGCTGAAAAAAGTAGATTTCCCTGACCCCAAAATCGTCAATGTGTCGTCTTAAGAGGTTATTGATCCTATAAACCGCTTGTGAATTAGGTAACCCGTCATGTGAAAATGACTTTTTATTTTCCACAATTAGAAGGCATTTCTCAATACATAGTATAAAATAAAGTCGCTTTCCGCTGTCTGTCTGCATGCCCCTATGTATGCTTAGATCTTTAAAACAACGCAACAGATTTTGGTGCGGTTTTTACCAGCATAGCATTGCACACCGGGGGACGGACAGCAGCGCCCTCTGCAGAACAACTCCACCGAACTGCGATCCTCAACCCACATGCCCAGCGTGGGGATTATGGCCAATAGCCCCAAAATGATAAATACTGCCATCTATAGCGCTCAGTAGGGGAGGCCTATGTCCAGCAGTTGACTATGATAGTTTGGTGATGTGATGTGATGTGATTGCACCCGTGCGAAGCCTATATAAATAAATAAATAATGCCGGACAATCCACACAGCATCATCTAGCCCAAGCTAAGCAGAGCTTGTGTTATGGGTACTAGATGACTGATATACATCTATACTAATATTATAAAGAGGAAAGGTTTGATTGTTTGTTTGTTTGAATTGAATAGGCTCCGAAACTACTGGACCGATTTGAAAATTATTTCACCATTATAATTCTAAATTTTCTGTGATGAACATAGGCTATATAATATTTTCAAAAAAGTTAGGGATCCGCATGAAAAATTCAATAATTGAACCGTGCGCTGTATATTCAACCTCTTTTTCTATTATGGCGCGTCAGAATATAAAAAGAGGTTGAATAAAATAGCGCACGGTGCTTGCTTTTTCTCTACGGCCAGTGTCAGTGTCAGAGTGTCGAGTCAATGTCAAAAAACCCAATGCTGTTAGATAAAGTAAGGGATCCGTATGAAAACTGTGAAGCCCATCGTGTTAGTGTATAATTTCTGAAATATTTGTTTAATACCCGTGCGAAGCCGGGGCGGGCCGCTAGTAATACAATATTATTACAATAAATAAGACAAACCAACCTCGGCGCGGGAGTCGGTACCAGGGCGGCGGGCGGCGCGGTGTGAGGGCGCGGGGCGGGGGTTACCCGAGAGATGGCAACTTGTTGCGCTAGGCTGTCTATTTGTGAGCGATGCTGGAATAATAATAGCATTTATATTATTATAGCACGGTGGGTTTGATTCCCGCCTTGTGATAAATGTTGGTACGAATTGCAGATATTTTTTCAGGGTAATTTTCTATATAAAATAAAATATCTGTCTATGTAATATATTGTATTATTTATATCCGTCATCTAATACCCATAACACAAGCTCTGCTTAGCTTTTTTTTAGTTTTGAAATTCATACATAGTTGACAATATTTTCTTATACATCGACAAAAACACGATTTGTGTTATCCCGATCATAAAGTTTTACCTCTAAATGAAAAAAATCACAAAGGTACCTAAATGAAAATTTAAATGATCAGTGTGAATAGAAAAAATAATAAAACTGTACGAAATGTATCAAAAAATTGCAAACGATATTATTACGAAGTACATCACTAGAGAATATTTTTATATGCCATACAAATATTTTTTAAAATATCTAAATATGTACAAAATCGTGGTCGGCTGCCTGCGCACCGTCTTACTCACACTCCCCGAGGCGTTATAGAGAGTGGTCCTATGGGGAATCCTCGCCTTAATATAACTGAGAATAGATTGCTGGATCTGTCTGTCTGTCTGTCGCCGAGGCGCCATAGAGAGCGGTCATGCCTTAATACAACTGAAAATAGACTAGTGGATAGTAGTGGACTGTCTGTCTGTATACAAGACTCACCTGCCTGGCGATAGCACGCAGTCGTTCGTTCTCACGCTCAAGCGTCGCGATCGCGTCCCGCTCGTCGCATTGCGCGTCGCCGGCGCTGGACGACGCGCTAGAGCGAGACCGAGCATCCGCCTCCAAACTCGTCTGGAAGAAAGAAAATAAATTTATTTGTGACCCAGTCACAAAATAAATCTATGCAATAATAAGTTAGGTGGTAAGTACCTGTTTATATTATAATATCGAATAATTAGGAAATAGTTAAAAATAGACACAAAAAACCAAGCATAATGTTACTGGGGTCCAAATAGGTCCCTGTCTCAGCTTAATTCAAGCGAAGGCTGGTAGCGGCGCTGGCTCAACTTTTTTTTTATTATGGCACCGCTTGCTTATCTCGACCCTGCCTGCCAGTATCAGTTATGGAGTGTCATAAACTTCACAATTCGTCACTGGAGTGCGGGAGGAAAGTCATTGTCAAAAAATACAGTGCGAGAGTCAATGTGAAAAGTACTCCCGTTGCAGCTAAAATGTTAGGGATCCGTATGAAAACTTTAAACCCAACGTATTATTGTGTAAAAATGTATAATTTATGAAATTGCTAAATACCCTTGCGTGGATGCTTGTACTACATAATTAAGGTTAAAGTTATTTTTAAGGGTTTCGTGTAGGTTTGAGGCCTTAACGTGGATTTTGAAACCTTACTGATACCAGGTACTGTAGATATTATACAGTATAATAATATTATAAAGAGGAAAGATTTGATTGTTTGTTTGTTTGTTTGAATTGAATAGGCTCCGAAACTACTGGACCGATTTGAAAAATTCTTTTACCATTAGAATCCTAAATTTTCCGTGATGAACAAAGGCTATATAATATTTTCAAAAAAGTTAGAGATCCGCATGAAAAATTCAATAATTGAACCGTGCGCTCTATATTCAACCTCTTTTTCTATTATGGCGCGTCAGAATAGAAAAAGAGGTTGGAATATATAGCGCAAGGTGCTTGCTTTTTCTCTACGGCCAGTGTCAGTTATGGAGTGTCGAGTCAATGTCAAAAACCCCAATGCTGTTAAAAAAAGTAAGGGATCCGTATGAAAACTGTGAAACCCATCGTTTTAGTGTGTATAATTTCTGAAATTTTTGTTTAATACCCGTGCGAAGCCGGTGCGGACCGCTAGTACAGTATAATAAAAATCAATTTAAAAGAACAACTTACCAAAGAAAAGTTAACATTCTTAGGTTTCTTGAGATCATTGATAACTTGCTTCGGGCGCGGTCGGTCCTCGCACTTGACATCCTGTTCATTGTTCAGAACGTGTATCTTGGACGAGACCCCGTTCAGATCAGTCAGGGTGCTTCTCTCGATCACGCATTTCGGACCGAGTTTCGCAGTTTCTAGATATTTCTTGAGGATAGCGAATTCGCTCTTGAGGAGGTCGTAGTGTGGGATTAGATCTTCGTTTTCTGATGGACGATGGAACAAAATTACAAATGAAGGGATATTGAGAAAAGACATGCAATGCAACACTTTTTATAACAGATTACTAAAAAATTTGACTTTATTAACTTTATTTTCCAGTATTGCTAATTTGTATTTTGTGACGTGTCCAAGAGTCCTGTAAGGTCTAAAGGAAATAAAGCACTTTGATTTTGATATGTTTAACATGTATAGTATCAGCATTACACCTGTGCAAAGCAGGGGCGAGTCACTATTATTAAAAAATATACCTTTGAGTGATTCCCCTTTATTCTTATACTGTTCTAACAGCGCGCGTTCCCTGTTAATGTTGTCTCTTTCTTTCTTCATGTCCTGAAGGTGGGACTCCAACACGGTCAGTTCTTCTGATATCTGCTGTCTCATTTCTTCTCCGCGTCTTCGCAGGATTTCCTCGGCTTCTGCTAATTGCGCTTTTAGACTGACCTCCTGAAATTTGAGTATGATGTATCAACACGAGGGTTCTACGTCCATACTTGTATACTTATAAAAAAGGATAGACGACGACCTCTGTGGCGCGGTGGGCCAAGGGCCGCCTGCGACGCAGGAGGTAGGTTCGATTCCCGCCTCGAATCAAATATTTGTACGATCTGCAGATATTTGTTCAGGGCGTTGTGGTCGTTTTCTGTGTATTATAAAAATATCTATATATGTAATAATATTGTTTTATGTATATCAGTCATTGAGTACCCATAACACAAACTCTGCTTAGCTTGGGGCTAGATGATGTGGATTGTCCAACATTATTTAATATTTAATTTGATTGTTTTTGTTAATAGAATAGGCTCCGTAATTACTGGTATCAATTATTTATAATACCCATTTTTAACATTAACATTACGATGATAAAATTTAAGCTCAAAATAAATCTATTGTTAAAAAAAATTGTGAAAAAAAATGAACAGATGTCGCATCAGATTTTGTATCTATTCAATTCAATTTTCAATTCAATTTATTTATTTATCAAGACAATACAAGTCCAATATGTTTAGTAGGCTTACAACTAAGGGGTTAGTACTTAAAGTTTAACCTAGATTTAGTCCTTTGGACCAAATTATAAATTATGGGGCAGTCAAATTTTACAGCTATGGTACTGTGTCGCTAACAGGTACTTTTGGGCAAAGTATCCATAGTTTTTTTGCTATTATCTCTCTAGTACCGGTATCAAGCCCTGCTTGTAGTAAATAACCAGGTCAAAGTTAAAAGTAAAAAATCCTTATTTAGGAAAAGATTCTCCATCAAAAATGGGAAGCGATGCGACCAGCAGAAGTATAATAGGTACTGTGACAAAAAAGTACATGGAAAAGTTAACAATACCATTAGACGAAGATTTAGTTAACACACAGGTACTCAATATTGTAATTGTATACAATGTATTCATTATGAATGTAAGCGGGTTAACTACGAACCTAATGTTGTAAGAACACCAACGTTTCATCCCTTAACGAGGGACTTCATCAGGGTGAGTGCGGCTCACGTCTCACCCTGATGAAGTCCCTCGTTAAGGGATGAAACGTTGGTGTTCTTACAACATATAATAGGTTCGTAGTTAACCCGCTTACATTCATAATGAATTCATCAAACTACGATAGTTTTTATAGTAAAATTGTATACAATGTAAAGTTCAAGTTTTGTGAGATTGAAGGATAGTTGAGACGATTATCTGCTTGTGTGCAGGAAATGCCGTGTGGTGCCGGCATAGAATTTCACCACCCCAACTCTTCCCGTGGGTGTCGTAAGAGGCGACTAAGGGAAACACAGCGGGGGGCGGGCAGCAGCGCCTTCTGCAGAACAACTACACCGAACTGCGATCCCCAACCCGCATGCCCAGCGTGGGAATTATGGGCAATAGATCCCAAATAATGATGCCATCTATGGCGCTCATTAGGGGAGGCTTATGTCCAGCAGTGGACTTATAGGCTGGTGATGTTGATGTTGTGCAGGAGTATGTACGTAGGTAGTATTAGTATTAAGATAACGGTGGAGGATTATAGTGAGGTAAATGAGGGTAGGACTAGCCGAAGCGAAGTGTAGTAGGTCCCTAAAATCATTCGGTCTGCTTACAAACCACACGGAGTTTCTGTTATTTTCCTTTCCCGAGTTATCTATACTAATATTATAAAGAGGAAAGATTTGATTGTTTGTTTGTTTGTTTGAATTGAATAGGCTCCGAAACTACTAGACCGATTTGAAAAATTCTTTCAGCATTAGAATCCTAAATTTCCCGTGATGAACATAGGCTATATAATATTTTCAAAAAAGTTAGGGATCCGCATGAAAAATTCAATAATTAAGCCGTGCGCTGTATATACAAATTATACAACCTCTTTTTCTATTATGGCGCGTCAGAATAGAAAAAGAGGTTGAATATAATAGCGCATGGTGCTTGCTTTTTCTCTACGGCCAGTGTCAGTTATGGAGTGTCGTGTCGAGTCAATGTCAAAAATCCCAATGCTGTTAGAAAAAGTAAGGGATCCGTATGAAAACTGTGAAGCCCATCGTGTTAGTGTGTATAATTTCTAAAATTTTTGTTTCATACCCGTGCGGAGCCGGGGCGGGCCGCTAGTCCCATATATTTCAGATAAAAGTTACCTTCACAGAAAGCCGTTGCGTCTCCTCCCTTACTTCTTGCATGGCGCGCGTCATGTGACAATGCTGCGTGCGCAGCGCACGTGCTAACCCCCACAGGAAACGTTTCTTCTGATCCACGTTGTCTTGGAGCTCTTTCTCGCGAGCTTTGAACGATTCTTCCATCTGCAGAGTAACAATCTTCATCATCATCATCAGCCTATAAGGCTGTATTTAGTGCTCGACCGACGGTGAGCGCTGAGGTCGGTCGAGCGTAGCTATATCAAAGAAAACGTATGAACGACTACAGTGCAGCGCTGATGAATTCCTACGCGCGTACAGCTACGATCATATACGACGTACGATCAGCGCGTACGGTACGCGCTCACCGTCGGTCGAGCACTAAATCCACTGCTGGACCTCGTGTAATGATGGTTTGAAGGAGTAATTAACACGACTCCTGTAGGTTGAATACTTAATGTTTATTGAGTAAAAGCAAGGCTTTATATACTATAAATTTACCTCTAATCTTCTTGATTTATTAATTCCTTATCTTTGTAATTCGATATGCTTATTGATTTACATAAAATGTTATCTATTTTCTTATCTAAAGATTCTCCGTAAGTAATCCGATATGTTTACATTTAATTAATCCATTTTTCCTTATCTCTAACTCTAAGTAAGTCATTGCGTGAGGTCATACGTTAGGTATGTACCTACACTACACTCGAGGTCTCTCCTAATGAGCGCTATAGATGGCATTATTCATCATTTGGTGTTATTGCCTACGCTAAGCATGCGGGTTGAGGATCGCAGTTCGGTGGAGTTCTTCTGCAGAGGGCGCTGCTACCCGCCCCCCGGTGTGTCTCCCTTAGTCGCCTCTTACGACACCCACTCCCATTCTATGCTGGCACCACACAGCAACAATCAGAGTAATCATCAGTGTCAATGTTTTATTGCAATAGTAGCGACCTCTATCAGCATTGCCTGAACTACAAAGCAAACTGCAAGGATAGAGGCGCTAAAGAAAAATCTGAAAAATTGTTGCTTGCTAGCTAGCTTCCATGTTTCCGAGATTGTTTGAAGCTTCAAACAATCTCTCCCAGATGGAGTTAAGACAAAAAAGACAAACATCCGGAGTTCAAAAAGAGAACAATTCCTAGATCGAGCAAAACTGGAACAAACTGGTGTTTCAGTTTTGCGCGATCTAGAAGTAAAGAGGAAATATTTGATTGTTTGTTTAATCAAATAGACTCCAAAACTATTGGACCGATTTAAAAATTGTTTCACCATTGGAATCCTTTTCCTTGATGATCATAGGCTATAGAATATTTTCAAAAAGTTAGGGATCCGCATGAAAAATGTAATTTTCGTTAAATACCCGTGGGAAGCCGGGGCGGGCCGCGCATATAAAATGTCAGTAATACCCATAACATAAGCTCTGATTACTTTAGGGCTACATGATGATGTGTGAATTGTCCAGCAATATTTATTTATATAACTACCTCTTCTCTTCTCCTTTGCAGCAAGGTAGAATGAGAGGCGAAAGATGTCTTCACTCTTTTTTCCTCTTCCTCTTTCATCATAATCATTTCAGTTTCATAAACAGACTTTAGCTGTTCGAACATCTGAAAAAGATATAAGATAAAGTTTACTGGTTAATATGTATCAATTCTACATGATTTGGCTTACGTTGTATGAATAAGCTTAGCTAGTTATTGAAATCCTAATTTTAATAAGTTGGAACCTAAAGCTTTAAGTAATACTTTCATAGCCCGCGTACATGAAAACCTAGTGGTAACCTGCTTAGAGGCAGGGCAGGCGTTTTCTCCGGGTCGCACTTCCAGCTGGGCAGTGAATGCTTTAAAGCACATTTTGTTTATATGCTAGGTCGCTTTGATTATCACAGCAATATCTATATACTATAAATATAAACGTATACAACAGCGCGTAGTAGCGATGTTTCTCTTCTGAGCAGAAGCTGAGCGAATCCCCGAGTAATCCCTGTTTTGTCACTGATTTCTTTTTTCCTTTGTTGTTGTGATGAAAAATAAAACCTTTTTTAACTTTAAATAGGGATTCTTAGTACCTAACCCCATCAATCTAGTGACTTTGATATTTTACTCATGTGAAAACTAATATTATAAGGAGGAAAGATTTGATTGTTTGTTTGAATTAAATAGGCTTCTAAACTACTGTCCCGATTTGAAAAATTATTTCACCTATTAAAGAATATTTATCGGGTATTTATCGCGTACCTTTTGTTTTTATTTTCCCCTACGTTTCCATCGCGTTGCAGCGATCGTGGTCACGGGGCGGCGACTCATGACCACGATCGCTGCAACGCGATGGAAACGTAGGGGAAAATAAAAACAAAAGGTACGCGATAAATACCCGATAAATATTCTTTAATATTTCAACAAATCGTGAAAGTTTAAAAAATAATTTCACCACTAGGAACTTACATTTCCTGATGAACATAGTCTATACAATATTTTCAAAAAGTTAGGAAATGGGATGAAAACATCAATAATGTAACCTAAAGAGTAAATTTTTGTAAAACATCCGGTTAAGCTAAGTCGGGGCCGGACCTAGGGACCCTAGGTATAAATAAAGACGTTTCATATATTTGCGGCTTTTAAATAATTATGATGATAAAGCTAAACACAAGTGCAATGAACCCAACACAACATTTAATAACCTCGTCAATAAGGTTCTTTTCCAACACATTAATGTTCTTCAACAGGTCATCAACACTGGGAGATCTAAGGCTCGCATCCCTCAACAAACCCTGAAATTAATTGGTCTTATTATTGTTTAATCTAGTGTGGTGGTTGCCGTGTGGTGCTGGTTAGAATTTCACCACCCCAACTCTTCCCGTGGCCACGCGTGGGTGTCGTGAGAGGCGACTAAGGGAGACACACCGAGGGGCGGGCAGCAGCGCCCTCTGCAGAACAACTCCACCGAACTGCGATCACCCCGCATGCACAGCGTGGGGATTATTGGCAATAACCCATCAATGCCATCTATGGCGCTCATTAGGGAAGGCTTAAATAGAGGTCAAGCAGTGATAGGATGATGATCTGTAGTGGAAAATAAAAAAAGTGCTGTACCTTTGCTAAATCCTTCCTTTTCATCTTATATTTCTCCTTTAACCTGGACACTTTGCTCTGGCATGCCTTACAGAACATATAATGACGGCATTTCTCCTCCACAGACGGTTTCCTTAGAGGTTTGTCTTCCAACGACTCTGAGCTTTGAGCCGGAGTGGCACTGTCTGGGGATGACTGAGCTGGAACCAGAGAGGGAAATGCCTTACTTTTTTATTTTATCTATACATATTTGTTTTTTTTTTAAGACATTGTAGCCAATTTGACTACATTTTGAACCCTGTTATTGGCATATTTATTACAAACTACATAAATAAGTAGGTATATCATTCATTACATATAATAAATATAACATAATTTAAGAAAAAGCATCATAGCATACACATGAATCATTTACTTCATGTACACGCTGTTGATTTTTCTTTAATAAATAAATGAATTTTCCAGTCCACAAAGATTATATACTATATAATGTCCAGCAGTGGACTATTATAGGCTGGTGATGTGATGATACCTATATTATAATAACAAGCATGGATAATGGATGAATTCTCTTAAAATTAAGTGATCAAGACCTCTTAGCAGGCAGATTAGGGATTCACACACTGGTACTGGTAGAATTAATTTAAACTCTCCAAGAAGAGTTTTTCCGCCTTTCGTAAGAATCCTTTGACTAAACCTAGAGTTGCATTGGGCTGGCACATATACCATCACTAGCTAATTTAATCATTTTGAATATAAACCTCCTTCAAATAATAAAGCTTAATGTTTAGTGCAAACCTATCCAATTTAAAAACCCTCACTAACTATCGAAGAAAATCCTTTCTTATGGCTAGCAAGTAACAATTTTAATAACGCAAGTTTCTACTTGGCAAAGCAATGGCACAGAGGAGAATTTTTTAGCACCATGCTGATCTTTTTGATGATAATTTTGAAGAAAAATTATTTGTTTAAAAATAAATAAAACTTTTTATTCTGAGAATAAATAAATACTTTGAATTTATTTTTTATTAAAATGTAACAAAGTACTTTAAGGCATTTGCAACATGCAGACTAGTCACATCATGTTCATTCATAGAATTTTCTACGATACTATCCTCTTTTGTCTATTTCTAAGAACCTTTAATAAACATTCTGGTATTTATCAATTTATTAGCTCCTTAGTTATATGCCTCTTGTTTAATTTCAAATAAATAACATATATAATAATAAATATACTTACTGTCCCCAATCTCGACGTTCATGTACAGCGGTGATGATTTCAATATACAGATTAGCAATGGAGAGTTTATTTCTGATTTGTACAACTCCAAAATGTTTATTGCATGTTCTGAATCACATTTTAGCCCTAAAACATAACAAATATAATATAAATTTATTCTGTTTTGATTGATTATGTTACTGAATAAAGACATTTTAACTTAAGGCTCCGGTGATCGGTGAATTTCAGATGAAATACTATTCTAATACAAATAATAGCAGTGCACAGTGAAAATATCCTCAAATATTACAAATCATTTTGGTATTATGTTTGTATAGGAAATTCATCCATCACCAGAAGAATAAAAAGAATTAAGTAAATAATTAATTAATAATAATTAATTTATAAGTAAGAATTAAACTGTGTTTTTAAATATTTACCTAAGTAATTTAAAATACACCAAATATCACTGTCCTTAAATCTAGGCTTGCTTTCAAAATCTTGCTCCATAAGGTTCTTGGCAAAGGAAAACACCATGTTAGCCAGCGGAATCTCAGATATAAATACTGACAGAGAATAGCTGAATTTCTGAAAAAGAAGTTTTGACTGAATGAATAGGTGCCTTACTAAATTGAGCAGATGATAAACAAATTATTTTATATACAGAAAGAAAGATGAATTTGTTTGGCCAAAACAGGGTGGTGGTACATCTTAAACATATAACAAAAAGAAGAAAAAATTACAATACTATGTGTGTGGGTAATACAATTAAACAAAATAAGACTTATACATACAAATTTAAGGTTCACATTTACCTACTTCCAATAAAGTTAAGGAGATGCTTGCAGAGGATAAACATTGATTTACTTACCAAACACATTAGATATTCTACAATAAGAATGTTTAGAGCTTGAAATACGGGCTCTAGACGCTGTGTAAAGTGTTTCTGGCACGACGGAGTTTTACCTGTAAAAAAGAAATAAATTCTTAACCTACTTTTACTTTCCTGAATCGTAGGTTCCTGTAATTGTATAGGTAGATGGGTAGATCGTTCGTTGTTTTTCTAAGCTAAAAGCATGTATGTGTAAATGATTGTTTTGGTATACGAACCAGAATGGGCACTCCTCAAAACATTGACAATGTGGCCTCGTAAATATGACCTCAAATCGTTCATAACCCCGTTCTTTTCAAATAAATCATACATAAATCTTTGAAAGTTTTCTGCCGTAGTTGTCGACTTTGCCGTTTCTGACGATATTCCTTTTCCATCTTGTTTTTCATCACCATCGGAGGAAGCATTATCGATGCCAACGCTTTCCATGTTTATTTTTAGTAGGCTACGGAATAATTTTACCTTTACCGGGGCATTTAGACGATTTTTAACTTATTTTTACATACATTTACTGAAATTTCAAACTTCCCAACCAGAATTTTGACATATTGATGTTTTTGTTTACATTTCCGGTACAAAGACTAATCATTTGAAAAATACTTACCTTAAATTTTTTGTAATGGAGATTTCTGTTGAAGTCTATTTAATTTATAACAACAAAAATATAATTACTTTAATTTACAGTAGGTGCTATACCTTATGTTAATTATTATAAGTAAAAGAAATAAAATGACTACTATGTGATAACGATAGAATTATTTCAGGTTCGTAACCACCAGTCCCAGTGGCGCAGAGGATAGCGCGTTGGACTTCTAATCCAAAGGTCGTGGGTTCGATCCCCACCTGGGATGAAACATTTTGTCACTTTGATTATTTTTTAACTACTTAATGTAAAATTATTTATTTTTTGCGTTGTCAGGTTGTTCACTAAAGTACAAAGTAAAGTAAAGTGCAGTACAAAGACGAGTTTTTTGCAAAAATAACTACATAACTATTATTATTATTAACTTAATAACATTACGACGTGAAAATTCAAATAGTTCAAATTATTGTGTAAAGCCTCAGTTGCTTATACTAGACTGAGGAAAAAAGTCTGTGATATAGGCAGCTGTGCTCCCCTAAAATACTATTATAGTTCTAATATTAAGCTTAAGCAATTAAATTTAAGCTTACAAAATAAGCACTTAGACAAGTCAAATTTCATACAGTCAATTACTAAAAAAAAAGAAATAATTTGATATTGATTTCTCTTCACTTCAATTTGTCCACTAGTGGAAAAAGAAACCACTAGTAGGTAGATTCTTTAATATCCTAATGTAAGTTAAAGTGATAAAGATACATATCAATAATTATTTAAATAGGTACCTATGTATACCAAAAGCTAAGCACAACATTCTGTTTATTATTGTTGTATTGTATTGTTGGATAATTGTTGGTGTGGAATGGAGCGACATCTGGCCAAGCATTAACATCATTATTGTAATCATCTATCGAGTAAAAGGCTTTCTTTATAACATTTTGTTTTATGTAATATTTAAATTTACGAATAGGGAGTTCAGTTGCTTCAGATGGAAGCATTTATAGAAGCCCATCCATAAAATACCCTTCCCTACCTTACTTACGTAGTCTATACGATGGGGTATAATTTGTTCTTGTTTCTTGTATTCTTAGTGTGAACATCACAATTTTCAAAAAGCTATCTCTGTTTTTGTGGGTAGGTATACCTACATTAGATTTTCGTATGTATTGCGATATTTCTGTCAAATTATTTAAAATAACTCTCTCAAAGAGTCGCGTGGGTTTAATTTATAAATTGCGCGTACCTACCGCCCTTTTTTGTAGAACAAAGATACTCGTAGTCTAGATGTCAGCCGCCTGTCCCCAAAGCAAAATACTCTAAGACATAATACTATGGAAGTAACTGAAATAAACTAACTTATCTGTATCTTCATCGGTAATAATATCTAATTGTTCGAACTGCTTATGCTGCTGAACTAAGTATGCCTGAAGCATCAATTTGCGGTCTCCATTGATTAGAGGAATCTATGTGTATAGGAAAACCGTAGAGTCTACAAGATGAACAATGTCATCCCTTAGCATTATCTCAGTTGGGGATTCTCTTACATTCGGTAACATGAATTTATTGCATTTACATTAAATAAGTCATCATCATCATCATCCATCACATCATGCAAGATTTCGCACAAAGCTGAGTTTGACCCTTTGGCCGACTGGGGCAGCACAGACGCTAATTGTTTGAAGTCTTATCATTATCACGTCATATCTTGTTTAATTGTAGTACCTGTGTTGTATTGTAATTCTTTTAACTTTGTCCTGGTTTTCTTATTTGGGACAGTGGTCGTAACGACAACTCCTTCCAATAAAGTTTTCCTGTCACGATCGTCTGTAATCGACGACGCCCCGTTGTTTAGGTCTAATTATATCGAAAGATATCAACGAAAAAACGGGCGCCCTTAAACCAGACATTTAGCGACTACAATTCAAGGAGATTCTGTCTCGGCACCTCGACAAGGCTCCATCCATACGTTGCATATTCCTGATCAACTCCTGCTTTAAAACGCCTTCGCTGCAGCTATACTTACTGGGTAACTGTGCGATACTAGGTACCTACCTACTTGTTTGAGGCTCGATTCTTCAGTGAAAATTGTTGAATTTGACGTTAATAGTAATCCATCAATGCCAAACGTCATGTCTGTGTGACATATATTGAACTTCTGTCATGACGGAGGTTCCGGTTCCTTCCCATATTGCTTCTTGTCTCCCCGCTGTGTGCAAAGAACTGTAATCTTTATTTATTGTTTTTCCGTGTTAACTATACCAATTTAAATCGAGGCAATCTGAGTATTGCGAGTATTTATTGTGTGAATAAATACATTAACAATTGAAACCCAAGAAGATCCTGTGTTTATTTTCCTGCTGCCCACTTCCACGAGGTGTCTACACTTCTCCCACAATTAGGACTGGTACAACCTTGATCCACGAGCCTTTCTACAGGTTATGGGCCCAGGCATTTTGCAATTTGAAGAAATTACCAGTCCAAGTGAAAATTGTGGTGAGCACGTTTGGATTTTATTTTTTCATAACCTCACTGTGTCGACATGGCCGATACCGATACGGAACAGCAGCGGTCGACAGCCCTTTTTGGAGGAATGAACGTGGACAAATTGGAAGGTGTATCCAATTACACATCGTGGAAATTTCAGATGAAAATGATTCTCACTTTGGAAAATTTATGGGATTTTGTAGTAGCCGAGAGTGTGACTAATGAATCGATGGATCAGCGAGCTTTGGCGAGGATTTGCCTAAGCGTAAGATCATCATGTTTTCAACACGTCAGAGATTGTGTTACTGCCAAACAAGCATGGCAGAGATTGGCGAATGTTTTTGAAGACAGAGGACTATATCGAAGAGTCTTGTTGCTAAGGCAACTTCACCACACTGAGTATAGTATGTATAGTTGCATGACTAATTACATAGATAGTGTTATGACCAAGGTCCAACAGCTGGCAGACATTGGTAAAGTTATAGAAGATGCAGAAGTAGCAGAGCTACTGTTGAGTGGCTTACCGCAGGAGTTTGATGCTCTTGTGTCTAATTTGGAGACAGCGTGTATAACAAATTCTCTCTCAAGTGAGTTAGTACGAACCAGACTACTACAGGAAGACTGTCGCAAGAAACATTTTGAGAATAGTGCAGATACTACAGCATATGTCACAAAGAACAAAAAGGCATCAAAAAGCAGAATTATCTGTCACTACTGTAAGAAGGCGGGTCACATTAAGTCAAGGTGTTTCAAGCTCAAGAGAGAAAAGGAACAAGAAAAATCGAAGACTGAAGATACATCGCTGGTTGCCACTGCATTTTTGGCCAATACGGACCCTGGATGGCTTGTAGACTCTGGGTGCACAGCTCATATGTGCTGTGACTTATCCTTGTTTTCAGATTTTGTTAAATGTAAAAATTATGTAAACATTGCCAATGATGACAAACTCGAGTGTTTGGGAAAAGGTACCATAATTATTGAGAATGGAAATATGGTAAGGAAACTTTTAAATGTTTTATATGTTCCCAAACTGTCACATAATTTGCTCTCGGTAAGTTGCCTCACACGGGAAAATGTAACTGTTTCTTTTGATAAAGGGGGATGTTTTGTTTGTGACAAAAGCTCTGGCAATCCAATAATGTTTGCTTCAAGTAATAATGGCCTTTTTAGGGTTCATTTTAGGGTGCGTACGTCTAGTAAGAAGTATTCGCAAGGAGTGTATTCTTCTCTCCTGTGTGATAGACAGGAATCTAAGAGTGCACAGGTGGCTGTTCATTCATTGCCTATAGATGTATGGCATAGGAGGCTCGGACATTTAGGTATGCAAGGTTTGTGTACATTAAAGAATGGTGGTGCAACTGGTATTCTGTTTCAGGCTGATAATGAACAGGTTTTGAAGGAATGCGTAGCATGTTTGGAGGGAAAGATGTCAGCCAAGCAGTTTCCGATTGGAGAGGCAAGGCGGGCTACCCAGTCCCTCGAATTGATACATTCTGATGTCTGCGGGCCATTACAAGAGAGCAGCTGGAGTGGTGCGAGATACTTGGTAACGTTTACTGACGACTACACCAGGAAGTCGTTTGGATATATGATGAAGCACAAATCAGAGGTATTGTCACATTTTATAAATTTTAAAGTACTTGTAGAGAAGCAAGTAGGATTGCCTATTAAGGTTTTGAGGACTGATGGAGGAGGTGAGTATATTAATCATGATTTTATAAAATATTTGCAAGAGCAAGGTATTATTCACCAGCGGACCGTACCATATTGTCCTAGCCAGAATGGTGTAAGTGAGCGTCTCAATAGGACTTTAATGGAAAAGGCTCGGTGTATGCTGCAAGGTGCTGGTCTCTGTGGGCGCTATTGGGGCGAGGCGGTTATGACCGCAATTTATTTAAAGAACAGGAGTCCCACAGCTGCTCTTTCAGGACTCACGCCAGAGGAGATTTGGACCGGATCTAAACCTGATCTTCGTCATCTCCATGTTTTTGGTTGCATAGCATACTCTTTGGTCCCTGAGCAAAAACGACGTAAGTTAGACCCTAAAAGCAAAAAGTATATATTTGTGGGTTATTCGGAAACGTCTAAAGGGTACAGGTTGTCCGATCCATCAGATCCTACTAAGGTTATTTTATCTAGAAATGTTGCATTTATAGAAAATTTATTTTATGATATGAAGGAAATAAATGAAACAAAGAATACAATATTTTATGAATTTATGACATGTAATGATAATAATAATGGTAATGATTTGCCTAATGATAATAATACACAAGAAATTGTGGGTTCGTCTGAACATTTGGTATGTGAAAATACAGGTAACAATTCCCATGTTTCAGATGGCGATGAGTACTGCACAGGCAGTGAGTACGAGGGAGTCCCTGCTGCATCCCCGGCTCGAGGCGGCGTCCGTCAGGACTGCTTGATGCCCGCGCGCGAGGTGGCGGCTGAGGGCGGAGACAGTCGGCTGTCCCCGGTACCCCTTGTGTCTCAGCAACGTCCCGTGCGTAGTACCAGATCTCGGTTACCGGTAAAGTACACAGATTACGAGATAGACTTCTCGTTATTAGCGCAAGGTTATCCACTTGCTGAACCTCAATCGTTTGAGGAAGCTGTAAATTCACCTGATAATCATGAGTGGAAGGTTGCTATGAAAAATGAATTTGAATCAATGATTTCCAATAATGTTTGGAAACTGGTACATAGGCCACCTAATGTAAATGTTGTTAAATGTAAGTGGGTCTATAAATTAAAATATGATGCAAAAGGCGTTTTTCAGAAATATAAGGCTAGATTGGTTGCCAGGGGTTTTACTCAGGTTAGAGGGGTAGATTATAATGATACCTTTTCCCCTGTAGTGCGTCATAGTACTTTAAGAATATTGTTTGTAATAGCTAACCAACTAGATTTAAACATTGACCATATTGATGTAGCAACTGCCTTTTTAAATGGTGAGCTTGAGGAAACCATATACATGGAACAGCCTCCTGGCTTTACTTGTAAAGATAATGATAAGGTTTGTTTATTGTTAAAAGGAATTTATGGCCTTAAACAGGCAAGTAGAAATTGGAATGCTAAAGTTCACAAATTGTTAACTAGAAATGGTTATTCGCAAAGTAAATGTGAACCCTGTGTATATTTTAAATGTTCTGACAAAGAAATTATTATAACTGCATTATATGTTGATGACTTTTATGTATTTTACAGTACTAAAGATAATGCATTGTTTCCATTGTTAAAAGGTAATTTCAATGTTTGTAATTTAGGTATTTTAAAAAAATTGTTTGGGTATGAACATTGAAAGAGATAGAGAAAATGGAATTCTTAAAATAAATCAGTCAGAATACATAAAATTGTTATTGAAACGTTTTGGAATGGAAAACTGTAAAGTAGCCAAAACACCCATGCCTACCAATTGTAAATTAGTCAAAGGTGACACTAATTTATGTGATGATCAGTATAACTATAGGCAGCTTATGGGATGTCTCATGTATTTATCAGTATGTAGTAGACCTGACATCTCATATGCTTGTAGTCAGTTAAGCCAGTTTAACAACTGCTTTGATGTAACTCATTGGCAGGCAGCTAAGAGGATTCTGCGTTATTTAGCGGGTACAATTAACTATTCTTTATATTGTTATAAAAGTATTTAATTTAACTGCTTATGCAGATGCTGATTGGGCCAATGACCCAACTGATAGAAGATCTTATTCTGGGTTTATTGTAAAACTGGGGAATAATGTAATAAATTGGGAATCACGTAAACAGAAATGTGTAGCTCTTTCTAGTACTGAAGCTGAGTATCTTGCTATAACAGATGTATGTAAAGATATATGTTTTCTAAGAAGTTTTCTTTCTGAGATTTTTCCCAATGAGTATCATGTAACAATATTTAATGATAACCAGTCTGCTCATAAATTGTTACAAACTAAAGAGTATAATCATAAGCGTACTAAGCATATTGATGTAAGGTACCATTTTGTAAAAGACTTAGTTGTAAATAATGTTGTGACAATTAAATATTTGCAGACAGATTGTATGACGGCTGATATACTGACCAAGGCTTTGGGTACTGTAAAACATGATAAATTTGTAAGTGATATGAACCTAGGAGTCTGATACTTAATTTTATTGATAAGACTGGATAATGACTAGTATTTGTTAAGTATTTTGTAATATGTGTTGACTCCAATAATTATTGATTTCTTTGTGTAAAGATATCTTACTTGATTTTGCTATGCTATTATATAAAATGTATAACTGCATGGTTTGCTATTGTTTGTATGTAGGTATGTACTTTAACTGAATGTTTTGTTTGTAAAGTGTATACCTTATATTATTAATGTTCTTGTGTGGCATTGTATGGATTAAGGGGTAGTGTTGAATTTGACGTTAATAGTAATCCATCAATGCCAAACGTCATGTCTGTGTGACATATATTGAACTTCTGTCATGACGGAGGTTCCGGTTCCTTCCCATATTGCTTCTTGTCTCCCCGCTGTGTGCAAAGAACTGTAATCTTTATTTATTGTTTTTCCGTGTTAACTATACCAATTTAAATCGAGGCAATCTGAGTATTGCGAGTATTTATTGTGTGAATAAATACATTAACAATTGAAACCCAAGAAGATCCTGTGTTTATTTTCCTGCTGCCCACTTCCACGAGGTGTCTACACTTCTCCCACAATTAGGACTGGTACAACCTTGATCCACGAGCCTTTCTACAAAAATCACATAAGACTAATATCCTAACGGTGAAAATATGCAACCGAGGTAGAAGAGCTTTTATTATTAATTAATTTTGCGCCGCCGCACTCTGCCAAGCCAGCCGAAATAATCAGTCACCCACCCTCGACAATAATAGAATGACGGGATTTTGGAAGGTGGTTTAGGGGTAGGGGTGGTTTCTTCCGTCCATGTTAGGATGTGACGCAATGTCTGAGATGACATGATGACTTGACGTAAAGTGTCAAAACAAAAATCAGCTGTTTGTTTTGGTTTAGAGGTCATTTGGATTTTGGTTGGATATTGGTTCACTTAAAAATTAGAATTTTAATATTTTCTCCCGTATTTATGATTTACTTTTGTGTTTGGTATAAATCTATGGTTGTTGGTTTATAAGCGAAATTTTCACTCCTTTTGTGCTACAAACTTTCGCGCTTTAGTTGTTTTATTTTGGATGTCCCAAGTACTTTCAACCACATAGTGTGCTGCAGAATTGAATACATCAATTCACAAAATGAGGCGACGCGCTGGTGTTGGTGCTATCCAAAAACAGAAGTTGGAGCAGGAAAAATACAGGGAAAAAGGATCCGAAATCCAAGAATCCCAGTTTCAGCAGATGACCAAACAGCTTGATACATTTAGGGAAAACCTAGAAGAGTTTGCTAGCAAGCACAAGAATGAGATAAAGAAGAATGCACAGTTTCGGAGACAGTTTCAAGAGATGTGTGCTGCCATTGGTGTTGATCCACTAGCATCTGGCAAAGGTTTTTGGTCTGTATTAGGTGCGTAATAATCAAATGTTATTTTTCTACATATTCCCGCTTTTATTGAATGCAGATGACTAGAGTGACCTTACCTTGAAGTATGATAGAACCTATTCTATTATTCTTATTTAATCTATCTACATAGACTTTATCAGACAGCCAATATCAACCTCTCACACTCTCTATGAATTCAGATGCAAGGTGCCATAAACTTTTGCTTGACATCTGAAGTTTTGATCTACAAAGTGCTTATGAGGATATCAGTACAAATTCTCACTATCAATGTGAGAACTTCTCTTATTTTCTTTGATAGAAACAAAATTTTAGTGAAGGCTAGGTAAGTATTTTCTTTTAACATTTCCAGGTATTGGGGACTTCTACTATGAGTTGGGTGTGCAAATAGTTGAAGTATGTTTAGCAACAAACTACAAGAATGGAGGACTTATCACATTAGAGGAACTTCGGATTAGACTGATGGCATCCCGAGGAAAGGCGAAAAAACTGCAGGACATCACAAATGATGACTTATTGGCAGCTGTGAAGAAACTCAAGATATTTGGGAATGGGTAAGGTGAAATCAATTCCACAACATCAAAATAATTGATTGCTTGAGAACTCTAGGCAACAGTAAGATAAGTTGATAGTAAAATTAGGTTTATTAATTTTCATGAGACTAAAATAAGTAGGAGAAGTTTGTATGTCAAGTTTATATTTTGGTGAAGTTTATAATTAATAAGTAAGCTAAACAAGTCAGTTATTAACTTTATAATTATTAACTTTATTTAATTTCAAGATGTTTTAGATACAAAGTAGGACATTTTAACCTATTCTATATAACATGCTCTTTTCCTAGATTCACAGTGGTTCCTATGGGCAAAGGCAAATGGTTGGTTCAGTCCATACCAGGTGAACTGAATCTGGATCAAACATTGGTTCTACAGAAGGTCAGCTCTTTGGGTGGTGCAATGGTCTCTACAAGTATGCTGATATCAGACTTAGGGTAAGTATAATTTATATTATAGATATTTCAGGGAAGGGCACTGTTTCTGCCTCATATTTATATACTATTTGTCTATGACTGCAGGCAGCAGAAGATGGTATATGAAAATGTGTACAATGAGTCACAAAATGTTATGTTTCTGTCACTTTACTTATCAGCACTTGTACATCTTCTGCTGAATGTTGCTACGAAAACAATGGGGCTTAGCAGGCTGATTGGTCATTGCAGTAGACGTGTAAAAAATTCACACGGTGAAGCTTCTGTCTCTTTTGACATCCTTGGGCCGAGTTTGAGGGATGATTGCTACTTTGCAACCGTCACGACCAATCCTTAAGCACCTCTTCACTGTAAAATTTTTATTTACAGTTGGAATGAAACGAGAGCCCTGAATGCATTGAACCACATGGTTAAGGAAGGCCTGGCTTGGGTGGATACACAGCATCCGTCGGAGAACCTCTACTGGTTCCCCAGCATGTTTGGAGAATGTGTGGATGCATCATCGGAGTGAATTATTATTATTTTCTATTATGGTTTTAATAGCAAGAACAAAGAGCTTTTGTAACTAAGCTTACTGGTATTAAGTACCTACTTTGTTTGATGTGAAATGCATTAAAATGTTTAAAGAAAAGTGTAAATAAAAAACTTCAGTTGATTGTTATACATCCTAGTTTATTTTTACATTGACTTTAATGAGATATTAAGTTTTAGCTACTATTGCTGTCATAATTAGAGCTTATATTGGGGAGTTTTAATTTGGATCTCAGGTCATTGTTTTCTTTGTGAAGATCTTGCAATTTTTTCTTTAGTTTTTCTGACATCTCCAGGTATGATTCCTTCCACCTGAAAATTTAATAGAATTACTGATGATCTAAATAAATGAATTGATATAGTTATGTTAAACCACGGAGGACGGAGTGCTTTAGGTTAATTAATTGAGAAATGTACCAACCTCGTCCATGGTACCTACATTGTGTACCTATCTATTCATTGACAAACCGATACCCACCCACTTACCCCACCCAAGACCTTGGTGGGTGGTGGGTCTGAAACACGTACAAAAATGTACGAGTAGCGCGCTTCAACTTCAACTTCTTGAGTAATGGCGCCGCCTACCTTTTGCCACGACTCTGTCATTTGTATGTATCGAAGACGGAGTTTGGATTCTTCGAAAATAGAATACGCCTGCCGGCGGCGAGGCAGCGCTATGAAATTTTACTGCATAAAATACATGAGATTGAAATAGGTTACCTACTGCACTAAAATTTTTAAATATCAAAGTTAAAAATAGTAATCAAAGTTATGTTTATAAAAGTGACAAGCCAGACACACATTGCCCGCTATCATCAACAACATCAACATCACCAGCCTATAATAGTCCACTGCTGGACATAGGCCTCCCCTAATGAGCGCCATAGATGGCATCATTATTTGGGGGTTATTGCCCATAATCCCCACGCTGGGCATGCGGGTTGGGGATCGCAGTTCGGTGTAGTTGTTCTGCAGAAGGCGCTGCTGCCCACCCCCCGCTGTGTTTCCCTTAGTCGCCTCTTACGACACCCACGGGAAGAGTTGGGGTGGTGAAATTCTATGCCGGCACCACACGGCTTGCCCGCTATCCGCGTCCTCCAATTGGTGTCAGTATAGTTTTGTTGATTGCGATACCTTGTTCATTTGTCATAATTCTGAATAAAATTTTGCCAACACCACACAAGCGGACAATAAAATACCTATGGCTTCATTCAGCTTTACTTACTTCTTACTTAACTCCATTTGATTTTGTAAGTGTTTATTCAACTCTATAAGTTCCTCTTCTTTTGAGGAAAGCATCCTGGAATAATAAGAAAACTTCAAATTAGACTTGCGGATTGTAATTTAACTTAATATATGCGATCGATCTGTTTATTTAAAAACACTTACTTCTGATTCAGTTCTGTCCTTGATGATAATATATTTTGTACTTTGTTCACCATCTCGTGGGTTTCATCCAATGATTTCTTGAGATGTTCTACTTGAATTCTGAAAACATGTATCTACATAGGTGAAGTGATTATGATGAATGGTAGGTACCAAAGAGTTCACCAGATCCCACAGCTAGGTTAAGACCTGCCAGTAACTAACAGTCTAAACTAAAGCCCGTATAGAGAAACTAAGCTCAGTATATGCTTGAGTAACGCTTGCCATAAAAAAATCGATACACAAGCATATGTATCGATTTTTTTATGGTCAGACATCAATAGGTCTTGATGTCTGAGCAAGCTTCTACTAGTGATTCAGTATCATGACATGAGTAGATCGCGATCAGAGCTCCCTCGCGTCGGTATCAAAAAAAGGAGACGCGGCGCGCCACGCGTGGAAAAATAGGATGTAGGCTCTTTTCTTATGTAATCGAGATAACAAGTTTTACTTATGTCACAGATAACATAATCTTTAGTTAACACGTCTTAATGGCCTTCTAGGAGCGTTTGTAAAGATATTAGATTTAACATCGTTCTCCTAGTCGAAAGCCTTCAATTATATGGAATATATTTCTAATGTGGGGTTCCAGGTGAGACTAAAGTATTCTAACAAAGTCCTGAACTATGTGCTATAAAGTTTCATTTTAGTCGTTGCAATTTGAAGTTGAATTCATTGTGTGGGACAAATCTTGCAACTGAACAGAGGACTAACCCTGTTATCCTCAACCGATAAAGCTATATTAAACTAATGTGACAATACAGTGATATGGTTACCACTTCTTTGTCGGTCGGATTCATCTTCCTAAGCACATAATATCTTTGAATAATATTCTGTTTGTAAAAGAGTATTTTATTATTTAATATTATTCAAATTTTATTATTGCTACCTACTTAATTTTATTACTTACCGCATCTCATCACACTGATTTTTCAAAAGGCTTTCCTCCCAGTCCCTGCGTTTTGTCTCCCTGGCGTGAAAATCCTGGATTTTCTGAATATCTATTTCTAAACATTGCTTCTCGCAAACTAGTTGAATGTTTCTACGTTCTGATACCACCTAAAATGGTACAAAAGTAGTTAAGTGAATAGTGTAATTTAAAATAATTAGGTAGGTAGGAATAGTGTAATTTAAAATAACAGTTTAGAATGAGGAGAGGAGGGATAAATCGTGGATAAATGTCATACTAAAGAATATTTATCTGGTATTTATCGCGAAGGTACCTCTTGTTTTTATTTTCCCCTACGTTTCCATCGCGTTGCAGCGATCGTGGTCACCGGGCGACTGTCATGTCGCCCCGTGACGCTAAATATTCTTTAAAATGTCATACCTTAGCGAATTGATGAGATCCGAGATCTTAAACTTGGAATAAAAAAAGCGCTCATCATCATACACTCATTGTTAACCGTTTTATATTATCAGTATGATTAATCAACAGCAGGATAGGTACTTAATCTACGCTACCTACAAATGGATAATAACTCGGGAAATGTAACGGCGCGCTGAAAATCAGCCAGCAAAAATCATATCTCGCTTTTTTATATATAGGAATGTTATGTTAATTTCTTTAATGTGTAATCATAATTAACTATGGTAGGTACCTGGTGCTGTAATAAATTATTTTTATTTATATATTATTTTATTTTTTATGTCCTGTTCTTTATTAAATATGTCAGATATTAACTACAGCTATTAAATATAAAATTTAAAAATAATACTAAAAATACCTAATACCTCCTAATACAAATATAATCTCCGCAGTAACATGGAACCTTACGTATTTGTGTAAGTACATAATCGACGAAAGTTAGGAACCCTCAGAGCGCGTGTTATACTCGCACTCAACTAAACTACTTTAACTATGAGTACCCACTAGACATGTGTCGTCCCGGACCGTAATAGTTCCTGGAACTATGTTCTCACTCGAAACGATATCATTCCGCTCGGATACGTCAGCTGAAGTAGTTCCTTAGTTCCTTCAATCCAATCATCGCGGGTCTCCCGCGTCGCGTCGCTGGTCATCAAGATCGCCGTAAGTACCTTTATCGTTCCTAGTTAGTTCTTTTTTATGGGTTCATTATTCATAGAAACGAAACTTTCTCTAGCTCCTCAAAAAAACATATTTCCCACCTAAACATGTCCGATCGCACCGAACATGACAAGGATCACAACTCACAAGGATCTAGAAACGCTACACGCCATCTTAGTTCCGCGGACCTATTTCTTTTGTTCCAATTTCTGAACCTATAAGGACATAAATGGAACTATGTACCTATACCTTGAACATGACTCTTGCTAAACGGAAATGTTTCCCAGAACTAGTTAGTTCTACCGTTCAAATGAACTATTTCATGTTCAATCCACAGTCGGACAGGGTTTGCGCATGTCTAAAAGGCCTATTACATTTCACGATTTACCGGAACGGTGCGCCGTGGCTACGGAAAGGACGTTCTGATTACACTGCACGGTCGCCGCCTTCCTAACTCAGTTGACAGTCGAACGTAGTAGGAGTATGGCGCCTGCCTGTGCTCTCAAAATTTCAAAAAATTGGAATCGCCCTTGCCCCAACTGCGGCTGTAAATGTGAGAAGGAAGAAAAAAAGAAAATGTTGGATTAAGCAATATCTCCTTTTAAGAAACAAAATGTGTAATATGAACATCTTGCATTCGTTAGAGTCAGAGAATTTTAGAAATTATTTACGTATGGATTCTGCACAATTCGATTATCTTTTAGGTTTAGTGACACCTCATATACAGAAGCAAGACACATTATTCAGAGAAAGTGTAAGTGCAAAACAACGATTAGCTGTAACGCTAAGATTTTTAGTGACCGGAAATTCATATCAGGACCTGAAGTACAGCTCATTAATATCTGAGCCACTTTTATCACAAATTATACCGGAAACATGTATAATTTGTGATAAAAGTTTTGTTCCATAAGTTAGGCATGTCTTTATACAGTTCTAGAACATTGGACAATACATCCTTTTCCTTTTGGGAAATCATTTTTGCACGCAAGGCTCGCTGATGCACGTCCGCTCACAATAAACGCCTCGCGCGACTGAGCGGCCGGTCTATAACAGCGATTACATTTGCCGGTGCACCGGCAATTTGTAAGTGTGTTTTTTGGAAGTTAGGACGGCTGGGAGCGCACGGTCTTCCGGTATCGGCATCCTTTCTTCAGCGATTATCCGTTTTAAGCTTCCTAACTCTTACCGTTGACTGACGGTGAACCGTAAAGTGTAATCGAGCTCTAATAACCACCTGAGGTTGAGTGAGGTACCCACGAAACGAACATCTTGTAGCATTGTATGTCACTGTCATTTGTGTCACGAACGGCTACGTTAGGCATTGTTTACAAACAAAAAATGGAGATAAATTCTAACAACGATGGAAATAAGAAGAAGAAGAAAAACTTACTATCAATCAAAACAAGATGAAGATTCATCACACTATAAGTTGAGTTTGATGAAGAAGATTGATTCTTACAGTGATTTTAATCTCTTTGATTGATTGAATGAAGTTGACCAAGTAAAAGCACAGCGAGCAAGTATCTAGTGCTTTTAAATATCAATCCCATAATTCACATAAACAAACAGGTAAGAATCGTACGGCCAGAAGTTAGTGTCCGCGGCGCCTGCCGCCAGCTATAAAGCGTATTTAGGTACTTCTTTGCAGAGCAAGACTATTCATCATTTTATTGATTTTATTGCAGAAGTGGCTGTCCTAACGACTTAGAACACAGTTTTGTCTAGTCTTTCCTGGAAAAAACCAACAGCAAGATGGGAGAACCGGTCAGCGATAACCCAACTCCTGAGGAAGGGTATGTGGCTGTGCCTCGTGTTATATTAACATTGCCGGTGCCGCCGCCAGGTGCATGTAGTGGAAGAAAGAGGACACTGCTTCGAATTCTCTTGCCATGGCAAGTTGAACCGCAAGACCCTGATCATATAAATCCTACATTACATTACACAAACATCCTAATGATGCCAAAAAAGCCCAAGATAGCAGAAGCTGATGAGTATGCACTCAGACGTGTTATACGGCACCAGAGATTCAGACAACCCGATTGGTGTTCCATCAGATATTCTGAAGTGAAAGACCAGTTCCAAGCTTACCCTGGCTTCTGTGCACTTAAAGCTAATGCATTGCTATCAGATATCACCCTTGACTTGAAATGTAACGGCATCCTGAGTAGATTTGACCTCACTTTAGGGGCAATTATAAATGGCCTAATGAAGGATATGATGATTTTCCATGAAATTGTAAACAATATGCCGGAAAACATGAAACTGGAGGTGGGAGGGGCATTCCTCAACCCTGAATCAAAGTATAGACAAAACTGGGATGCATTACTTCTGTATGTATGTGGACGGAGACAAGAAGTCATTCAACAACGTCGGGAATTATATAACCCACCAAACAAAATGCTTAAGAAAGCTTTGTATGAAATACCACCTTCTGAGACTCACCTATTTGAAGATGAGGCATTAAAATATTTTGTTCAACAAATTGGTGGAATTGACAAGCTTTTTCCTAAAGAGAGACAGGGTGCTAAATCATTTAAGCGTAAAGCTAATCAAACTCGGCAGTACTGTAACAGAGGCACATGTACTCAATATCATTGCTATGGCAACAGAGGCAAGTTCGTCAATCCTCAAAAAGTGTATCGCTGCAGACACCAAACCAATTAAGAGATTTATGCGTAACTTACCAGCTCTTGAAACATAGTCTCCATTCGTTGCTCTGCAATTGCTAGTTTTGGATCTACTGTTTCAAGGTTTTCTTTATGCTGCTTGATATACTTTTTATTGACAGTTTGTAGGATTTTGTTTTCCCTGAAAATTATATTCATTTAATCCAATAGCTAGTATCAGTTGAAGTTTAAGTTATGTATGTTTCATAACTCTTACCTCATAGCTTTGTTTAAAAGCAGTCTCTTTTCTGATAATTCAGTGTCTAAATTTCTGATATGTTCTAGCATATCTGTTAACTTCTCATTATATTTCTCTTTTAGTTCTTCTACTTCTTTCCTACAAACTGTCTCTACATCTTGCCGGACATTAGTGAGATTATGTTTTAAATGGGTTAGTTCACCTAAAAAGATTTTTTATTGTTATGATTTGAGATTATTGTAGTTTGGTTAAAAAATCATTATTAATTTTATTGTAGTTATAATGATGGTAAAGTTAGCAAGATTCATTGTTTTAGATAATCTAGGGATTTACAGGCCCCATTTTATAATCAATAGCCACATTTACATTATGTATCCCTGACTGCTGATCTACATTTTATTTGCTACCTCTTCAGCAATGCAGAAGGCAGACTGGCAGGTTTTATTTGCTTGATTTACCTCTTAAATCATTAATGGCTCTAACAGCATTATTCTTCTGTGCACAAACCAAATCATAAAGTTGTAACGCCTCAGCTACCTGCAATTTTTTTAAATATGATTACCGGTAAACAAAGTCCTGAGTCAGCTTGACGATAGTATATCGTGATGTTACGTTTTAAATTATTTGAGTAGTTCCCTATCCCGCGTCTATACTATAGTAATAGATTTACTAAATCCCGTGGAAAAACGATACGTCAAAGTCACGCTCCATACAATCGTCAATTAGACTTCAGGATCTGGTTTCTTTAAAGGTATAAGTTTAGACTACTTTAGACTTGGCCTCAGTTTCCTTTTTAGCTCTTTCTACAGCATCCTTTTGCAGTACAGATAATTGACTATTTATTCCAGCGCTTGTTTTTCTTTCTGCTGCTAAATCTATTCTGTACCCCGCGATTTCTTTCTCTAGCTCATGTATTTTTTCTTCCGTCTCTTTCCCTCTTTCGTTATAGGCCGCGATTTCTCTATCTCTAGATTTAAGTTCATTTTCCAATGCCGTGTGTTTGATAAAGAGCTCTTTGTATTTCGATTCTAGTTCGATGTAGTCTGCTAATGCAGTTTGAAGTTTCAGATCTAAGTCTCGTTTTTCTTCGTGAATATTCTGTGAAAAAAATTAATATCAACTAAAATTACATAAGTAGGTTCTAATTAAATATAATTACTGTTTAAAAGTATTTAGTAGCACACTAAACTGGAATAATAAAACGCAACACATATTTAAGCATATCTCAAGTAACGAATTTTTAACAGATTTTTATTTAAAACTGAGTTGCGTTTGAGGATTTTGGGCTTTGGATTGTATTATGAAGCTTGCTCTATCATCGATCTATGCTTGGCTCGAGTAAAATTTATGGTAAAGAAAAATGTTAATCAAGTAGCTAAAGATGTATTTTATTTATTTTAGGAAAACTTGCTGCTAAAAACGAACAATGAAAAGAAATTTATAAATATAGAGAAGGCGTCTAGGCCTATAGCCACAAATATTTTAGAAGAGTAATGAATGAGCAATCATTCATATTATGACCATAGGCTAACCTTAAATTAAGAACATTGAGGTTCATCGTTTCGAGTTGCCGCGAGATAAATTATTTAAAGTAAAAGTAAAATTTGTTTACATAACAAAAAAAAACCAAAATAGGTATTTTGTATTTTCATCAATCTACAATGAATATAACTAGGGGTAAAGTTGCCGCATGTCATGAATATATTTTTATGAAATTTAAAATGAGTCACTTCCTCCAAATATTTATGCTTTTATTTAATAATTGAATTAGTTTTATTATGCCTTCATAGAAAATGGTTTACGATTTGTGGCAACTATTCTCCCGTTAGTTTTATTCCTAGTAGGAAGGAGAAAAAAAATTAAACACAATTTTTTTTATCTTGCGTTACCAGGAAACAATCTCTCATAAATTTTAATCTTGAATACTTGCCTGTATGCCTCTATTATCGTAATCGGTGTAAGTTTTGAGTTCCGTTTCTAACGCATCTATAGTCTTCTGAGATGTTTGCCACAAAACGTGTAGCGAATCTCTTTCCTGTATTAAAATGAAATAAGTCAAAATGCTTTGTAATCAACACTAATTTACTATTAAAATACTCAATTGTATACTCTATTAGTTTATAAGTCTGTGGAGTAGTATTGTATTGTGTTACACTCCATATTAAATGTATTAATGTCTTAGTAATAAGGTACCGTAGACAGTATTAAAAATATGTACCTAAGAGGAAGTATTCATGCTAGGGGGTAGGTTCATAAAGGGCGCGTTCCCATTGTGCGTAAAGGGCCATTCATTTATTTTATTAGAAAAAATACGACATGAGACGATTTAGGGGGAACTGGGCTACCCCAGTTCCCCCTAAATCCCCCAGTTACAAGGGGGTGGGAGAGAGTCTCGATCTCGATACTTCTTACTTAGAAAATGCGCGGGCCGTAGTCCTTTGTAAGAAAAAAAATAAGTGTAATATATGTAACATATAAACATTACTAACAAAACAACTGATACTTTAAAAAAATTAACCAAATGAATATAAAATGTTTCCTCAAGATTCGTAATAAATATTAAACAGGGGGGAGGGGATCGCCTATTTTTTAAAACTAGTGAAAGTCTTACGTAATAAATGAATGGCCCCAACCGTGAACTGTTAAATGTAGTCACGATTAGTTCGTGACGTTTTATCGTCGTGCTACTTGTCCCCAGCTACTGGGGTCTTGGTAATGATAGATTATCGTTAAACTGGGGCCCAGTATAACGATAATCTGTCGATAAAACAAGTCCTGGACGACAATTAATCGTGTCGTCTTATATGTGAACACCTCTATTCAAATGTATAACATGCTTTGAACTGCACGACTTTCTATCGTCACGACGACAGTGGAAACGCGCCCCTAGGACTCTTCCTACCAAAACCTAGTCTTAACTCTAAGAAGGTAATGCTCGTTTCTAGTTACTATAAGTAGCTGCAATAGTACCTAGGGTTTTAAAAACACTACGTACTATTGCCCCTAAAAGGTTCTTTGTGATGTTTTAGTGTTTACCTAGTCATATCTGTTATGTTCGATTTTAGGTACCTTACACTGGCCGAAGTATAATTAAGTATATGAAATTTTTGTAAACAAGCCACGACACTAAACTGAAATTCGCTTGGCGTCGAGTTTCAGTTGTGATCAAAGAAGGAATACAATTCAAAGTAAATGTTATTCTTGTAATTTACGAAATAAATGATTATTGATTAAATTACATATAAAAATACCCTGTAACAAAGTTTTTGGCTAAGTGTGGGCAATTTGTTTACAAGCATTTTAAATCGAGTTTAGTTGACAGTATTATTAGTATTGTATCTGCTTATTCCTAGTCTAATCTACCAAATGTGGACCCAAAGTACCCAATAAATAATAAGTAAATGTTTACTCTCTTCTATGGACTTTTCTTTCATTTACCTTCATTTATTAGTCTATTCTATACTTATTAAGATGAGGTAGGTAGGAACCTAGTTTGTATATTGTAACAAGGTAATCTTCCGAACTTCTCTGCCCAGGAGGGACTAGGGAGTGAGTGGCCCACCTTTGTGGTACAGTAGGTTATGATCATCACCATCATCATCATCACCAGCCTATAATAGTCCACTGCTGGACATATGCCTCCCCTAATGAGCGCCATAGATGGCATTGTCATTTGGGGGTTAATGCCCATAATCCCCACGCTGGGCATGCGGGTTGGGGATCGCAGTTCGGTGGAGTTATTCTGCAGAGGGCGCTGCTGCCCGCCCCCCGGTGCCTTTCCCTTAGTCGCCTCTTACGACACCCACGGGAATTTGGGGTTATGATCACAAGAGGATAAATAAGAAAAAATAAACATGTGTTGCTACAATCGTTATCTCGAATATATAGACATTATGAGAGATAACTCTTCTTAATACTAAGTACATTGCGTAGATATATATTTTTTACAAAGTAGATACTACATAGAAAACATCCAGCTAGGCCAAAAGATTCGAGTTGTACAATAGCAACTTTTAATGCCTACTTGGGCTCAAGTGTCGCTTAGTTAAGACGTCTAGTGTACAACTAGATGCTGAGTGAGAGAGCTAGCAAGAAGTTCGCCTCGAAGCAGGAATCGAATCCGCGACCGAACTTCGCTCGCTGCACCATTGACATCGTACGTAATCGATATCAATGCTTTGGGGTGATCTTCTTGCTGGCTCCAAATCTGGTAGGTCCATGTAGGTTTCACAATCGAGTTGTACACTAGTCGTCTATCGATAACTTATCGATTAACGAAGTCACGCTTATCGACTTGAGCCCAAGCTGGCATTAAAGGTTCCTTCCTATATTCCAACTCTTATCTTTTGGCCTAACTGGATGTTTTCAGTAAGTATATCTTCTTTGTAAAAAATATGTGTCCATGCAATGTACAAGAAGACTTGTCTATAATAGTGGCTATCTAGGTGAGCGAATCGGTAATAAATAAATATTGCCGGACAATCCTCACAGCATCATCTAGCCCCAAGCTAAGCAGAGCTTGTGTTATGGGTACTTGATGACTGATATACCTACATAATACAATATTAATACATAGGTAGATATTTTTATTATAGATAGAAAACGACCAGAACACCGTGAATCTGCATATCGTACAAATATTTGTCCTCGGAATCAAACCCGCAACCTCCTGCGTCGCAGGCGGACCTTCGCCCACCGCGCCACAGAGGTTGTCAATATAAAGGAAGGTTTTACCCATCTATATGACCTTAGCTAGCACTGCAACTTGTTTCCTCAGCTCTTCAATATCCTTGGATCGCTCGTCGCTCTGCGCGTGCGACTGTCTAGCGTGGTCTAGCTTCTCCTTAAGGAGGATGCCCACTTGTTCAGATAGCTTGTGGTTGTCTGCGATTAATGCGCGAATCTCGTCTTCTACGATGGTTTGGTTTTGCTGCAATTTTATATATATTTATTTATTATGTTCAGTAACTAACATGATTTATAAAATAACCTAGTAAATAGAAGTAAGTTAAAATATAACGAAATAAATCAAAATATAATTATATAACATTAATTGTGAAATAGGTTTTAAACATACAGTAGGTACCTTCTGAATATCTATCTAAGTACCTATGTAAGTAAATACATGGAATCTAGATAGGTGGATTTAAATTACTTAAAAAGAATGTAATGTAATGTAATGGGTAAAAGTTATTTATGTGGATTTTTATTAATTGAAAAGTATTATCTATTTCCAAATACAGGAGTCGTACTACATAAATTTAACAAGTCTTAGGTACTACGTATAAATTGATATACATAGATATCACTAACTTTAAAGAGAATACATAAATTACCTACCTACATAATTAAATGGACCAAGTTTTGTCCATGCTACAATGATGCTACATTTATAGGTACAAATATTATTTTTAGCAACAAGAGCTAAATATTTTATGATGATGGTGCTTTTGGTCTGGCTCAGTGTAACATAGGCTTTTTATTATTGTGTTCAGGATTAAAGGTAAGTACTTACCCTGTAATATTCAACTTCGGTCTGCAAGTTATCGACCGAGCTATCCATAATGGGTCAGTAGTTTTTGTTTTCTGTTTTAGGCTCGCTAAATTATGTTGTAAAATAATTATATTTATTACAAACAATACAAAAATAAGGTTTGTTTACATTTTCGCGGCGTATGAACGTCATTTCCGTTGCGTAGCAACCCTTGTTTTTGACTCCTTTAAGATGGCAGCATGTGACTTGACTTCTTGGTTTGCACAAGACTTTGGTTTTGACAGTTTTTGCAGTCACTTTCACTTTTTATTGTCAATGTCAACATTTCTGCGTGACAAAATGCGCGAATTTGGAAAAATATTTTTGTTTTCTGTAAAGAATAAAATTACTCTTTTGTGGATTATCTAAGAATTGTGAGAAAAATGTAGGAAAACGATAAAGGAAAAGAGCAAGCGGCTGCTGAAAGAATGGAGTTACAAGATACCAAGTTTGTTTATCATAGAATAACTAATATTCAATTTGTATAATTTTCTCTCACTTGATTCGATTATTTTATTGTTAATTTCAGTTTGTATTTCGATCTAGAAGAATGCCAATATCCTATTGTTTACCACGAAAAATACAACGTAAGCGTCTTTGGGCTCGAAAAGTTACATGTTTTTGATTCTAAGAAGTGGCAGAATGTTCGAAAGGTATTTCGTCTCAATACTTGCTCAACCAATACTTTCTGCTTTGGTTTGGATATATTATTATTGATTATTTGTTCCTGATCCTTTTGTGGATTAGAAAATAAATAGTTCTAATAATTAAGCTCAACATAAACATGATCTGTCTGATCAATCTGATCATACAATAACTTTTAAATTTTGCCGAAAGAATTGTCGATTCCTTTTCTTTTTAAGGGCTTAGAAGCGCATGGTTTCCGTGATGACGAACTGGTTCAGCCTGTGGAGGCAACCAAAAAGGATTTACTTGTTGTTCACACTAAACAATACCTGAAGTCCTTGAAAGTAAGTTTTTAGTTTTATTTACATCATACCATCAAAGATTTTTGAAAATACTAATTACTCAAAACTAATCACCCCAAAGAAATTCCCAGAGCAGCTGTTACAGCTGCTAAGAACCCATTATATTTTGGGAATAGGGGAGTGATGGGTGTAAGTGATGTGCCAAAATATAATGCCGCATCGGGGGTGAACTTGTGTACTGTGGCAAGCAGTGGCAATCACAAGAGGCTTATCATGGCCGCAGTCCTACAAAAGTCACCAAGAGCAAATAAAGAAGACTATCAGAAAAGTGGCAAATCAGACACATATTTCCATAACGAAGAAGTCAAGTCAAAGAAGACTATTTACTCATGGTCTATTCATAAAGTGTTTTTTTCATTGATCCACTCGGACTTTACTTTTCTCTTAGAGGGTATAATACAACTTGAGTAATATTTCTTTTTCAGTGGAGTTTCAAAGTGGCAATGATAGCTGAAGTTCCACTTATAGCATGTCTTCCAAACCCCGTGGTGCAGCGCTATTATCTCAAGAACATGCGGTAAGTTTGAAACTGTTATGCAAGAATATTTTCATGACTAGCTGTCTGTCGCTGTGATTAAATAACGTTGTAAGAGTCCCCTGCTCTTAGGTCAAAAGGATTTGTATAGAGGAGGTTGTAAGACACATCCCACAAAATAATCTCCCTGGGATCAAACCTACGACCTTTGGATTAGAAGTCCAACGCGCCACAAGTCCCGCCGAAATCAAAATTTTTTGGGATAATATAAATAAATAATGCTGGACAATCCACACAGCATCACCTTGCCCCAAGCTAAGCAGAGCTTGTGTTATGGTTACTAGATGACTGATACACTATTATGTCCAGGATATCAATTAAAACACATTGTTGTGATTAAGACGTGTATTGCAGCTAGGGAGCTGAATAGCAGAAGTGAGGGTACCGTACAAAATAATCTAGACAACCCGTTATTCAATTACCCACATAAATCCACTTTATGTAAACAACAAAGTAGAATAGTTAGGTTAGATGATTACATGACATAGGTACACAATACAATATTAAAACATAGATGGATATCTTTACTATACATAGAAAACGACCAGAACACCCCGAACAAGTTTGTTGATTGTACAAACATTTGTTCCTCGGGCATCGACTACCTCCTGCGTCGCAGGCGGACCTTCGCCCAAAGCGCCACAGAGGTCGTCAAATTTAAATTTAACATTCCAGCCTCCAAGTCGGAGGGTCCATTCTAGCCGGTAAGCTAGCGCTAGACCGCGGCTGGGCGATCAACATCGGCGGTGGGTTCCACCACTGCAGTAAGGACCGCGGCGGAGGGTTCTGTCCGTACGCAGACATCACTCTGCTGTTAACTTTCTTGATGGATAGGGGGATGGTGCAGCGGGCCATGATTGTTGATTTGGATGCTCATCAGGTAAAATAATCTAGTATCAATTCAACAAACCAAGAGTAAACATAAACAAGGAGAGAATTTATATAACTTTTACTTTTATTTATTTTTATTTAATTTACTTTTATTGAAATAAAGAACCGATAACCGCTGGGGTAAACGTGTTCTTGAGTGGAGACCGCGGCACGGTAAACGTAGTGTAGGACGCCCTCCGGCCAGGTGGGATTATGACCTGCGTAAGACTCATCTGCTGGCAGATGATGGATGCGACAAGCTGAAGATAGGCGCTGTGGCGCTCATTAGGGGAGGCCTATGTCCAGCTGTGGACTGACGTGGGCTGATGATGATGATCCTTGCTATCCTCTCATACCGTGGGGCAGGCGGCGGGGTTTGCCCCGGTTTGTTTCGTCACAGCGGACGAGGGTTAGGGGTTAATTTCAGCGTGCTCTTTGTTCCAGGGTAACGGTTACGAGCGTGATTTCATCGACAACCGGGATGTGTACATAATGGACATGTATAACCGTGATATTTATCCCCGGGATAAAGCAGCGAAATCGGCAATAAGACGTAAAGTTGAAGTTCGGTGTGGCATTGAAGATAAAGAGTATTTGGACAAGATGAGATCGTGAGTATTGCGATTTGACCTGGTACTAAATAATAATAATACGCTGGACAATACACAGCATCATCTAGCCGCAAGCTAAGAGCTAGTGTTATGGGTACTAGACTGATATACATAATACAATACATAACATAGATAGATATTTTTTTATTATAAATAGAAAACGACCAGAACACCCGGAACAAATTTCAGCAGATCGTACAAAAATCCGTCCCGGGTGGGAATCGAACCCACGACCTCCTGCGTCGCAGGCAAGCCTTCGCCCACCGCGCCTCTGAGGTCGTAAGTTACATGAAGAAAGATAAATTTAATGAATACCATGTTCTTATTGTTGTAGAATTTCTATACTACAAGAATTTTCAACAAACATATCGTGGTATATGCAGGGTTATTATAGCTTAGATAATCAATAACCTCTTAAAGGCGACTTAAGTAGATCAAGACTAACAATTTTTGTTCTGCAATTAGGCATTTAAAAAGAAAAATTGCGGTAGTAACCTAGATAAATACAATTTTATAGCAGATCATGGTGAAAATATGCCCAAATTACATATCCTATTAGTTACCTATAGAGTTTACGTTTGTATCGGAAATATTTTGTGAGACATATCGCAGTCAAACAGTCCAATAACCCCCCTCCCCTCCAATGATAACCATGGCGCTCATTAGGAGAGGCCTATGTCCAGCAGTGGACTGATATAGGCTGAAGATGATAGTCAAATAGCATTTACACTAAATTATTTTACATTATAGAAACCTTTAAGTAACCAATTAATGCTAACTGTAACTTTTAATAAAGTCTGAAATTTCCAGCAATTTGATATACGCCATGGACGAGTTTAAAGCAGACATTTTGGTTTACAACGCCGGTACCGATATACTTTGCACCGACCCTTTGGGGCTCATGAAGATAAGCAAAGAGGTAAGTAGTAAGCTTTAAGGGGCGATTATTTCTATCCCTACTTAAGTCCTCGAGTATTTAGCGTGTACCTAAGCATTATCTGTTTATAAGTCAAACTAGCGGTCCACCCCGGCTTAGAAATTATTTAACAAAAATCGAATTTTTCATGCGGATCCCTAACTCTTTTGAAAATATTCTATAGCCAATGTTCATCAGGAAAAATTTAGGATTCTAATGGTGTAAGAATTTTTTAAATCGGTCCAGTAATTTCGGAGCCTATTCAATTCAAACAAATAAATAATCAAATCTTTCCTCTTTATAATATTAGTATAGATAAATATTTCTATTTTTCTATCGTCTTTTAACTAGAGAATAACTGTCCGTGCTTCAAGCTAGCCAACTGTTCTGTACACAAAGACAGTATTCAACGTGTTAGATGAAAACAGATTTAAAATGTGTATTTATTTAAAAATTTTACAATTGTGCACATTTGTCGCTTCCACTGTTTGTACCAGAATAAAACGAAAGAAATCTGCAACCTAAAACCTCGCACTTATTTGATAATACCCATACCAAAAAGTATTTTTCGAGAGGTAATTTGTGACTCTTTCTTAGATACCTATCTTGTTTTATACATGGTTTTGTTTGATGTAATTATATCGAAGAAACTACGAAAAATACGAACTACACTACGAAATACGAACGAATTATTAAAATTTTGATGAGGTAGATACTACCTCTATATAAAATCTATATAGTACCTATCAATACTATATAAAATCTATATAAAATACTATATAAAATCTATATAGTAGATACTATATAAAATCTATATAGTACCTATCTCATCAAAATTTTTATTCTTTTTTTCTAAATCTTCTTTTCATTTGGGTCAATTTTTTTTCAGGGCATAATACAAAGAGATCAATTCGTATTCGAGATATGCAAAAAGCGCAAGATACCTATTGTGATGCTGACTAGCGGAGGGTACCTTCGGGAGACAGCTGGTATCATCTCCGATTCCATCATCAATCTCAACGCACTAGGTCTTATAGGAAAAGGTGGTTGCGATGACCAATGAGGCCCTATGCAAAGAGGTTTGAGAACCCACGGGATTTGAAGCAAGCAGGTTTGAAAAAAGTTCCATTGGTATTTATTAAGAAGTTTCCATTGCTATACTTACCTTATTTATTTTAGAACCTACGGAATTCGGAGCAAGTTTCAAAAATGTTCCATTGCTATTTTATTTTTTTATTAAGACGTTTTCATTGCTATACATACTGACCTTATTTATAGTCGACTGTAATATATTTCGGTGAGGAAAAGGTTCGAACACGCATTTTTGTTGTTTTAAGGCTCTGTTGATGGATGAATTTCACAAACGTAATACCAAAATGATTTGTAATTTGAGTATATTAGGTCCTTACATATGAAATTGGCGTTTTGTATGGGAGGAACAAAAAGTCGAATATTTTTTAATATAATATATTTAATTAATCAAAGTATGAACCATTATTTTCTATGCACTTTTGCCATCTTATATGTAGTTTATTGATCCCTTTACTAAAAAAACCAGTCGGACGGGAATCAATAAAATCTTTGAAGGCGATTTGGACTGCCCCATCGGAGTTGAATTTTTTCCCTTGCAAGAAGTTATCCAAATTTCGAAAAAAATGGTAATCTGTTGGAGCAAGGTCCGGGGAGTACGGAGGATGTCTTAGACTTTCCAATTGAAGCTCTTCTAATTTAGTAGCCGTCTGTTGCGCAGTGTGTGGTCTAGCGTTGTCGTGAAGCAGCAGTGGCGTGGAGCGATTGACCAGCCTAGGTTGTTTAGCCGCTAGCTTTTCCATCATGGTTTGCAATTGCTGACAATAGACATCAGCCGTAATAGTCTGGCCAGATTTGAGAAAACTGTAATGAACAATACCGGCACTAGTCCACCAAACGCTTACAAGTAACTTTTTTGGGGTTAATTTTCGCTTGGGGCAGGATTTGGCTGGCTGGCCAGGATCCAACCATTGCGCTGAGCGCTTCCGATTATCGTAAAGAACCCATTTTTCATCACAGGTAATGATTCGGTTTAAAATACCTTCATTATTGTGCCGGTTTAGTAATGTAACGCAGCAGTCGACGCGCGTTTGCCGGTTTGCTTCAGTCAATTCGTGAGGTACCCACCTTTCAAGCTTTTTAATCTTCCCAATTTGCTTCAAGTGAATTAAAACAGTTTTATCACTAACACCGCAGCCTGCAGCTAACTCGGACGTGGTTTGCGATGGATCCGCTTCCAAAGAGGAGAAATTTGTGATTAAAGTGGCCAGTACGAAAAACGCCAATTTCATATGTAAGGACCTAATATTTTCACCATGCACTGCAATTATTTGTATTAGAATAGTATTTTTCTAGGTTCCTACCACAACCTTTTTCGAAATTAATTGTCTATCTACACAAATTAATAAGAAAATGTGTTTTCTAAATCCGATTTGGCTTAATTTCATTTCAGTGAAGTAATGAAAAAATGTTATAAGACCTTATAAGTTTCCATTGCTATATTTTATTTACCTTTTTTATTGTCGACTGAAATATTTCGGTGAGGAAAAGGTTTGAATATAGATTTTTGTTGTTTTAACTGAAGAGCAATAGCTGGCTTGATCTCAGGATATTAGATCTTAAGACATATTCGGACAGTAGAAGGTTTTGAGGGTCCCAAGAGTGATTGCATATGCTTCTTTTTTGTGGAAGGGAAGGCCTATTATCGTAATAGACCTATTATAATTAGACCTTATAGCGGAATACTTATCCTTACACCTATGTGTACCTATACCTTCTTACTGTTTATTTTGGGGGATAATGAGTTTACCAGGATTATCATCAAAAATAGAGGATCCTGGTAACCTCATTTATGTTTCGAAGAGATTACAAAGACAAATGGATGAGACTGAAAGCGCTGTGTGTAAATCAGAATACATATATTCTCCTAATAGTTATTTTCCTAAATTATCAGATTTTAAAAATCTATGTATTAGAGTCCTTTTGTGTACCTGTTTACCTAACTAACTACCTAAATGATTCTTGTAAGAGCGAACGTAGAACAGGTTTGAAAAAAGTTCCATTGCTAGAAGTTTCTGCACTAAATGATTCTGTAAGAGCGTCTAATCATCACACTGGCGTTTCGATTGAGTTTAGCACCTTCGATGCCCGTGTTCACAACACGGATGTGTTCAAGCAAGATGCGAGATCGCTTCACGCCCGCGGCGTCGTCGCAGCATCCTCGCTGCGAAATCACCTCGCTTTTAAATCCCTTGGAAATTGCCAGTGTTGATAAGATTGAAGTTCCTTTGATAAGATTTGTGGATGAAAGTGTATTTGAAAATGTATTGAATGCTCAGAGAATATTTTTAACCTTACCTAGGAATAGAAATGATGAATGTAAAAATTCCTTTTACATAAATGTTTAGTTTTAATTGTAATTAAATAAAACGTATAGTTTGCTCATAAATTATGTGATCCAAGAGAGTGCCAAAGTAATGCTATTAGTCATAGATTTCAATGTTGATCTCACTAATAAATATTATATTATTAGTAGGTACTTCTAGTCTTTGTTGTGTTATAGATTAAATCTTTCCATACTCAAGCCACTCTTAATGTTCGATGTTTGTAAACTTACAGCACCAAAATCCAAAATTCTCTTTATGGATTCCACTGAAAAGTAATTGGCAGCAATACTCGTATGCGTTGTAGGGAAGAGCTTAAATCGACAAGTAGTAAATCTGTTAAAAATTTACAGCATTAAAGTGATTTTTAGATATGGGATACTGGTTTAGAGACATTATATATTACGTTTGGCCAGAGTATAGGTACCTACTATGTAACTTATTTTGAAAATAAATATTTATGTTCATAAAAATGCGTTTATTTCAATAAATTAGGCACCTACGTACAACAAATAATCCCTAATTCACACGCAGAGCACACCTACATTGTGTGGATAGGTACGGAATATGTAAATTTTTATGAAAAAGTTATTAGGCACCAACTTATCAAAGATCATTGACTTTGATACTTTGGTTACCTAAACACAATAAGTAAAAAAAAAAATGGAATAGTGTTATGCCTATTTATTTTAAATCCGCCAAAACTAAACGAAAACTATTTGATAGCACTAAAAATGTTGCCATCCTTTTCACTTCGTTATAGTTTTGGCAACATCATAGTCCTCAAATAAGTAGTTTACTTTTGGCGCCATCTGAATTAACACCAATTGTGTAAATTCTACGCAGACATTTTATCATAACACATTAAACTTCAGAAAAGTTGTGCAATTTCTTGTAACTCACGAACTTTGCCGCAAATTTGTGCTCTTTGCAGAATTATTTCTCTTTTATACATGAACACTCGTGCCTTTCTCGACTCACTGCAGTGAATTGTGTAATTTTGTTCCTAATTCTGTAATTATGTTCTTCCCTTTTTGACCCTTTTTCTTTACACATTTATAAGAAGTTTTGTGAACAGAAGACTTTCTTTTAAAGCTGACTCGTGACTTAGTCATCAAAGTGCTCTCGCAGATTCTTGTTACTCTTGTTGCGTGAACCTTTGTGCAATTTTTCAATTCTCTTGCAGGCATTTTCAGACGATTTCAAATAATTTCAGAGGTTTTTGTTATCATAGTGCGTAAGCCCTAGCACTCAGGGTAATCTTATGAAATTAAATACTTAATATCCGGCGTTAGGGTCTGAAGAAAGTCGCAAATCTTTGAACAAGTCTGGTAATTGATTTCGTGGCGTAGTTGGTTAGCGCGTCCCGTACTGAAGGTCGCGTGTTCAAGTTCAGCCGATATCGATAGGTACATTTTTATTATTTAATTTCCTACATAATAGGTACATTGAGGTATGTTTACCATAAATTTATGTTGAAATACTATTCATTTAAAATGATTTTGATATGATCTGATAATTTCAATTAAAAGCCGAATCTCCCCACAAAAAGCCCATACCAAAACTACCAAATCCATTTCTTGTTTATATTTCCTTATCTGGTGGTAGTGTTGAATTGCGAGTAATAATCGTCGGTGGGCGTGTTGTTATTGACGACTTCTTTTTGGTACTTCGCCATCTCCTTCTGCTGGAGGGCAAGCAGTTGGTTTTCCTCCATAAGTTGGCGGGCGATATCTCTGAAAAAGGAGAAAATTTTAAAGGAGTTGCTTTGCATGGGGCTTGAATATTCTATCATAGAGTTCTATAAAAAAGATGGAGCTGTTTTATTGGTGAAGTCATGCACCGACGTTAATACTGTTTCAATTGTCTTTGGCGGGTTTATGAATGTGGAAAATTATTCTCGACCAGTAGGCCAAGCACGGGGATTGTTCTCTAGGGTAGAATAGACAATAATGGCATCGCATCGCCATTCATTGCGTACATTATTGAAGTTGAAGAAATTAATTTTAAATAATTTACGCATTCGATGACAAAGTGACGTAATTTTTCTCTATTCTACCAGAGACAAGAAAACCCGTGCTTGCCCTGCAGAGCTAACCCTTCAATATTATAGTGAGCCTTTTGTATGTTTGTCACATTCCACCGTTTATTATAGGTACTAGCATTACGCTCTGGCATACCCTGATTGAATTCAAATGGATGTGGTATTGCCCACTGAATCGAAGTCCAATCTGGTTTAGAAACCCTGACTAGTAGGAGCGGACATATTCTTTGGGTTTTCATGCTATGTCTCTGATATAGAAGCTAGCATAAGTTAAGTGTCGCATCACTCTCTAACTTCTTAGAAACTAAAATACCTACAATACAGCGTACCACAGTAATGCTATAAAATGATCAATAGATGTTTGTTAGCTACGCCAAAAGTACTGAACGGAACGGGCTGAAAGTTTGCATTGGTAGGTAGTTCTAGGCCTGGAATAAAATATACTTTTTATCCCATAAACAACTTCCCGTGGTATAGCAATAACGATGAAGCGTTTCCATAGAAACAACGCGTTCAAAGCAACGCTCAGAAACTACGTGAGAAATCTAATCCATTTATGTAAATATAGACCGCAACTTGGCCAACGTAGTGTAGGACGCCCTCCGACCAGGTAGGGTGACGAACTGCGAAAGACTGCAGGCACAAGCTGAAGATAGGGCGCTATGGCGCTCATTAGGGGAGGCCTATGTACCTACAGCTGTGGAATAATATGGGCTAATGATAATGATGAATATATATATTAGGGATACCTTCGCTTCCTCTTATCCTCAATGTCCTGCCTTGCGACCTGCCTCTGTATAGACTTGGCTAGCGCCTGCCATTCTGCCTCCATCTTCTCTTCAGCTTCGCGTTTTATCTGCAGTGTAAATCGAAGCGTGTATTATACTCCTTATGGAATGAACTGAACAAAGCATAGGTTTGCCAGTCGGCAACTGCCGCTAGTGCAGTTGCCAGCCACTCGTAGGCTTAGCATGATCTCCTAAGATAGTCTAGCTCTATGGTTTGTTTTGTTTAGAGTAGAATGAAAAAAGAATGTATTTTATACTCCCTATGGAATGGACTGAACAAAGCATAAGGTTGCCAGCCACTCGCTGGGATTTTTTTTCCCAACTGCCCCATTGATGGGGAGGATAATGGGGCGGATGGGAATATATCGGCATGATTACCGAAGACATTCTAGCTCTTTGATTTTTAAAGGTTAGAATATGCAAAAGCGTCATAATAATCGCCGTCGCCAAGTGCGTAAAATATTGAAAATAATTCCACCATGTTTTACAGATTGAAGGAATTTTTCTATTTTCCAACCTTGTTGCATGGTACTGGGGTGTTGCAAGTTAATTTATGTCTTTGCTGAGTGATTCAGACAATTTTTGCCATTCATTGGTGTATTTCCTGCGTTTGATATTGATAGAAAAAAAAATACTGACAGAGTTGTTTGATGAAAATTGTCTGTCATAAGTTAGCTAGTTGATGTAAGTGATATAGCTCGCTACTTTATGCGTATAATATTTGCCTATAACAGAGCAGAGTACAATCTTGACACAGGGGTCGTCGGTATGTTGCCTAACCTACTTTCTGGGAGTGAGTTCTAAAACCTCACTTCGGCCAACAAGAGGCATAGATGGAAATCCTCATGAGCGTGTATACTAGAAAGGCGTTTTTATAGATATTATAAATCCTTAGGCTACAGGAAAAATTTAGAGAAATCTCTAATTACAACATCTTTAAAAATGGTTAACATACAAATTTTCGAAAGCGAGGGCTATTTCACTGAGTGAGATTCACCGATTATAATAATCTATCCTTGGCACAACAGTCTTTGTTGGTTTCCTGTTCTAATGATTCATAACGTGTTGCTTTGTCACGCTGATTGTGTGTCACTTAGGTTCTACATAATGGAAATAAGGGTTCATTCATTTACCTATAACTTAGAATCACTTTTGTTTAGGCACTGATTATTATTATGCTATGGATCTCTATGGAAGACAGGGCGCTATGGCGCTCATTAGGGGATGTCCAACAGTGGACTAACATAGGCTGATGATGATGATGATGATGATGGGTCTCTAATCAACTGCAGAATTAGTTTATGCCTGGATTCTACCAAAGCTTGGAATATGTTAAAATAAATTCTCCAATAGATTTGGTGTATCTCTTCCAAGAGCTAAAAAATATAAGTAGGTATCTGAGTATTCATCACTGTACTGTACCTATTATCTTAACCTTTATCTTATTCGTGATTTATTGTTTGATTTCTACGGTAGATTTAAATTCTCTCCGCTGACCCCTTTATTTTAAACTAAGTACCTAGTCATAGGTAACCTGTGACGTCACGTGTCGTGTGTCACTCCATCCCAGCAAATCTTTTCTTCCCGGTATATAGCCATCCCTAATTTTTTTTTTTTTTTTATTTGATCTTGGTGGCTTTAGTATCGCTGCGGCCATGATTGGCCTATTGTGATCGCCACTTTGACGGTTCACCTCCGGAGGCGCGGCGTTATAGTTCGCCACTTATCCTTGCAGTCGCTAAGAACTGTAGGATATCCTTCGGGGTGATATCTCGTAGTTCGTCTGGGCTAAGCAGGTGCCTGCCCAAACCGATGCTACGTTTTTGCATCAGTGCACCGCATTCTCCTAGCAGATGGAGAGGCGTTTCTTCCGCCTCATCACAAAATCTGCAGGATTTCGTGTCGCTTAGCCCCAATTTGAACATGTGCTTGTTAAGGCGACAGTGTCCAGTTAGGGCTCTTGTTATGATGCGAAGATTGTTCCTGTTTAGCGCTAGGATTTGGTTGGTGAACCGTTTGTCGAAGGCTTTTAACAGTGATTTTGCGTGAAGCATGCCCGAGGAATTTTCCCATAGCTTGATGGATACCTCGTAGCAGGTGTTCAGCAGGATTCTGTAAGCCAGGCTTTTAGGAATGCCACAGAACGGCTCTGGTCCAAACTGAGTCCCCATTGCCCCGGACCGTGCGAGCTCGTCGGCATTCTCATTGCCGTTGATACCCGCGTGGCCCGGTACCCATCTTAGGATAACTCTGTTATTCAAACCCAGAGCGTTCAGGCGTGACAGACAGTCCTCGACTAACCTGGACGTGATGACCTTCGAATCCAAGGCTAGAAGGGCAGCCTGGCTATCAGAGTTAATAAAAATTGTTTGGTTGGAGTATCGCTTTTGCAGATTTATATCAGCACATTCGAGAATGGCGAATACTTCTGCTTGGAAAATGGAGGCGTGCTCTCCTAGGTTTATGCTCCTGGCAAACCTAGGACGCTCTCCGTATATTCCACAGCCTACATCCAGTCCCATTTTGGAGCCATCTGTGTACCATGTTAGGCACCCATCCTTACAGGGGAGCTGGCTATTCAGCCAGTCTTCCCTGGAAGGCAGTTCCACTGTAAAGTGTTTCTCAAACACATGGCGTGGGAGCATGGCGTCAGTTGTCATGCTCAGGATCGGAGATTCCAGAGTTGAGTCTTGCAGAGATCTCATTTTCTGGGAGAGCCAGTTCCTTCGCCCTCCAATGCAAGCCCTATACATACTGGTCTTTGCCTCTTTGTGTATGTGTATATGAAGAGGAGGAAGTCCCAGCAGTGCATTGAGTGCAAGCCCAGGTGAGGTGGACATGGCTCCCGTTGCCATAAGGCAGGCAGTCCTTTGTAGGCTGCTCAGTTTGGTGATTGCGCTGGACTGAAAGGCTTTGTCGTACCATACCATAGAGGCGTATGTTGTTATCGGCCTCACAATAGCAGTGTACAGCCAGAGGGCTATCCTGGGGTTAACGCCCCAGTTTTTACCCATTAGTCCGCGGCTAGCCCCTAGAGCCATCTTTGCTTTTTGCAAGACATTGGCTAGGTGAGTGTTCCACGTTAGTTTTTGGTCGATGGTGACGCCCAAGTATTTTACTTCTGTGGAAAAGGTTATGATTTTACCGTTGAGTGCAGGCTTCACAAGCTTGTCGAGCCTTCGTTTGTTCGTAAAAGGTATAATCACAGTTTTGTCAGCATTGACTGAGAGTTCGCTGTTGCGGCACCAGTCGCTGACAGTGTTGAGAGCTCGCTGCATGATACTAGAGATGGTGGATTGGCAGAAACCTCGCACGATGATCACAAGGTCATCTGCGTAGCCTTGCGCATCAATGCGAAGGTCCGCCAGATCATGCAGGAGCTTGTCCACAGCTAAGGTCCATAAGACAGCCCTAAAAATTATAACTGTATTATGATCTATTTAAAAAGTGTGGTTAGTACGAACCTTGGCAGCAACCATCTGTTCCTTCTGCGCTACGTAGAACTTCTTCAGCTCCTCTTGGTTCATCCCTTTGTACATGAAACCGATAGCTCTGGAAGTGAAAATTCATTCAATGAACGTTTGTCTCCTATGTATAGTAAATAAATAAATACCCAATTCTGGATGATTAGTTGTTATTGTTTAATTGTGTTATTTTATATGTCAATTAATATTTTCATGTAATCAAATAAGTATTATAAATATGCCGTCATAAATGACGTGACGTAACGTAGATAAGATATTATCTCAAGTCATTTATGACGGGATACTATGAGTTTGAGTTTCCGTGTTAAACATCCCGTCATAAAAGACTTTAGTATTAATAACGACGATAGCTTCAAAAGCTTTACTTAATTACTTTCCTTTATGTCTGATCTAATCTGGTACTCGCCGTGTGGTGCCGGCATAGAATTTCAGTACCCCAACTCTTCCCGTGGGTGTCGTAAGAGGCGACTAAGGGAAACACACCGGGGGGCGGGCAGCAGCGTTCTCTGCAGAACAACTCGAACTGCGATCCCTAACCTGCCCAGCGTGGAATTATGAGCAATAACCCCCAAATTATATTATATTGCCATCTATGGCGCTCATTAAAGGAAACCCTAAGTCCAGCAGTGGACTATTATAGGCTGATGTTGTTGATAACACAATTATGTACTGCGATGAAATTGGAAAAAATATGGGTAAGTTTTTAAATATGAGTATGGAACATCCTCTAGTAAATAATTGTTTTCCAAATTCTAACCTGCATAATATTATGCAAATAATTGATAATTTAACCTTCAAAAGTAACACTAATCTGATAATTTGCCTTGGAAATAGGGGTAATGTGAACAAATCTGACCTAATCAGGTATATGGACAAATTGTGCTCTTTAAACTTAAAAGAAATTGTGATGTTCACATTCCCTTACAGCGACAGCTTGCCACAATCAGAAAACAACCTTAGATATAAGCTAAATATGATGTTGCACACTATTTCAAGCAACAATAATAATGTACATGTGATTGACACTAACAATATTGTTAGTAAAAAATATTATTTGACTCAAGGTAATTATTACCTTTCCAATTATTATAAAAGACAGATAGCAATTTCGCTATCCTATTATTTTAAAACAACAGCCAAAAACTTGGCTATAAAAAATGCTTCTTTTGAGCATTCTTTTAAATTGACAAACAATACCTTGGAAGTTATTCCAAGTCATTTAAATTAGAAATAACGACAATAGAGGAAGTCTCTAGCCCTATAAAGTCAAATATTATTAATCACAAGAAAAAACAACAAAAACAAAATTGTAAAATAAATGCAAAGTTTACCAACTTGGTGCACCAAAATATTCAAGGTTTGAGAAGTAAATTATTAGAATTAGAATTATACATGAACTCATTTGATATTGACATCATCTGCTTAACAGAACACTGGCTGAAAAGCTATGAGATCATGTTTAACTTTAGTAACCATCAGGTTGGTAGTTCTTTTTGCAGATCACATGCTATTCGTGGAGGCTCTTTAATATTACTAAATAAACTTATAAAATTTAAAGAACGTAAAGACATAGTTTGTTTATCGATTGAAAGCCACATTGAAGTAGCATGTGTTGAGTTGGAGCAAACTATTGTAGTAAGCGTATACACCCCACCATCAGCCTCTTTTGAAATATTTGAAAAAATTATGGATGACATCTTATTTAAAATATCAAAATCAAACAAAAATCTCATAGTATGTGGAGACTTTAATATTAATCTTTTAGAAGTGTACTCCTTAAGTAGTAGATTAATTAACTTATTTAACTCTTATAATCTAAAGCCACTATTTTTGGAACCCACTAGAATAACTGAAACTTCAGCAAAATGTATAGATAATATGTTTGTTTGCTTAAATGATAAAATTGTTAGTAAAAATATAATAAGTAACTTAAAATCAGACCACTTAGGTCAAATAATCAAATTACAAATTAAAGTTAAAAATAATAATGTAAAAAAAAAAATAACATACATACCTGTGACCACCAGTCGATTTGAGCGGTTGAAATTGGATTGGGATTCTAAACCACCACCTTGTTACTCATATAACAACCCTAATGAGTCATATTGCAGTTTTTTTAACAAATTCACCACTGCATTCAATTCAATATTCACACCCAAGTCGATTGTGGTCTCAGAAAAACTCAACTTTAGTGAGTGGGCAACAGTAGGTATACATAAGAGTAGGCAAACTTTGTATGAACTGTATAATGAAAAACAATACAATTTTAGTCTTGAGTTCAAAGAAAAAGTAAAAAACTACTCAAAAATGTTCAGAAAAGTTTGTCAAATGGCAAAATCAAATTATATAAGCTCGAAAATCAGAAATAGTGAAAATGTAATAAAATCGACATGGAAAATAATAAATAGTGAGACTGGAAAGGTCAGTACTTACGATAATGATTATAACTTAAAGATTAATGATTGCTCAGTCCAAAATGACGTTGACGTAGCCCAAGCATTTGAAAACTTTTTTACTGACATTCCAATTTCTACTACAAAGTGCTTAAACTCATCTCAAGTTATCGCTGAGTCTTTGCTTATAGAAAATGTACCCAAATGCAAAAATAAATTTAATTTCAATCATGTCAATGAAACTGATATTAAAAAAGCTTTTAATCTATTGAATGTAAAAAAAACTGCAGATCTCTGGGGCGTTTCTGTTAGACTTATTAAACCATTGATTGATACACTTGCACCAGATCTAGCTTTTATATTCAATGAATCTATTGACTGTGGTGTATTTCCTGATCTAATGAAGCATAGTAAAATAATTCCATTGTTTAAATCAGGTAGTAGGTCTGACCCCACTAACTTTAGACCAATATCAGTTTTGCCAACGTTCAGCAAAGTTTTTGAAAAACTTATTTTACATCAATTGCTAAGGCATTTCGATGGCAATGACCTGCTTCACTGTAAGCAATTTGGGTTTACTCGCGGCAGGTCTACCACTGATGCTGGTGTAGAGTTGGTATCGCATATTTTTGATGCTTGGGAGAAGTCGCAAGATGCTTTAGGCGTTTTTTGCGACTTGTCAAAAGCATTTGATTGTGTACACCATGTAACATTAATCAGGAAACTACATCATTATGGAATAAAAGACAACTCTTTGGATCTTCTTACTTCATACTTGTGTGACAGGATACAAAGAGTTGACATTAATGGGGAACGTTCTTCGGGATCTGTAGTTACAATGGGTGTACCGCAGGGGTCTATCCTCGGTCCTTTCCTATTTCTTGTTTATATTAACGACCTCCCTCATCTCGTTAAGAATAATCACGAGATTGTATTGTTTGCTGATGATACTTCACTAATTTTTAAAATGAAACGTCATAACACAAATTTCGACGATGTGAATAATGCAATCTCAAAAGTAGTCAATTGGTTTAGTGTCAATAATCTTCTGCTTAATGAAACCAAAACGAAATGTATTAGATTTATTCTACCCAATGTAAAACAAGTTAAGGTCGATGTAAAGGTAAAAGAGGAATCTTTAGAAATAGTAGAAAGTACTGTATTTTTAGGAATAACTTTAGATAGTAAACTTCAATGGGGCTCACACATAGATAAGCTATCGAAGAGACTTAGTTCTGCAGCGTATGCAGTCAAAAAAATCCGTCATCTTACAGACGTTGATACTTCTAGACTAGTCTATTTCAGCTACTTCCATAGTATTATGTCTTATGGCATACTGCTGTGGGGGAACGCTGCAGATGTTAACACCATATTTGTGCTGCAGAAGAGGGCTATTCGTGCAATCTATAATATGGGTCCCAGAGAATCCTTGCGTGAAAAATTCAAAGAAATAAACATAATGACAGTAACATGTCAATATATTTATGAAAATTTCTTGTACACTCATAAAAATATCAATAAGTTCATTAAAAATAGCGATATACATAATTTAAATACTAGAAATAAGAACAAACTGGCTGTGCCCACTACTAGGCTACGTAAGATTAATGTATCTTTTAAAGGGCAATGTATACGCTTCTACAACAAAATTCCAAGTGAGTTGCAAAAATTATCTATAAATAAATTCAAACGGATTGTCAAAAATATACTTTGTAAAAAAGCTTACTATAAAATATCAGATTATCTAGACGACAAAAAAGTTTGGTACGAGTTATGCTCCAACTCTAAAACTAACAATCTAACAAGGTAAAGGTTTCTTGTTCGCTTCTTTACTTTACCTAAAAAAGATTGAAGTGAACAATTAATCAAAGTGATCACTTTATTTCCCATTTTTATTTCTTATTTAACTTGTATTTTGTGACGTGTCCAAGAGTCCTGTAAGGTCTAAAGGAAATAAAGCACTTTGATTTTGATTTTTGATTTTGATATCTATGTCGCTTATTAGGGGAGGCCTATGTCCAGCTGTGGACTGATACAGGTACTCACCCGTTCTTCTTGAGCGCACTCTTGGCGACATCCGGGTTCTCTGTGAGCATGTCCGAGGTGAGGTTGTTATACATCTCCGCAGTGTTATCGGCTTCTTCTTGCTCCTTGGCTAGCTGTTCCATCTGCTTCTTCTCAGCCGCCTGGGGACGCGATTGGTAAAGATTTAGTTCCAATTCCATTGTTGCTACTGAACGTAACTGAACGTTTTATTCGTTATTTATATTTATTATTTGTAAGTTTGTTGTATTTGTTTTCAACTTTTGCGGTAGTCAGCCCACAATTGTACCCGATACATTAAATTATGTTCACAAAAAAGATTTTTTTTTGTACTTAAAGGGTCGGCAACGCGCGTGTAATGTCCCCGATATTGCAGGCGTTTGAAGGCTGCGGTAACCGCTTACCATTATCGGCCCGTATGCTTGTTTGGTATCTTGGTGGTAAGTATAAAAAAAATATCAGATAAATCAGTTTAGTTTCTATACACGAGTTCTACATATAGATGATTTCTGTTCAAGAACTAAACCGAGTTCAAGAGCTGTCGTCACATATTACATGGGCCATGGGCTGATAATGAAGATGATAAGACTTACAAGAGCCTCGTTGTAACGTAGATTGGCTTGACCGAGGCGATAGCGGCAGTCTCTCTCCAATTGATCTAGCTCACTCGCGCGGGCATCCCTCGCTAATATTGCCATCTGTCGGGATAAGAAATTAGGTGGTATTTTTGAAAAGAGAAGACGGTTTTTATCCGACTTTCAACGGAGGAGGGTTATGAATGAGGTTGGCACCCAATGTTTGTATTTAGCCGGTTTCTCTATTCCCACGTACCGCGGAAATTATAAGTCCGATCGTAACAAATGAGGTCGTATAATGATTCCTCTCAATATCCCGATGGTTACAAGCTACGTGAAGTCAGATGAAAAAGGGGGTCTAACGAGAGAGCGGGGTTGAAAATCTGAATATTAGTAAATAAGCAACTATGCGAACTTTTCAAAACCGTTAAAGTCAAATAAATTTAACTATTATCAAGCAATTAGCAAAATTGTAAAAAAAAACTCAAAACTAAGGCTATTGGGTTTTAGTTTTTAACTATATTTTTTCCGTAAAAGCCGTAAACTAGTGTTTACCGATCATCATTTTCTGCTCATACCTACTTAAATAGTCGCACACACACCTGATATAGCTAGGGTACCTACTTTGAGGAACAAGCGCCTCTGACTTTTCAAAAGATCTAAAAATTTTAATGCAATATTACTTACTTCTAGCCCTTATTTATTCATCCATTAATTTAATAAGTTGTTTCATGGGATCAGTTGATGAATTCATCAATGAGATCAAGACATGAACCCCGCTGGGGCTCTTCAGCATAAAATTATTCCTAGTTACATTATCATTAACGAGGAAAACTTATATAAACTTTTACTATAAAAACTATCGTAGTTTGACGAACACATTATAAATGTAAGCGGGATGAAACGTTGGTGTTCTTCCAACACAAAATAGGTTCGTAGTTAACCCACTCACATTAATAATGAATTATATAAACTTGTTTAACTAACCATATAAGCAGCTTCAGCAAGCTCATTGTAAACTTCGGTGTTTCCATCACAAAATAGGTTCGTTGTTAACCCGCTTACATTCACAAATAATTATATAAACTTGTTTAACTAACCATGTAAGCGGCTTCAGCTTTCTTCCGTTCCTCTTCACATGCCTTCCTCTCCTGGACCTGTTGCTCCAGCCAGGAGTTCTTCTGCATAGCCATCACCTTCTGGCGTTCTTCGTACTCCAGATCTTCGCCTTCGAACCTAAGTAATAAATAACGGTAGATAATATCATAGACAAACATGATATTATACTCAGCACTAACGGAGTAGAGCTTATGTTACAGAAATCAGAATTGTTATCATCATAGGGCGTCATTGAAGCAGAATGTTTGTTATGTATTCTCATTATATATTTGTGATTAAAACCTAGGATATGTAGTACCCATAGAATTTGTTAGTACCTACCTTAGATTAACGTTGTAAAATTTTGTTACACAATAATCGGATCGCTTTAGGGAAAATAAATCATTTGTTCTACGACTTTTAATAATTAGCTAGGTACTTTTTATTTCCATACAATAATCAATATTGTATAATAATGTTCGTAACTCTAATCGCATCGCAAGGTGTAGGCTAACAACCAAAAAACTAGATAGATTTTTTTATTACCATGGCGTATCGGTACATACTTAATCTACCTGGAATCAGTAAATACTACACAGAATATATAGAAATACCTACAGACTAGAGAGCAATTGATATCAGGCGCATGAACTCGATTGCGGACGATTTATGTTTGTATTCGCTTTACAATAGGTAGTGTACTAACTAAACGCCAAGTTTGTGTTGCTTACTTCTGCGCACTGGACATGCCCACTGGGTCACCATCAGAGGCGCGCGGTGGCAGCTGCTTCTTCAAAACATCAGGGTCGTTCAGGTCGAACTCCCGCGTGTCTTCCTTGCGCTGGTACTTCTGACGGAACTGGTCTATCTCCGCGTTGATGCGCTTGCGTTCCTGCCACAAGAACGCTTGTGAGGATAGGAATAATAGGAATCAGATGTCAGTGAGAACAGTGATGTTAGGAAGTTACTGTCTTTCCTGACAGCCATCGTCATCATCATAAATATAAGCCAGAGCCAGTTGACTCACTTCATTAGTAGCGTGCTCAGAAGCCCTAAGCTTCCACGCTACCGCTTTGGTGTTAACACCGATATAAATATTAGTTAGAGTGGAGCAGAATATATAAATCTTACAATAATAATAATAAATTATTTATTTTCTCTCCACATAAAGCTTTACATACTTACTTATAACTACCTAAATCTTAAGGACGAACTACACATGTAGTTATATGATACATGTATTGTGAGAGGCTGGAGCTTGCTACAGGTTTTTAGAAAAACCTGTAACTGCAAGTCTCCAGGGCCCACACTCCACGGATCTTTCTGTATACTTTCAAGTAGGTAATAGTCATAAGTAAAAGACGATAGTCATGTGACGCTATTATTCAAATACAAAAACCGGCCTCAGTCATGTGCAAGCCTCGACTGACACACTTCTTTCTTTCTATTTCTGACTTTTTATTATAACTTTCGGCCTGCCTTCACTTCTACACCCATATAATCCAGGTACGTTTTTGTTTTGACCTTAAATGATTTCTTTATAATCCTTATATACCCTGCCACAATTAATTACTTCTGCTCACGTCCATAGTTCCTGATCCCTTAGATTTTGTATAGGCGAACAGACCTAAGAATACGATATATCGACTGGTAGTCACATCTTTCTAAAGATCATCCATAAATATGGTCTACAACCTGTTAAGAGGTGCTTTGTTTACCTCCGCCGCCCTCTTCTGCAGAACATGTTCTTCATGGCCATGGGCCAGTATAAATATAATCCATAGATGTCCTACTAACTCCAAAATAAATTCTCACGTCCACAGTTCTGGATAACTTTAAATGACTATAGGCGAACAGACCAAACATCTGTCGACTGGTAGTCAAGTTAGCCCAGAGACCATATTATGATCTTTGGACAGTTAAAACAGTATTTACTGTGTTTAAAACCTGTTAAGATGTGCTTACCTCCGCCTCCCTCTCTTGCAGAATATGGGCCAGGTTGCTATCCTTAATCATCTGCTTGGCGAATGCAAGATCCCTTCGTGCGGTTTCTTCTCGCTCCGCATTCTTCTCAACGATCTGACGTTCTAGAAACGGGAGATCCACCTGTCATAAGAAAGGATAGATTAGGTAGTAAACATGAATAGAGCTGCAGGCAATCGAATTAAAGCATGCTGTTTGATTATATGTAGATGAAACTGTGGTGCCGGCAGATGAACGTGTATGTTTCGCTTCGCTAACAAAGTAAAAAAAAAAAAGCGTTCGCAAAAGTTCAGACCTATATTTGTAACTACTCATATTATAAAGCGACAAGCCGAAGACAGGGCGCTATGGCGCTCATTAGGGGAGGCCTATGTCCAACAGTGGACTAACATAGGCTGATGATGATGATGATGATGATATTATAAAGGCGAAAGTTTGTAAGTATGGATGGATATTACTCTTTCACGCAAACAATACTAAACGGATATTGATGAAACTGGGTATACACAGATATTATGAGCTGGAAAAACATATGAGCTTTTTATCCCGAAAATCCCACGGGATCGGGAGTTACGCGGGTGAAACCGCGGGAACCACAAGCTTTTTTGAAAATAATTGTTTATACACCAATAATAAGAAAACGTGTTTTCTTTGAAAAAATCCGATTTGGTTTACTTTCATTTCAGTGAAGTGTTTTTAAAATTTTTGTTGTAGGAACCTAGATAAATACTATTCTAATAATCAACATCACCAGCCTATAATAGTCCACTGCTGGACATAGGCCACCCCTAATGAGCGCCATAGATGGCATCATTATGTGGGGGTTATTGCCCATAATCATTTTGTTATTACGTCTGTATGGGAAATCCATCCGTCACCGGAGCCTTAAAGAAAAGTAGGTCATAGTCTCACCCCGATTTTCCTGTTCCTCGCATTGAAGATTCGAGATCTGCGTTCCAGCTCACACTGGCGCCTCCTCTCTCTATTTTGAGCCTCCCGTCGGTCTTGATCGTTGGATATCTGCATCTTCATCATCTTCGTTTCGGTAAATTTCTCTAAAGGTTTTCTAAAAAAAAATCGCTCTAGCGCTATTATCGATCGAACAAATCAGGAAATTGAAAACGTAATAAACCTGACATGCGTTGTTATGACAACCAAAATATACCATGACAACCATACTTTTTGGTTGACGAAAGAGGTTGTGGTTTCTAAAAGGTTTTAGTTGTTAAGAGGCAAGGAGTATCAAGTAGGTACCTAGTCAGTATACAATGTAGGTACCTACCTGCTACGGGGCCAGCTACACTTCGTCCCGACTTCCGAGTTTGCGCATTGAGCATAGATTTGTAAGGGGAACAGTAGGAAACTACAATATATTATATCTATAATACCATTACGTATGTACAAAGATCTTAGGGAGTTAATATACCGTAGGGGGGCGTATTTGCCAAAACAGAATAGGACCCAGCAGCAAAGTAAAGGAAAAATTTAATAATTACAATTTTACATAAAGAATTATGAAGGATTACATAAGGTGCATATTCATAACTATGTATATAACAATGTATTGGTATCTTAGAAAGAATCTCAATAGTCAGAAACAAATTGTATTAATAAAAAAGCTATTTATTTATTAGAGGTAAAATGTTGACCTATGAACCAGCCAAACTCGATGAAGATGTTTGTGATAAAGTTCACTCTGTACGTTCTTAGTTTGAGATCTTTCCTTTAATAAATATGGATTTTTTAATAGGTATTTGAAACTGCACGCACAGCCAGTTTTGCGTGTAGTTTCAGGATGTAGGTAGAATGTTTGTAAACAAACCACGACACAAAAAAACAAAAACTTGCTTGGCGTGTAGTTTCAGCTATTAAGAAATCCATATTTATTAAAGGAAAGATCTCAAACTAAGAATGTACCTACATTGATGTGCAGCATGAATTTTATAAGAAACGTCATCATCGAGTTTGGCTGGTTTATATTATAATATAGGTCAACATTTTAGGAACTTACCTCTAATAAATAATTTCATTCAGGTAATTTGTTTTTTGACATTAGAAAAGGTGTTATAATCTCACTATGTAGAAATAAGATTACCGCAGTCAAAATTCAACACAACAATCCTCTGGAATATATATTTTTTAAACATAAGCGATCTGAACATTATTAACTAAGTACTAGGTATTTTAACAGATAAATAAACGCGATAAACACCCTTAATCTTTTGGAAGCTTGCAGGAACCGGCCCAGCTCAAAAGCGGTCAAACTGTTTGAATTCATTAAATCCCTCTTAAAAGAAGCATGGCAAAGTTGAAACGGTAGCAAAGCAACCGAGTGCTATCCACATTCTACGCACGAAACTATGCTGCGCACGGGGCAAGGTTAGCGACGTAGCTTCGTCATTCGCTCGCCAACCATCGGCCGACGCGTACGTCCCGCGGTGTAACAAACCAAACAAATCAATTATAAAGTGTTCGTGACATTGTGATAAAAATTGAGTGCATGTGATTATGACCAGTGTGTTGAAAAAGTCTAGAGGTAGTAAAGGCAAATCTGAATCGATGCAAGAGGATCTGCCCGTAAGATGGGGGGTCGAGAGCCGTGCGGAAGACATTTCTAAGCTTATCAAGTATATTGATGACAGTGTTATTGGCAAGGGGAACGTCTTTTGTGGACCTTTCGGAAGGAGGAAAGGTAAGAATTTAAATAAATTTAGAATAAAATGTTATAAATGTTTTTATTTCAGAAACAGAGTTCGTACAGACTTATACTATGTTAGTTATTAGGCACAACATATCATAAATGACATTAAGTACATTTATTAAAAAATAATACAGGCATCCTACTTTTATAGTATCCATTTAATTTAATTTGCCTCATCAGAATTATAATTTTGTCTGTAAACGTTGAATTTAGATTTCAATTAGATACCTAAGTCAAATTTCATACAGTAAATTATGGTGTTATTAATTTTGCACCTAAATTTTTTTGTTGTTAGGTAAAACTAAAAAAAAACTCGTTTCAGTTAATTCTGTTTAAGCAATCACTTTTAATTGGGAACATAATACCAAGGATTACCGTATCGGTTTTTGAATATATGTCTTATTATTGTTGTAGATAATATTATGGTTACTGGACAAAATTATATAACCTCAATCATCTAAATCTTCTATAATGTAATGAAAATGTCACCAAATCTTGTTATTCACTAAACCAACACCCACGGACGTTTTACATATCACCACATTATAAATACAGGCACATGTGTTTGACATCGGTTGCGCTAATCGTAAAATTGTTGTTGTAGGTATTGACTGGCCAAGGTTAAATTTTATTTACTGTTACCGGCATAAATCTATGCGATCAATTGTTAGTTTTTTTGCGCAGGAACCTTTTTTAAATGCCAGTTGCCATAGGCAATGCAGCCTGCGTCTTGGGGACACTTCCGACTGGTATTGATATAGATTATGGATCAGTTGAGCTACCTAGTACTTGTAGTCTGTGTGTCCTGTAATTGTTTCCATTGTCAATACTAGATCTAATTTGGTTAATTAATTGTACCTAATTTTCTTTTTTATAAAGGTTAGCCCCATTTCTCATTAATATAAATTATTTAAATCTTATGCTCATACTCATTACTTTCTGTCGTACTCATTTTATTATCTTCTATGCACAGTCAAAATTTATATAAATTTAAAATAACTTGATATAATACGCAATATGCTCACATTGATCTAAAGTACCTACAAATAAATTTATATAAAATAAATTTCAGTTGTGAATGTTCAATTTTTTAGCTTTGGTTGCCTGGAAGAAATCTCTTTAAGCGACAAGGCCGCCAATTCCGTTAACTTTATGTTTTATTTTGTCTTAGTCATAAGTTTTATAAAGAATATAATAAAGAATTATTATCTTATCTTATCTTATCTTATAATGGTTTCTTTTATAACTCGACGAACTAAATAGAAGTCACAGATTTAAGATGAATGAATGAAAACTTTAGTGTAATTATACGAAACGAAAAAAAAGGAAAATCGCTGACAAGTAAAGACGTGTATTTACACTAAAAAAAGAAAATAACATAAACGTAAGTCTAGGCAATATGGCTATAATGGCTTTCGCCTGTTCAGTGTTCATTTTGAAAATAAACAATGTCACAAAAAAGAAATGTGTACGAAACAATACACAAATAACCTTTAAATTTAAACACAAAACCTACAATAGGAGCAATTTTTTCTAGAAAACCTTAATACATATAAAAGACTCTTCGATGTGATTCTTATGCTTGAGGTATATCATCATCATTTCATCATTCATCACATCACCCCTCCTTAATCCTACCGATTCTCTGTACACCGATTTTTGTAATATTTAACAACCAATTTTTATTTCCAGTCTGCGGTCGCCGGTTTATGCTAATTTAATAAGACATCTGACTCGTTCACTGGGTTAAACGATAATCGTTGACGAATATGCAAATATTAGACTGGAAAATAACTGGTACCTAGGTATCTACTATACGTGTTATGATTATCACATAGCATAGCGGCTATGTAAAGCCACCGGTTTTAAAATGTAGATGGGTTTTGGATATCTTAGGTACTACGTACGACTTAACAATTTAACATGGGGCTTGATAATGCTGTATGGATTGTCTAGCATAATTTATTTATGTACGAAAACCTAAGCAATGAAATTTAAATAAAATTTTTTCTCTACTTAAGAACCTACTAAATCGTAAAAATATGTAATTGCTTTTTTAAAAATATAACATATATAAATGAAAATGGCCTAATTAGCAATAAGTTTTTGCGTCAAGCAGGTTTCCTTTTAGGTAGGTTCTGTTTTTTTATGTAGTCACCTATTAAAAATCTAATCAAGTTTTGCTTCGATTGGCGCTACACGGGCGCTTCTTTTGGCGTCTAATATTTTCGCGTCACCAATTGGCTCAGCCAATTATTTTTATAGGCCATCAATAACTGTCAAATGTACTACGAATCGGACACCAAAACAAAATGATTTGATAATTTTCCATTGTGTTTTTGATAATATTAAGTCTATGTCGTATTGATAAACATAGATTTGTATGTGTTTTAAATCAAGCAATTCGAAAATATTTTTCACTGAACAGTAAAAATACTATCCTATTTATAATTATTAGTACTATTTTAACGGTTATTTATCGCGTAATAATTATGTGTTCAGATCGCGTAAGTTAAAAATATTCACTATCCTATACTTTAGCCAAACTGGATCTAAAAATTTTTAAACAAACTACGAAACAAATAACTAAAACTCACTCGCTTGGAGTTGAGTTTCAGATTTATAGCAATATATTGAAGGAAGTATTTCAAATCGACAAGTACCTAATGTAAATTTCGTACAAAAAGACGCGCCAACAGCGTGGCAATTGAGTGAATTTTAGGTTAAGTATCGGTTTGTTTACAAACATCCGACGTCGAGTTTCGCTAGTTTATAGATAAAGATAAGACAGCTCTTTCATGGATTTTACTAGAATCAAGACCATTTCTGCGTTTATTCTGTATTTTAACTAGAATCAAGCCCATTTATATTGCGTTTATGCTGTAGGCACATAAATGTAAAGGCGATTCATATTCTTAAGGTTACGAAATTGCTCTTAAGTCCACTAAACTTTATTTTATTATCTCTGTCTAAATTATACAAAATAAAACTATTATAGAGACTTTAATATAAGCTTATCATAGTTATCAGAATCTTCTCAATGCAAATTTTAAAATATCCTTTGCATAAAAGAATAAGATAAAATACATTAAAAGCCCTATTTTAAGTCGGGGTAGGGCCCTAACTCGTAAAATTATGAAATCAAGCACCCTTCTATGACACTGCAACAGACTTGCTTAGTAACCAAAAGAGAAAGAGGTACATGTGTTATCCTCAAACTTCCAAGCTGTGCCTTAAAAAAGCCAAAGGCATTTATTGCCTGCATCCACAGATATACATTGTAAATATAGATCTGTGCCTGCATCAGTCCTATACAAGTTAATACTGAGTAATATTTATTCTGTGAGTATGTAGAACTGTTTGATGTTCTGTGAAGGGACTGGTTTTGAAGGTCGGGAGAGAGGAAAATCGGATGTTATGCATAACGAACTTTCGACATCACGCGATGTAACGCATTTTATCTTAAATATTATGTTCGCTGTGTTGGTATGACGATGGACCATTTTTCTCGACCAGAGACCGAGGTAGGGTCAATATTAATGTGTGCTTTGGTTTGGTCGAGTAAATGGTAATAATAACCTTGTTCCAGAGGGATGAATATTATTATATAATAATAGGTCTAACTTTACTTATTCAACAGTTCTATACAAAATAATTAATATTCTGAAAGTAATATTATTGCAAATATTTATAAATTCCATAAGCTAAATATGAAAATTAAAAATAGTGCATTTCGTGTGTGTATGCAAAAATTCTCTGTATTTATTTTATTACTTAGCTTTTTTAGAAATTAAGGCTATGCAGGTATACTTTTCACAATATTGTCTAATTATACACCAAAAATTGTACCGAAATAGGATTTGTTGTTCCATAAAAATGTATAAAGTTATTTGTTAATTTTTTTTACAGTTTTCTGCAAATTCCCTTCATTATCTACAGCCTTTATGCAGCCTCTCTTAATGAGCGCATCATTTGGGGGTTATTGCCCATAATCCCTACGCTGGGCATGCGGATTGGTGATCTGATCGCAGAACGCCAATTTCAAAGAAATACGCAATTTACTTATATAAATTATTCTTATAATCTCGGATCTATCCGCCAAATGGCGTTGGCCTAGCTAACTTGACCATGCGCAAATTATGTACCAGAGTCAAGTTACATTAACCTTGTATGTTATTAGAGACTAGCTACAGCCAACGGCTTCACACGCGTTCGTTGTGTAAAAAGTATTTCTTTTGTATAAAAGTAGTAGTTAAGATTTTTGTTATTGTATTATATATTGTAGTGCGTAAGCTCTCGCACTCGTGGAAATATTCCCGTAGAAAGGTCGCTTTGCAAGTCCTGCCGAAATCGATTTATTTTGGGATAATAATTAAGTTCTTACTAGTTTTTTATGGTATTATTTTCGATTCCCTCTGAATAAGGGTAACTAGCTTGTATTAAGTTTTTAAATTGCTGACTTTATTGGATAACATTCATAAAATATGTGTATATATTCATGTTAAAAAGTAAAATATGATATGGATTAGTTGAGCTACCTGTAGTTTGTTCGCAAAAGTCTGCAGTTAGCTCAATTGTTTCAATTGTAAATACTAGTTTTTATTTAGTTAGATAATTGTAATTTTTATTTGTTAATAAAGGCTTTTTATATAAAAGTAAAATAACGTATAAAATAGAACACTGTACTTCTTTTGCTTAGCTCAACATCAATGCCCCGGAAAACTGGTTAATTATTTATTTTATATATTTATCTGGAAGATAGGCAGTAAATCTTTATCTATACCTACTCATATTATAAAGAGGAAAGATTTGGTTGTTTGTATGTTTGCTTGAATTGAATAGGCTCCGAAAATACTGGACCGAATTTGAAAAATTCTTCCACTATTAGAATCCTAAATTTTCCGTGATGAACATAATCTGTAGAATATTTAAAAAAAAATTAGGGTTCCGTATGAAGAAATTACAATTTACTAAATACTCGTGCGAAGCCGGGGCGGACCGCTAGTAGTTATATAAAGAGAGTAAGGGTTTTCTTAGACCGGTTTTCTTCCACTGACATTTTCACAAAAAAAACTACAGAACGGACACCAGTAGGGCAAGCACGGGCTTTCTTGTCTAAGGTAGAATAGACAAAAATTACGTCAGTTTGTCATCGAATGCGTAAATTATTTGAAATTAATTTCTTCAACTTCAATAATGTACGCAATGTATGGCGATGCGATGTCATTATTGTCTATTCTACCCTAGAGAACAATCCCCGTGCTTGGCCTACAGTACACACACACACACAGTACAGACGTGCTCTTATGCTCTTAATCATGTAAAAAACTTTTACTTTGTCTTTACAACGTTTTTCTCAGGAATATTTTGTGCGACCTGACATATTATTTTTACTGGATTAGACGTCACAATGTTTATCGCTAAAGTGCACCGTGGGTAAAATGTCGCCTCACACTCGTTTAGGATGTTGGTATTGTGTTACCGACACAATAGAAGAGCATTATGCATTTAATACGATTGTCACGTGTTATTTGTGTAGGATATTACTCATTGTATTTACTATCTAACTCAATGAGTCTTCTCGGGTCTGAAATAATCATTACGCATCATTTGATGTTAGGCTGGATTTAGTGCTCGACCGACGGTGAGCGCGTACCGTACGCGCTGATCGTACGTCCTATTCTATATGATCGTGCTGTACGCGCGTAGGAATTCAACAGCGCTGCACTGTAGTCGTTCATACGTTTTCATTGATACAGCTACGCTCGACCGACCTCAGCGCTCACCGTCGGTCGAGCACTAAATACAGCCTTAATAATAATAACGTTTATTAAAAATATTTGAGAGCTAAGCTAACATTATCTGAAAACGTCTATTATTCAATCAAAATCAATTTATCTACTTTATTTCCTTTAGTTCAGACCTTACAGGACTCTTGGACACATCACATAAACATTTACAAAAGTAATCACTTTGATTCTTTGTTTGCTTCAATCTTTTTAAGTTAAAGAAGCGAACAAGAAACTTTTGCCTTGTTTGATTGTTAGTTTTCCAGTTGGATCAAAACTCGTCCGAAACCTTTTTATCATCTAGATATTCTGATATTTTATAGTAAGTCTATATATTTTCTTATTGCAAAGATTATATTTCACAGGTTTTATTACATTGTTGATCCCCAAACTAGGATAAACCGGTATTTCGGGGACCACCGGGTTCTTCACGTTAACCTATCAAGCTTCCTAGCGGTCCCAATCGACGGAAGGTCTATTGTTAGCAAAATTTATTATGTGAGCCGATGGTGAATATATAAGCATAGGTATACAATCTGTATATCTACGTTGATACATAAACCCTTGCTTATAGATTAGATAGGTCTGTATGACACTTAGATTAACATTGATTGTGAACGTTGGTGTAACGTTTGCAACGATGACATTGATAATGGCTTGCGAACCTTGTGATTATCATATTCATGACATTGATTTGCAGAATTGAAGTTACTGAGTTAAGTATTACGCATTTACAAATCGTCTGATAACTATAAATCCATATCAAAGAAGTCAAGTAATTAATAAATAAAACAAATAAATAATAAATAATGTTAGACAATCGACACAGCATCACATAGCCTCAAGCTAAGCCGAGTTTGTGTTATGGGCACTAGATGACTGATATACATAATACAATAGATTACATAGATAGATATTTTTATTATAATATAGCTTGTTTGCAAAAGTCTGCTGTTAGCTCAACTGTTTCAATTGAAAATACTAGTTTTTATATGATTATTTAATTATAAATCTTGACCGAAGAAATCTAAAATGACTAGGTAGGTACCTATTTTCTTCTTGCAGAGTGCGTAGTCTATCAATACATCTAACTAAAGGTCAATCAAGTACATAGAAACAAGTCCGATCTATAAAACGTTCGCATTCTATTAAAACTTCTGAAGAATGTTATGTGAGAACTGCTACCTTATTATAGGGACCGACCTTGTTACCAACCATGTTAATTGCTCATGTTTTTATTATTACTGCATGGAAACCTAGTTATTTTAACCGCAGTAGGTAGGTAACTGTTTTTAAATGGAATCTAAACGGAAACTTAAATATCTACATACATAAACTCTGGTAAATATTTCTATAATCACTGGCTGTAAAAAGAAAAAAAAACTGGTCCTGGCCAATCGAAATAGTCGACCTCATTCTAGCTATGACTATAGATAGTAATGCAGCCTTACATAATTTTAAAAGATAAAATTGCCCTTTTTCTAGGCCAATCTTGGATTCCCTTTAGGATCATAAGGAGCCACGTACCTCCTTATTGTGCGAGGTAAATAAAATAATAAGGCAGACATATTGACGACAACCGTATGTCCATAATGATTAAAAGTCTAAAGGTCGATCAAGGTCATTGATAGCGTTATCAAACCGGTTTTATCGGACGGATGAGACCACCGCGCCGCTTGTTGACGTTTTAGTTCTGAGATGTATTTCAAATTTAGTTAAGAAATTATAGGTTCAAATCTTTAATACTTTTTTTTAACTTCTTAGGATCTCACTCCACTAATCTGGTTTAGTGGTTCGTAAAATGAAGACTTCGAGCACAAGTTGGGTGCTATCTCAGCGGAATAGTGATATTGCATTTGACAACCAGTTGCACGTTAAAATTATACGGCTTAGTATCTCAAACAGTCTCGTCTAAGTCGGTAATAAAGCACTTTGATTAAGATTTTTTGATTTTCGGTAATGTAAAAATTGTGAATGAAAATATCGTGACGAATTTGATAAATATGATCAAATCGGGACAACGTGACATTTATAATCCCAATCTTTATTTATAATATTCCCATCATCTTTTATCGTCATAATATCTCAACTGATTTGTTAGAATAGGTAAACAATAATATTAAATCTTATAAAAAACTAATTAAAACTTGCTTAGTAATGGTCTGGTTTTGTTATCTTATTCTTGTAACGACACAATAAACAAAATAAAATGTTATCAGAACTTGACACATGCATTGTATCTTTTATAAGCAAATTGTATCATTCCGAGATATTCAACTCAATAAGATAAAGATAAAGATACATTTATTTAGCTCAATCAAACGCTTATACAGGCAGGCGGAACTAAATACAAGGCATTTAATATTAGATTAACTTGAATTTATAACGCCTACCAGGAAAACTGACATGAAAGATCGGTGCAAAAATAATTGAAGGAAAATTGCACGCATTTACAAAGTTATTTTATCAGACGCGACTTTTGTTATTTTAACTCCACTTTTTGTTTAGAAGACACCATAATAATTTGGAATAAGTGCGTGTGCGTAGAAAGGGGAACTCAAATCAATCAAATGTTTTGCGTCGAAAGGAGCAAAATACCTATTGGGTAGAAAAATCTTGGGTTGAATATGAAGTGATGGGCCTTACCATTTTTTTACCTTTACCAACACTTAATTTAATTTTAAGAATTATCTTCACCTAAATATTTAGTTCATATCAATGTAATAATCTACATAGAGTAGATTATTTTTAATTTAAAACTTTTTTTATCTCATAAAGAAACTTGGTGCACAACACAATGCAAGTATACTTTCAGATTACTTGCGACATAAAGTCGCGATCGAAAAACCTGTCAGTTAAACCGCAGATAAAGTGAAGCTCTACCAATGCCGTGGTTAAGTCATAAACAAGTTGATTGTGTAGGATTCATGTAAGGTCAATAACGATGTTATGATTTTCGCATTATAGAGATTACTTTGTTTATAAATCAGATTGTTTTTTTTAACTGTTATTTGTTTATTTAATTGATAAACATTTTTAATTAAATTTAAGATAAGTAGTTACCTACAATTTATGTGTATCATATAAGATCAAGAAAAGTAAGTGAGATCTCAGATAGTTAAGAGTTGTTTTCACTCTTTTAACTGTTGAGATCTTACGATGATATCAATGGGGCCAAGGGCCTTACTATCGAAAACAACATCAAAGTTTCTGGTTCGTTTTCTTGCAAACGCTAATCTTAATCTTATTTTAATGGCCAGCGACGAATCATTAACATCGATTTTCTATATCGATTGCCTAGTAGGGCCCCAGATGTCATTGAGAAAAGACAGAATTTTAATAAATACAAAGTTTCACCCAATATGTTGATCAAGGAATGCTCAACTAGAAATCTAACGGCCATGATTTAATTGTTTACGGTCGTTTCCATAATTTTTTAAGAAGTGTCTCTACTAAACTTTCCTAGATTATTGTGTGTTTTTCTTTAATAATAACATTTATAGTTTTTGGAAATGTCAGTTACTGTACCGTCGTCGGCTATATTTTATTCGTAGACGCTAGGCTAAAAATTAACTTAATATTCTATTTTACTAATAAAACTTTCAGAAAATAAATTTAACGAATTATTAAAGAGATAAAGGATCGAAAGCTTAATTAAACACAAGAAAGTTATATACTTTCTGTTGAAAGTTTTATTTCTCGAACAAATTTAAAAGACGACTAATTTATAACTATACTAAGTTATATAACCTTATGAATTTAAGTTAAAAATAAAGGATAAAAGAAAAACTACAGAAAAATCTAAAAACTACAGAAAATCGATCTTTTTATTATGATCAGCGCACTTGGCAGCCGGATACTGGTAACACTGACACATACCTCTAGTAATAAAATAATCAGATGAATGTTCCGCAAGACATGACAGTTCTATAATCATAATTATTAATGCAGGAAATGAACTTGAAAGCTCAGCCTTTTGCGGACGGTTGATAGAGGTTGTATTGGCAATGAACTCTATATTTGTTCAAAGCTACTGCTTTAGGCCACACCCGACAAAAAACAGGTCCGTTAAAGGTAAGTTTTGTGTGAAAGAATTGCCAACCAATTGCCGTTTGTTGCCAACAAACTGCATTAGGTTGGCAATTCTTTCATCTAATTTGGTTGGCATTTCTTTCATCTAATTTGAATTTTCTTTTTTGTAGCATAGGTGATTTTATCGTGCGAGTTTTTAGCCGAGAGCTTTCTGATTAGAGTTTTGATTGTTCGTATTTAGAGTTATGGGAGATGCCACTCTCAAATTTATCCATACCTATTGTTTAGCTAGTTTAAGTAGTTCTATAATTTGTGGTGTTTTGAAAGATGTTACAAACTCATTTGCAAAGCAAAAATATCGACAAATGTATTTTGAATAACGTTCCAAACTGATCCAAAGAACACGACCTTATTTTATACATATTGATGCCCATAATTGGAAAACATTTGATGAGCAATTTTTCAAGATCACGATTTCTTATGCCTTCCCATTTTAGGAGTTTCCTTAGTAAACAGGAAATAAAAGATTAAATCTGCAGAAATATTAAGCAGTAAAGCCTGTGACATGTTTCTTTCGATACATTGGAATTATTAACTCTTCTATAGAATTCATACATGCATTGGTTATATCACCAAACCCATAGGTATTTCTAGACCTACTTGATACATCGTCGACCAAATCTTCAATTTCCATCAGGTGAGATCGTGGAAACAGCGGTGGTCTTTCACTGATAAAAAATAACTAATGTAGAGCAAGTAACATCTTAAACTACAATACAACCTCTTTCATTGAGTGTGCCGCCAGCGGCGAGTCCCTTCTGTTCCCTAAATCAGCAAGCAAAGATTAATTAAATTTACGCTTAGAAGGGTATGTAATTTAGCCCATAGTTTATTCAAAACGCATTTGTCAAGTCTATTCTAAGAAGACGTGACACCGAAATTAAATTAAGATTTATGCATGTTGGCTGCAGTTTCTTTTGGCCGTGCATTGAAATATTTTCATTCTGCGAACAGAGTTATTCAGAGGAAAACAATAGGGAAAAATACCCACTTCACATCCAATCATAATGATGCGGAACAATAACAAAAATGTCATTACATAATATGGAATTTTTATTGCGAAGATAAAAAATATAATAAAATCTGAAATGAATATTTTTCTAGTTTCCTTAAGCAATTAGCAAAAAGTTTTGTTGGCATGTCGACGATTTTATCTTGTAAGATTAACTAGGTGTGTTTGTTTGATGTGGTAAAGTAGAGCAAACTCTGATGGGTCGTAAAATTATGACAATTCTTATATTTAGACAAGAGGAAGCTGCCATTCATCTTTTTCACTTGTAGGTATTCTTGACGCGTCCCCAAACAAACCGACGAAAACTTTATGATACTTTTATTAACACAGAAAATTTCAATTAAATAACCAATAACTAATAGTTAAAACAATTTAGCTAAGTGCAGACTGTTCCAAACAAACTACAGGTAGCTCAACTGATCCATATCAATACCGGTTGGAAGTGTACCCAAGATGCTGGCTGCATTACTTCGCTGTATGGCAATGCTGATGCGCTGTGCCAGATACTCTCCAGCTCTCGGGTCACGACGGTCGCTTCGACCAGACGTTCAGGTATTTTTTTAAACAAGAGTTTCTCGGTACCACATGGACCTATTCCAACGCGAGCAAATTTGTAGACATTTGAATTCAATTAAACGTAAAAAGTTTTCTTGGGATTTAAGTAATTTGAATACCGTATCTACCTACCTTCATATTAGGTACTTTAATGATAATTATACATTGTGGATTTCGATCACAAATGAATTAATATACTTAGTCCGCGTGCGCGTGCGCGTTCTGGGCCTTTGTTCTCTATTGTTAATCTAAACGCGTTATACAGTGGTTGGATTGTAAATTATACTCTAGTATATTAATATTAATTTGAAATATGTATTCTAGACAGCGACGCAAAAAAGGCATAATCCTCTGTGTTCAAAATATTAGTAGAACTAGCAGTATAGAATTAGTAGGAAGTAGGATATGATTTTTGCCGTGTGGTGCCGGCATAGAATTTCACCACCCCATCTCTTCCCGTGGTTGTCGTAAGAGGCGACTAAGGGAAACAAACCGGGGGGCGGGCAGCAGCGCCCTCTGCAGAACAACTCCACCGAACTGCGATCCCCAACCCGCATGCCCAGCGTGGGGATTATGGGCATTAACCCCCAAATGATAATGCCATCTATGGTGCTCATAAGGGGAAGCCTATGTCCAGCAGTGGACTATTATAGGCTGGTGATGATGATGATGAGGATATGATTTAACGTAGAATACATATAATAATATTTATTTAACAAGGTTCGGTTCCATTTTGATCGCACGCAGAATATCTTGGTCGATCAAAGCCTTGATTAATGATGGTTGACTATTTAAATTTTCATGGTTTTTCTTTGTTAATAGTTTCATAATGCCTGACAATTATTAATTTATTATTTGTGATAATTCGTTTTGCAATAAACTATTCTATTATATTTGCGACAAATATTTCTACGATCTGCAGCTATTTGTTCAGGGTTTTCTCTATGTATTATAAAAAATATATAATACTAGCAGCCCGCCCCGGCTTCGCACGGGTATTTTACAGAATTTTAAGTTCTTACATACACACACGTTAGATTGTATTATGTATATCAGTCATCTAGTACTCATAACACAAGCTCTGCTTAGCTTGGGCCTAGATGATGCTGTGTGGATTGTTTAGCATTATTTATTCAATGAATATTTATTTTATTCGAATATGCTGATCAAATTCATGTTACTTAAGCTAATAAAACTTCCTTAAGGAAAATACTTACACCTACATTATTTTATTCAAACGACGCTTGATTAACCGGGCTATCGTATATGGAGGGTTATGTTTTTATCTGGGATGCACTTTTATGGGAAGTAGAGCAACTGCTCTCCCACTCCATTCAGGCTAATGTTTGTTATCTTGTTATTATAACGGCAGTTACTCAATGCAATAAAATCTATATCTATATCTATACAAATATTATAAAGAGGAAAGATTTGATTGTTTGTTTGTTTGAATTGAATAGGCTCCGAAACTACGGGACCGATTTGAAAAATTCTTTCACCATTAGAATCCATCATTATTTTCAAAAACTTAGGGATCCGCATGAAAAATTCAATAATTAAACCGTGCGCTATGTATTCAACCTCTTTTTCTATTATGGCTCCGCGCCATAATAGAAAAAGAGGTTGAATATATAGCGCACGGTGCTTGCTTTTTCTCTACGGCCAGTGTCAGTTATGGAGTGTCGAGTCAATGTCAAAAACCCCAATGCTGTTAAATCTTGTTAAATTCATTCGCTGAAATGTCACACAAAACTATCGGTCACCGGGCTATGTTGCCAGCGTTTATCCTTATAGATTCTATTAGAGATCAAGATAATATGAATATAGTTTACAAGACGGCAGAATGATCGATGCATAGAATGACGTCATAAACTTCTACCATACTTGGACTTTAGAGTCGCCGCACACGGGCTACAAGCGACAACCACAAACGGCACGAAGCGAGGCAAGGCGAGGCGAGTCCATAATGTATGGAAACTACAGGAAATATGGCGGTGGTGGCATTTTGTTGCTGTGACCGATGGCCCGTGTGCGGAGACCTTAAGGTCACTTCTATACATTCAAAATTGATCATGCCCTTCCCCCTAACTACCTTATCGTGATCCCTGACTCTGTTAACTCAAAGGCGCTTGACCTTTAGTTTGAGTTTAACCATGCCCTTCATACTAACTTATAACTAGGCATATTTTCTATCCCAGGATATAGCGAGGGGGCATCAACCTAGCAATTGGATCAAATTCAGTGGTCGTCAACCTTTCTTTTGATGAGCCGACTGTCATACTACACCGCCTGTCAGTTTTAAGTATACATTTTTTGCTGGCATAGTTTAATAGTTCAACAGACAGAATGACGCCTGAAAACTTTAATAATAGAGGTATTATTTTGTTCGTAGGGTCATTAAACTGGTAGATTGATTGTTCGCAATGGTTTTTTGCTGGTGATGAGTGTTGCCGACATTTAGATTGACATGTGTTGGACATGTGTTTGATTAATGAGAGCTTGTGAGAATTAATGTAGCAAAAATGGCTAGATAATTTTTCCTCAAATAATGTAAGGTAGTAAAACATTTACTGTGGGAGCTTCATAGGACCTATTTAGACAGGACTTGCGTCAAGATTTGGAAAGACGCGTGCGCAATTTCTCATGTAAAATATTTGTCGTTTACATCATGACGGTATTCTATGATACAGCTTTTTTTTAATATTTTTAACCTAGATTGATTTTTTTCTACTCAGTTGAACCTACTCTCATTGCAATCTAAAAGATTTTTTCATTATGTCAATCAAATAACTAAAGACCATTAAATCCAATATGGCGGATCAATTTCCACCAGACAGCCTGCCGCCAGTTCACAGTATAGGAAACAGTTCAAGTTCATTGAACTGGCTTTAACGGTCTCAACAATTAGTAGCAATGATATTAACCTGATAACCCGAGGCGATAAGGCAATAAGTATTTATTATACTAAGCTAAAAATATTACGACGCTAGAAAGCAGGCCATTTTTTTGGGTGCGTCGATGCCAAATGAATATTAGACTTTTTGTGATTTAAATGAGACGAAAATGTTTTAAAGATTTCGCTTTGTTATTTTAAGATTCAGAACAACGATTTAAATTGTGATTGCTTTTTAGATAGTCTTTGTTAGAGCTTTCATAAAAACATATGCTTTAATATTTTTGGGAGATTATTGATAGAGACATTTACTCTACGAACAACACAATCAAATCAAGTTTAATAGTGAATGCTACATAACTTGATTTAGATTTTGTTCGTACCGTGCAAGACGCTCAGCATTGTGCTGGCTGCACATTGATGTATACACCCCCCAACTAGCACACAAGCGCTATAAGAAGCTACAATAGCGGTACAGCAGGGAATTATAACCAAAGATTTAAATCTTTGATTATAACGTCTTAGCCTCCTGAAGTAAGCGCTACAGTAGCGATAGAGAACTTCTCAAACGCTCCTTTACCCCAAGAACCATCTGGCCAGCGCTGGTCTCCAGAAGAAACCAGAATAATCACGTCACTTCCCTCTTTATCTTAAAGAGCTGGAAGACAGTCTATGGCTCAAAAGTAGAGCATACCTACTAAGATAGATAAAATTATTTATTTGGTTCACAAAAATAGACAGCACAGAAGAAAAACTAAACATAGACAATAAAATAAACAAGGAAAAAAGGAAAAAAGGAAATCTTTACTCAAGCATCGGTATTTGAGCAAGCTATTGATAATACAGGATTTAAACCCTTTGTAACTATCGATTAATAGAACCAAAATTAGAACAAGTATTTACAATTGAAACAATTCAGCTAATTGCAGATTGTTGTAACTGTCGGCAGTAAACGTATTAACGACCCAAATTCAAATTGGAACATGCTCCAGGAATACTTGTGCCCAAGTAGGTTATACAACGTAACTTGCCAAGTTGTTGTTTATAATGTTTATATAGATGTGCTTTGTTTCGACTGTTTGTTTGTTTGTTGAAAGTTAGGTTTACAGAAGTATGAACTGAAGTTTGTTTCGAAGGTTTATTGTTGTTGTTTCTAAGCCGATTTACCTAACTGTACCTATACCGGCTAATAATTTTTAAATAGTAGAGACCAGCGAAACAAGCTTTGTTTTTCGTCTATGGTACACTTGAATTTAAGATAAAATACTTAATTTAAGTTTTAAGATAAGGTACTTTATTTGTTGTTACGCCTAGTCAAAACGCGATTAAGACCTTTTGCAAGGTTAGGCTTGTTTCTCTGGAGACCGAGTGTAAAGGTGGATTTCCATGTGTACTGAGAGAGCAGTAGGTACACTAGCAAACATTGAACAGGATTTCAGCCTATAATAGTCCACAGTTGGACATAGGCCTCCCCAATGAGCGCCATAGATGGCATTAAGGGGAGGATTTACACGATTTACTGCGAATTATTTAATAAAAATAATATAAACGTAAATCATCTACCTACTTAAATGGACATACAATACAATTTTAGATTTAAAAATATTGACGTGGTGAGCTAAAAATTGTTGGAATCAATAAATCATTCCTGTAGATAGGTAATATCATTTTATTCAATAAAAAATACAATTCATTTTAAATTCAATTTCCCCCATTTCATAGATATCATCAACTCTATCTATAAAATTGTCTATGCCTCACCTCATTAGATCGCTGATCGAATGCCCATCGATTCAGTTGCACAATAGTGGTCCGACAGGTGCGGGACCGGTTGCAACGGTAGCTGGTTATGTTCCTCGGGTATCATATCAACGGTGGAGGATATATTCTAACTAATATATATTCTAGTTTAGTCCGTAGGATTTAACTAGCCTGGACGGAATAGGTGCTAAATTCCAGTTTAGTCCGTGATTTATAGTCGCGAGGGAACAGGCGCTTAAAACAAAAAATAAATAAAAATAAAATAAATAATGATGAACAGTCAACATAGCATTATCTAGCCCTAAGCTCAGTAGAGCTTGTGTTATGGGTTGGCATAGTAGAGCTTGTGTTCTGGGTGGCTGGATGAGAACAGGCGCTTAAAACAAATAATAAATAAAAATAAAATAAATAATGTTGGACAAACGACACAGCATTAGCGCCAAGTTCAGAGAGCTTGTATTACCTATGGATAGTTTTTGAGCCGGCCCAGCTGCTTTTGCCTATTATAAGACGTCCTGTAATAATACAGTCGTCTTTCAGTAAAAGCGCTGGATAAAACAAGCGCCGTAAAAAACTAGAGACAAGTAAATCTAAAGGCAAGCTTGTGTATCTAGTTCAACCTATTGATTTGATATAAACGACTGCTTTGAGTTCTGAGAAGACTAGCACGCGGATGTGTTGTAGGTCGATAGGACAGCTAGGTAGGTCGGTACGTATGAACATGTATCTATCTATCTTGACCTGGTGAACCAAAGACCCTAATTTGGAAAGCGCAAAAGTTATATATGGGACTTCCCAAAAAGAAGTTTTCTTTCAGGGTTAATGAATGAATGAACGGTTTGTTGGAAATAATGTTTACATAAAGTAATATAATTTTAGAATTGAGTAGGTACCATATAATATTATTAAATGATAAATTTTATATCTAAATTAAAACCAAAACGCACAAAAAGCGGCCTTATTGCTTAAAGCAATTGTATGATACGTTCCTTTAATATACAACAACTTACTCAGTATCGTAAGAATGTTCATATAGAATGACACTCGCTTTTAATCAATCGAATAAATCTTGGTTTGTTTTATTTTTTGTACATTATCTACTTCAGTTTTTCTGTACCAAATTATACTGGGACCCAATAAAGTACATACTTTATTGTGTTTTTCACAATTCTTATAATTATGCAGGTAGTAATTGCACCTAGAACTGTGCTAGAGCTAAACTTTGGTTATTTTTGTAAACCTTTTCTAGCTATAGTGTTATAGTTATATAGTTTTTTAGATATACATATGTAGCTATACTTGTGTACTAGTACATACAAAATAGAAAAGTGCACAACAAACAAAACGGCTAAATCCGTAAAGATATAAGTGAAGTAATCTAAAAATATACGTTTTATCATAACTACGACAACGATAAGATTTCAGATTTGATATGATAGATAACTATGCATTACTACCTACTACATTATAATAATATGATAAATAAATAAATAATAATTATTTCCGGCAACATTATTCAAAGACGTAAATAATTAAAAACTTAAGTAGCCCCCTATAAAATATATTTTATAAAGGGCTAAGTTTTTAATTATAGGTATATATACCTACATACCATATACTAACATACATAAAATAAACCTATTTCATAACTACCACGTGTAGTGTCTGCTATAATAAGTCAACGATTGTGAAACAATTTTTTTTAAATGTCTTGTCATTAGGCTCCTAAACTCCAAAAATGGGCCCGCTTTTTATGATCGATTTTTGTGTATTTATTTTTAAAGAAAGCGACTTGTCTATAAGTCTATGCTCTCCCTACCTACCAGTCTTGCTAACACCATCAATTATCGCCTTCGTATAAATATTTGTGCATCTGTGACGCATGCCGCTAATTTTGGACATGTTAGCACAGTTTTATGTTCATCGTCCGTTTTTATTACGTTTGATGCAATGTAACACTGTAGAATCGACGCCCACGCAGCTAAGTTTACTGACTTATTTAAGGTTGAGTATTTTTTGAAGTACAGGCTTAAGGTCAACATAAAAATTAAATCTTTAAGATGTCACAAAATTGGTGGAAATATAAAAGTAAGAAATACTTAAACAAAAGTGAGATATCTTTAGTTATTTTTGTTGTGAATAAAATTTTGAGTGTGTTATATCGTTATATGAAATTTATGATATGTTTTATTGTTACAGGTACGTGAATTCGTCTTGACAGCCATGATTAGGTACTGAAACATCAAATAAAGGTAGACCAAAATTTAACAAACTAACAAATTGTTCTGAATATTGCAAAAACTGGGCCTCTGCCCAGCAGAGCATTAAAAAGGGCAAAATATGCGTAGATTGCTAAGCAGATAAAAGTAAACCGTACTGATGAAAAAACAATTACAACTATTTACTAAAGTCATATCTAGGCTTGCTGACGTTTGGGACACAATATTTTCGGACACTTTGTCCGAAATGTCACTTTTCATTTTAAATAATATTTATATGACATTTCGGACACCATCAAAATATTGAAGCTGTTTTGTACAGTCAGCTAGAAAAGAGAGCCATCACCAGGCAGAGTGCCCAGAATGCTGGCAGTATTGCCAGGTTCGATGGCGATGCTAATTCGTTGACCGAAATGAAAGCCAGTATTCCGATCACTGTGGACTCTTTGATATTTGTGAGGTCTTTATATATTGCGTGTGCCCCAGAGAAGAACCGATAACCGCTGGGGTAAACGTGTTCTTGAGTGGAGACCGCGACTTGGTAAACGTAGTGTAGGACGCCCTCCGGCCAGGTGGGATGACGATCTGCGAAAGACTGCTGGCAGATGCTGGATGCGACAAGCCGAAGACAGGGCGCTATGGCGCTCATTAGGGGAGGCCTTTGTCCAGCAGTGGACTAACATAGGCTGATGATGATGATTTAGGTAGAAGACATCATCATCTGTAAGCTTCTCTGTACTGGTATCTGTAGGCTTTTGTTGTCTTGAAAAATAGTCAGCATTTGCATGTTCAGTTGTTTTTTTGTTTTTACATCATAATCAAAACCAGCTAAAAATTGGCATAGTGTAGTGTAGTGTGTGCCCCAGGACCCCAAGGGACTTAGGGTATACCCAAACGGCTCAAATAGATCACTGCGGGCGGTCACGATTAGAGTGTTTACTGACATTGTATTTGATGAATTGACAGCCGTCAATTGTTTCGAAAATAGCGCATAGACGTCATTTATCGAAAGAACGGAAAGAACCGATGCAGTTTAAAAAGGTTCTATTTTTCGTAACTATTGCCTATCGCTCAGCATTATACTCCGATAAATAAATATTATGTGCATATAGCTACTGCGCGCTGGCGCTGGTTTTATGCGACTCACATTTTGCGTGTGTTTGAATTTTTGATTATTTATTTTAATATTCTAGTAAAGCCAGGATGAACTACTAGTATTAAATAATACAAAGAGTTATTCAAGGAGACAAGTTATTGATATACTTATATTCAGTTATTTTATGTTTTCATTGAATTTGTTGTTTACTGAACGAATGATAGGTATACATTTTTATGGGTTTGTTTTGATGACAATGTTTTTCATGTCTAGTTACCTATCATCATAACGTCGTAGCATTTCTAGAGTTGAGTTTCACAGTGCAAAGTCCACTTTAATGTTTATAGAATTATCTTAAGTTTTTAATCTTAAATAATTTATATATTTTGATTTGATTGTAATAGGTACTATGTATATAGGTTGATAGCTAGTAGCAAAAGCTATTATTGGGATTGGTTGTTTTGAACAAAATGATAGCAAAAATGTACCTATGTCCAAACCACAATGCATCATCGGCATTGCCTTAAAGTGAGACAATGCAGCCAGCATTTTGGGTCAGTTGACCTACCTGTACGTTTTTTTGCAACAGTCTGAAGTTAACTCAATTGTTTCAATTATGAATACTAGTTCTTAATTTATTTACTTAATTGTAATTCTAATTATACACTCGGAACCCCACAATACATGGACAATATACTTAATTCTTTAGTGTCATAAAAGCACAACAAGATAAAACCCTAGTCTAATCAATAGGACAGCTTAGTCACAATTGAAAATATAAATAGGCTAATTGAAACGTGTTTAAGCACCATACAATTAATCTATTTGATATAACAAACGTGCTGTTCCATAGTAAACAATACAATACTGACCTATGATACTCAAACTTTTCCACTATGACTCACTCGGTGTTCTATGTTAATTCATTGAATACATTGGATTTCAGTCTTCGGTGTTTTTCAGTTCATGTGCTCTTTTGATACTTTTTTCTCCGCTACGCAGTTTTCTACTTTTGCGGTAGTCGGCCCTTAATTGTACCTTATACATTAAGTTATGTTCCCAATGTTAGAAATGTTTAAAGATCTTTGTATCTGTATTTTTATTTGTACTTTTGAAAAGTGACATCGGTAAGTATTATCTACCCCTTATTCATAACTAGCTTTTGCACGTGCCTACGTCATATTAGCTTTATGCATGCCAAATTTCAGCCCGATCCGTCCAGTGGTTTGGGCTGTGCGTTGATAGATCACTATGTCAGTCAGTCACCTTTGAGTTATATATTTACATAGATATTCTGTTAACTTGAAACACGGTTATTTGTCTTTCTGTCTTTTCCAAGACGACATAACTAGTTTTATCACTCTAAGAACACTGCTTATGCTTAGCAGCTGTTTTCAGTTAGCAGATCATGGATAAGGAGTTTATATAGTACTATTATATTATATTACTATACATAATATTATATATTATATGTATAATATTATTAACGCGAAAGTTTGTAAGTATGGATGGATGTTTGTTACTCTTTCACGCAAAATCTACTAAACTGGTTTTGATGAAACTTGGTACACACATAGTTTATTACCTAGAATAACACTATGTACCTTTTTATCGCGAAAATCCTACGGGATCGGGAGTTACGAGGGTGAAACCGCGGGCACTCAGCTAGTGTAGGTATAAGAAAAGTTTACATGACCCACAGTTACCAAGAAAGCTATCTATGTCGTCATTTGCACATACATCAAATAACGTTATTGAGGACTTTCTTAGTAACTTCAACCTTCGATCTTGTCCTCAGTTTTAGCTAAACAATGCTATCAGTTGATCTGCCTCCTCTAGATAGTTTGCAATATTGTGTAGATAACTCACCAGTTTCAATAAAATTATTCGACCGCTGCGCTGGCGCGATGGGCGAAGGTGCGCCTGCGACGCAGGAGGTTGCGGGTTCAATTCCCGCCTCAGGACAACTGTTTGTACGATCTGCAGATATTTGTTCAGGGCGTTCTGGTCGTTTTCTATGTATAATAAAAAATATCTATCTATGTAATAATATTGTATTATCTATATCAGTCATCTAGTACCTACTCATAACACAAGCTCTGCTTAGCTTGGGGCTAGGTGATGCTGTGTGGATTGTCCAGCATTATTTATTTATTTATTTATAATTACTATGAACTGTTTATCCAAACAAACAATAGTTATCACTCATACTCGTCAAACTCTCATGACATGAGTATGGCAAGAACTCGGGTCCCGTTACAAGACCACTGATGCTATGTATGTACTACAACATTGGACTGTTTTACACAGTTCCGGTAATGTAATAAAGGTATTAGAAAGAAGCTAAATATTTAAAACTATTTGTAATATTATGATTAATCGTAGGTACTTAACAAAAGACATATCACATTAGTGACAAAACTGTAGTATGCCCTCTCCTATTTGCACGCCAGAAGTGGCAAAACATGACCTTCATGTTTTGCTCATCAATTGTAACATAATTTTATGCCCACACCATGCTTATAGTGATGTTTTAAACAAGTAAATGATTATTATTCTTATTCTTATAACATCATAATATCGTAGAGCATTAAAGTAGTTTATTGAAGTATGCCACCTCACGGTAGAACTTTAAAAAGTTCAGGAATATATGGAGACGATTTCTAATTTTGTTTAAATAAATATCATCTCATAATTGTACTGTATGCGAATCAGTTATCTAGTACTAGCCAAGGAACTTATACCCAAAGGTTGGGTATATGTTCCTTGGTACTAGCATTATTTATTAAACTATTTAAACTACTTCGGATCACGGAACCCGGTTAGCAGACTTAGCAGTCTCACAATTGTCGTTGGTCCTTTTTGTTTACAAAATAAACGATAGGACATAGCAAGTGAAAACAGAAGCTTAGAAGGTATGTTATAACAACTTGGTGTTATGTTATACTAGAAGACATGTTATGGAGTATAGAATGCCCTTGTAATGTGATAGTGTTTGTTACAAATAGCCACGTGGAGGAAGAACGTGCAATATGGCGCGATGGTCTCATATTCACCGCCATTTTCATGCGTTATTTAGAACTGCACGTACCAACAGTAACTGAACAACACCTAGCACATTGTCATGCCTTATTTAGAAAGGCACGTTAGCTCGGTGTATAGCATGTGTTGATACAGTTCTGTCGAATGAAAACCTTAATAGACTGCGACGAAATATTAGGTATCATTCTGAGCTACAGAAGGGACGTGTAAATAAATAAATAATGCTGGACAATTCACACAGTATTATCTAGCTCCAAGCTTAGCAGAGCTTGATTTATTGGTGCTAGATAACTGATTTACATAACAACTATAATAGTACGTAGAAAGATATTTATATTTGCAGATCGTACAAATATTTGTCCCGAGAGGGGTTCTTGTAAACATGCACACTGATATTGTCTAAGTGCGTATATTGTACCTAAGCCTAAAGAAATAAAGTTTTCTGATGCTACTGCTATTACATCCTTTCGAACTTGCTGACATTCTTAACTGAATCTGAACGACACTTCGGTAAAATGTCAAATGCTTTTCTTCCGTTTGCATTGTATCTACATAGACTTTGCTACAATATTGCCCTATGAAAAATTATGAAGGAACTTCAATAAATATCAAAGTACATAAAACCCAAATTCATTACTCTATCCTCAAAACAAAGGCCAATAAAACTACAATAAACTTAGTTTACTGTCAAAATAATAAATATATTTCATTTAACTGCAGCCTTGCTTCAAATTGGTTTCAATTTACCCCTTGGATTATTAGGAAGTTAAATTTAGGAAGTTATTTAAAACAAAGCTGACCTACCATAAATGTTTCGACATTCTAACGTATCGTGTTTCTGCTGTCGTGCATTTGCTAGAATGGCAGGTACTTAGGTTATTTTACGGTTTTCATAGTATTTATGCACACAAGCTCAAAATTATCGTGAGTTTTGAAACAAAAGTCACGATAATGTTTCATAAGCCTTAGTAACGATTATTTGCACCTCATTATTATGTATACCTTTACTACTACTAGTGTTATGTTATCTGTGGTACTACCATAGACGTCCGGTTATCACCAATAATAGTAGGTCTTTGTAGAGCCTTTAAAGCCGATCAAAAAACAAATAATTAATCATCTATCATATGAAGAATCATCTATTGTCTAAGCATGGAACTTCAAAATGAAATTTACTCGTAACTTCAGCTCTGATGGTGTGTGAAAACCAGATAAGCTTTTTCATATAAGTATTATGTGCTGATGTTGCATCACAGTCAAAGCTGATTCAGCATTCAATGACAACACGTTTAAGGAGTACTTTATACACAATAAGCAGTATAGGTCTCGGCAAAAGTTCTTGGCACATTCCTTCGCAAACAACATTCATTCATCACTGTTCTTCACTATCATATTCCAGAGATGGTACTCAAGGCACGTGTAAACGTTTGTAGTGCATCTATCTAATTAATGTTTATGTAAACTTCCACTGGTCTATACTATTATTAGTACATATAAAGTTTGTTGGTTTGTTTGGATGTCGTGGGTGATCTCATTAACAACAAATCCGAGTCCTACAGCCGCCAGCTGTTCATACGCAGATGAATAGCGTATGAACAACCGACGGTAGAGATTATTGTTATTCACTGACTCTACGTTCTACCAATCAATATCACAAACCCGCTCGTGTGGTCGCCAGGTCTTATTTTCATTTTATTCTTAATATTACTCACATTTGTTTTGAGACTCATCTGATACGAAATTCAAGAACACCTATGTGATACCCAATGCATAACTAAAGATTAATCTCCCACTCCTAAGATTTTTGTTCGTTCGGGCATAGTTGTGTTCAAGTTTATTTCAATCCAAAACTTTTTATTGAAAGGGGAGTCAGGTACCACTAAAGATACCAATTTTAAGAATAAAGACCTGGTCACCACAAAATAGTACGCCATTTGTGCAGTTCACACAATGATAGTGAATTATCAATAACCCTGTGTAAAATTAAGTCGTCAACGTCGATTTACGAAGATTTATTACCGTTTGTCACGAACAACCGACTGTATAACTTCTTTCACTGATTATAACATATATTTATACTGAGTGCTGTCTTATTTAACCCGGTAGGTAGGTACTCTAGGTAGTTACCACGCGAGGAAAACTACGACCAGAAGCTTAGTAGATAGAATTTGCAATGTGCTACGATAATACTGTCATGCAAATTAATTATATCAAGGCTAAATGATCAGAGTAATTGGTTTGTTTTCAGGAAGCGTGGTCTATTGAGTGTTGGCGCTTTTTATTGTGTTGATCGTAGTTTTCATGATTATAATGATGATTTCGTGGAATCATTTTGGTTTCTGATCCCAAACATTGAGGGTCGTTATTTCTTATCCGCGCGCTTTCCGTGATATTTGCATGCATTCTTCTTTATTTAACGCTAGTGTCTCTAAAACAGGGACTGTTTTTCCTTCTTTTTGATTTAATTTAATATGCCTAATTCCTAGGGGCTGTGTTATTTTTTACGCTCCCCAATTAATTACGATAATACTTATTGTAAACAATTTCAAGGTTATTCAGCATCGATTTTACGGCAATGAATTCATTGACGTCCTCTACTTTTAAAATAACTGTATTTCAGTTTTGAGTTTTCCAACATTTCGGCACAAGTCTGTTAAAATAGTTTCAAAGGTTTTGAATATTTATTTATATTAATAGCTAAAAGATATTGAATATCACGACTATAGTTATGATAGATTTGTCTGGTAACTCTTTTGTTCGCCAAAACGGTTCGTGTTGGTAAACTAGTTTTGATACCTAGATATGGCCTGGAAAAGATCACTCACAATGATACGGCCGCCGTTTAAACTTCCTCTATTCTGATCATGTCTCTTTCTTTGTTTTATTTATTAAAATATTTTTTCTATTCTATTTTATTCTATAGGTACTCCTACATGCCGGCTATTTTGTACCTCGGAAAACTGGCCGCGAAGTCGCATGTAGAAGTTATTGCAGTTATAAAAGACATTTTTCATTGAATATAACCAGCAATAACTATCCAGTCGGAGCTTTAAAACGAAATAATTTAACCAAAAGACATCAAAACTAACCATCTTGCGCAAATAATGAAACACATTCACTGCTTTTGATCAATGGCCAGCATCTGCACATCTCTATTGTTCTATTTTATCTATTTGATTGGGAAAGCGGAAAGTTTCAGTCGTCGATCTATGGAGAGTTGCCAGAGAGGGGTTTTAGTAATACGCATTGAACAACAAGACTCGGCATGTAGCCGAAAAGGGGTGATTTTGTGAAACCAGATGAAACGTCGGAAAAAATAGTTACTGGTCGATCAACGCGATAAATGCTCGTGAATATTTAAAATAATTAATAAGGACAAACTTCTTCCCGACTCTTGACTTCGGGTTCGGACTTTCAAGGAAATGCGTCAGTCTTAAATAACATACGTAATTGATTTTTTACACTGTAATAGATGCTCTTCAATTGTCTCTAGATCATGAGCATAAAGTTTTCATAGCATAAAAATAATACGCTGGCTTTGATTATTATTCCAATTTTTTTTATTCTTAATTCTTATTTCAAAGAGACCTTGACTTAGTTAAATAGTTGCCATACATGCCGATAAAGTTTTACGAGATTTATTTACTCTACCTCGTGCTCTACGTTTTTCAATTCTTTAAACATAGTTACGTATAATTGTTTTATAATAATATAATTGTTTTATAATAATACTTCTTACATACAATGCAGCTGCTATGTCTCTTCAGGATCTATTTTGTTTTTTGTCTACTCTCTCTAATCTCTTTTCCTTCTAAGATGTTTTTCTTTCACACGGTTGTTTGTATGTGTCGGCTTTCTCTAAGCCAATTCGGGGTATTTACTGTATTTATTTGCTTAATCTTCATTGCATTGAAATATTAGACTTGACTTTCGCGATGGCAAACACGTGGCTTTTGTCAGATCAAGTTTCTACTTTCTATTTATATGAGAGACCGGTTTTGGATGACCTTTACGCCATTGTTATTGTTGGAAGCTTTTCGGTTATGATTATTAGGTACCAGGTTAGATAACACGTGTCTCCAACACAGAATAGATGATAGCTGGAGTTTCTAGGGACCTAAGCATCAGCTTTGTGATTCTAGCTAAACAAACAAAGCATGTGCATCTATTGTTATGGTATCTAGATAGTTAATATTATGATTGCCTATACTTTAGCTCTCTATTTAAGTACACTAGAATACAAATAGTTAGGTAGTATAGAGTAAAATAAAGACACTTAATTTTTTTCAAACTTAATGAGAATATAGGTGCATATATTCCTTCCCAATCCATAGCATTGTTACATCACTCTCAATCATCAATTTAGTAGCAGTAACATTAACCCCAAGCTGTCTGAACCTGAACCATCTAGCCTCTACAACGGTTTTCTATGGTTTGGAATGTTTCCAAATTGACACAAATACACGGAAGGTATCCACTGCTATTGTTTCAGCCAGTAGACATGTATTGTTCTCATTCTATAGATAGGTTTATCGAAGACTTGGAACAATCTAACACTTTACCAGAGATAATAGACTAGAGTGAGTTTTATATTTTATCTATGACTACGCAAACAATAGTCGCGGTAAGGAACAAAGGAATGATAAACAGATAGCTCTTTGGCTAGGGCAAAATGCTTTTGTAGTCAACTTTATAATACTGCATACTTCCGTGGGTGACATGATTAAACATTCTGAAAGAAGCTTTATTCTTGAGCTAAAGCACCCTACAAAGTAAACAAGTCGTTTCAAAGTTGAGCCTCTGTATAATTCCTATTTTCGTGCGTAGCAACTGCGTAGTATCCTTGAGCTCCCCTGGTTCCGGGTTCGTTGCCAAGGACCCTCGACAGGGACAAGCCTACATAACAGAGAGAGAAAGATAGAAAACAAAGGTGACCCTGAACGTAAATGGCCCACTCCCGGATCGATATGAGGATAGGGAGGGACATTTTCGGGAACTTTGATGCGTAAGGTTCTTCAAAAGAATGAAAGCAGGAAGGTGGGGTAGGGACTGTAGGGAGAGGGGGAGAAATGCGTAGTATAGTAATATCTCCAGCAAAAGGTCGGAGGTGAAGGCAGGGGAATAATGCGGGTGCTTACGTAATTTCGGAGGGTTAGGATATGTTCCGCTGGGTTTGTGTAATGAATGGAAGATTTGTTCCAGTTTTCGGTTATGAGATACGGAAAAGAACTCAATTCCAAGGCCTTTCTAATATCAAGTCACGTAAAATTCAGAATATAGAAAATTGCAGTCTATGTAGGTACTGTTTATTTATCAGTTTCAAGTCAATACCTCCAACATGAGCCATATAATTGATTCCTCGGAATGTGCCGATAGTGCCAAGTTTATATACGATATACTTACTTATAATTGCCGATATATTATGCTTATACATTTTCGCTGATGTGATACTTGTAGATATTCTATCTGGCGGCGGCGTAACAAAAACATCGTTGAACTATACTAGCACCAACTTATAGTAAGCAATTAAATTAACAATAAAATTCATCAAATCAAAAAAATCAAAATCAACGTGCTTTATTTCCCTTAGACCTTACAGGACTCTTGGACACGTCACATCTTTGTGAGTAGGTACTGTGAGTAAGTTAGATTTTGTGCCAGAGATTGATTTGTTGCATTACACTTATTCGACCTAATCACGGAATGATTCAATGGATTCAAAATTATAGGCTATTCCATGAAGAGAAAGAAATTTAAGGTGGAAAAAATGTCGTAAGTGGAATAAATCTGCAAAAACCTGCAAAATACACGTGTCACAGAAGCAGCCATGTTTGAAATGAAGCAATCTGTATGCTGTCCATGTGTCACCTATCAATACCACCAGATGTCAACAAGATGAGATAGCAGATGGAAAATTTTGATAAATTTGCAAACAAAGCCTTGGAAATAGGGAAAAAAAACTTAAATAGTGCCAAAAAATTCACACAGCGCATCATCAAACCCTACCTAAGCTAAACAGAGCTTGTGTTATGGGTACTAAGTATCTGATATAGGTACTCGTACTTAATACAATGAGTTACACAGATCAATATATTTTTGAATTTCGAACCCGTCGTCACAGGCTAATCTTCACCCACCCCGCTACAGGGATCGTCAAAAAACATGTGCCCAGTAATTATATTGGCTTGGAAAAATTTACTTTTGTTTGATCGTCCTACCTACATACTATTATATTACCTATGTATTCCGTGGCTTTATCTAATATCTGTATCTCAGATAAGACTCATAAAGATAAAGGTCTTCCAAATAATTTTTTTCGTGTAATTGAATTTTAAAAGCTTAAGGTTTTACCATCTTTTGTATGATGTCATTCATCTTCATTGTCATTTGAAATCTTGACCATACTGTGATCTAAGAACTAAATGAATTGGTCCTTAGTAACTTTGTCGTAGTGCATTATTTAAAGATCTGTTACTCGAGGTACTTCTTATGTTTACATTACAGTAACAGTATGTACCTGTTTAAAATTTGACCCAAGCGCCGTAGTGACCTTATTCTTGTTGTTGTAGCGTGCCTAAATGTTTTAATTGTTAAAATGTGTTTTTGTTTTTCATTCTCTAACTCATTCAATGGCTTTGTTTGTGGGTCTAGGACAGCACATTCCATTGCGTCATCATTGGATAATATGATTATAACACATTCAACTGTGTATGAGATAACAGTTCTTTTATTGTTCGGTGGTTGTTCATATTTAGTTTTATGAATGTTGTACCGATACGAACTGTCATATTTGATTTGGTTTTTAGAAAAAGTAGTAAAGCCGGTTCTGTGTCTGCTTGGTCCAAGATTGGTGCATCGTTGCATCGTTTTGTGTAATTTATGAGATTTTTAGGTCTACCGCTATTTGTTGGACTAAGTTTGTGTAACCTGTGAGATTTCTTTTAATCTTGTAAATATGATTTTTAATTAAAAAATAAGGAAAGTAATGATAACAGGTATTTACGATTAAAACAATTAAGATTTAAACAGATAAGATTTTTTGGAAGTCTAAAGAAATAATGTTATTGAAATCTGTAATATAATAACAAGGTCTTGGTGTACATATTCTGGAAACCAGTTTCAAATATCCATTCCAATTTTAATCTAACCAAATGATTGAAGGCCGTGGTTCCTAATTTATTCGAAATCAAAAAAAGATAAATAGGGATTGCAACAAGTTGAATAAAATTCCACCCAAACCAGATCCCAAGCGGACCAGCATTCAAGATCCAAATTCTATAAATTCAAGCTTTGATTGAATTTTTTTGCTTTGGGTTAAATAAATATTAATATCCAAGACTAAGCAAAGCACCCATATTCCTAAAATGACCACGATTCAAAGTGCCAAGAAACAAGACTAACATTTCAAAGCACTGCTTGAACGACACACCACCAAGCACGTGTTTGGCATAAATTCCACGTCAAGGTCAGCCGAAATGTTGTTGCCGAATATTCAATTGTTTACTTATGATGTTAACTTTAAAGCTGGAATTCCAACAAGCTCTTAATTTCTATCAAAATAATTTTTTCGCTAGTCCATTCAAAATGGACTTCAAAATTTAATTAGTCGTGTCAATTTCTTTTCTTTTCTGTTGCTTTGCAGTCTTTTAGTCGATACACTCATCAGTAGATATTATCATCGACAGTATGGTCGAGTCGATAGCTATGCGTGTGATGTCCAAGCTAATAATAGTCTGCCGACTACATAGAGTATGTCTCACTCTGTGGTTGGTAAGTACTCAAAAAAACATCAGTGGCATTAATAATGTATTAGTTTGAAGTGTCTTGAAGTGGTTGTAAACCATGAATTTTAGCGTCTATGGGTGCTGGTCAAGGGATGGTCAATGGTTTACAGCCATGAATCTGGCTGTAAACCATGAATTTTGGTGTCTATGGGCAAATCTTAGTCTATTTAAATTATTGTTTCGTACTTACAATAGTTCATTGTATGAGTCACTTGAAAAGCATTCAATTCTTCGGTTTCCGAACGATAAGCCTTGCCGTAAACAATAGTGCGAATTGCGTTGCGGATATTTTTGCACATGTATAATTTTGAAGCGAGATTCTAGCAATAACAATAACAGTTAGGAATTACCTACTACTGTTTCTAACATTTCGTTTCGCAAACGAATAACTTACCTATTTTTTAATTAATAATGTTCATGGTTATATTTGGGAAGCTGGTGGCGACGACGACGACGGTGCAATTTTGAGCGCCATACCGGGCTACATAAAACTGTTTTGAAATCTTTTTACGGAAAAGATGATAATCTATAATACCAGATAGATACATATATCTGGTATTGTAGATTATCATTGTTTTTTTACGGTGTCAGTAATGATGAGAGAACTATAAAGGCACCTAGAATAAAGATCTTAAGTAGCTATTACTTATTCAGTAAAAAGTTAAGTAGGTAACCAACTTTTTTACAAAACTCCACTTTCATTCAAAAACCCGTAAAAATTCAATATTCTAAACTAACACAGAAAATAACGATTAAGAAACAGGGAAATGACGTCAAACATATTTAAATTTGGAATCCACACCTATAAAACAAACCAACCAGAGTGTATACTTTTTTTTTGCGAGATTCGCGAACCCAAGGTCCGGATGCGAAAGATTTATTTATTCTTAGTCAACGCACATGTTGAATAATAATTAATCCATGTGGTATCTGTTGTTTTTCAAGTGTTATTCTGTAAATTTTCCATTCCTTTCAGACTTCTTTCTTATCAATCAAATGTAAATTTGTAGGTAATAAGTTTATTGTCTCTTACAACTATTGTTTCACTCGTAGTGCAGATGAAATGCGATCATAGTAAGCTTATGAACAAAGAACAAAAACAAACCGAAGAGTAAACATCGGCTAGTATAGTTACACAGCTGGAAAAAATATTCGCAAAGAAATAAAGCGGAATCATGATGATATAACTAGATGTAACAGTTCAAGTGTTCGCGCTCGATCAAGGCTAATGCTATTTATACGGTGTTCGTATTTTGACTGCTATCGCTCGGTTATACGCATCTTTAGGGTTGCCTCTAGCAAAACAATTTTATTGATAGATAAAATTAAGAAATAGAAATGTAATGTTGTATAGATTGATTTTCTTATACGTTAGTTATAGTTACTGTATAGTTTTACTTCGTTTTTTTTTTCAAATATAGCCAAGATGTTATTGAGAAAAAAAATCGCTGTCGATCTAGTTAGTCAAAAATGTTGTCATGAAAATCGGTTTATTTATCGATTTGGGAGCTACGATACCGGACGATAGATAGATACACATACACGCACGGTTCTGTATTTATTTCTATATTTATGTTTTCTATGTTTAGTATTTATTTCTATATGATATTTATTTCTCGTAAAAACAAAAGTTCCTTAAAATTGGGCATGTGCTTTAAAATAATGCATATAATTACTATGTTATGCCTTCGGGGCCATTATATTAGTTGTATAGTAGCTATAACAGAAGTATTTTTACAATTCCAAAGGGTGTTTACTCAAGGATAAAGATTTACAAAAACAAAATATTTATAAACAAAACAAATTGTAAACCCTACCCTACGAATATTGCTATGCATATCTACAACATTGACGAACTTGCGAATTTTATTTTCACGATACAGGCACGTGTTGGGATGGTCCTATTTACTCTGCGAATAACAAGTCGAGCTGTATATGTACAGGCTTGGGCGTTGGTTGATATAAAACGATTATATTATACCCACCTATTTTCAAGTTAGATTTGTTTAGGACGAATGATTTTTCGTTTACAATATTTGTTTCTCCTACAAGTTTTCTTTTTGTTTTTTTTTTAAATATTTACAGCTTTGGACTATTCATCAGGATTATTTTATTTGAAATTTATTGGAATTTCTATTTTAATTTTGAAATTCGTTTCTTTCTGAAGTCATTAACAAAAATAAAATTGCAGTAGATATATACTTAACAGAATAAAACCATTATTATGTGTAACTAGTATGTATTTATTTTACTTTTGTATCCATTTTCTAAATCATCATCCTCATCCTTAATAAATCTTTATTTACGTTGGTCTATTTAATTAATTTTTTTTTTATGTGGATTGGTGAGTGAATTGTGAATCTGTTATGTTCGTAAAACGTATTAAATAAATAAATAAATATTAAGTTTATTTTCTCTCACAAAGGTTAATGAAGATACAAAACTATTGTAGGTACTTAAGCTAGGTTTACAAATATTAAAATATGAATGGTGAGAAAATAAATACAAAAGATAGGTAACTAATATGTTAATCAACCTGTGTTGTGAGAGACTGGTGCCTGTTATAGGTTTATGAAAAACCTGTAGCACAGGTCACCAGGGTACTCATTCCGCGGGAGGTAACATAAGTTTTTTACATAAAAGGTAATACAACTAAATAACTAAGGTAGAAAGTTTCCTAACGTTTTTAAATGTCTTGACTGACTAAAGTCTAGAGTGTGATATCCAGTGTGTGCTGGGGGGTTATGCTCTATTGCCAATCCAACACGTTTCGTATCTACGACAAGACACCGGCGTGGAATCGGACTAAACCGTATTCCCTATGCCACACTGACATTCCAAACCGTGTCACAGGTGCGATTCGGGCACGATTTTATCTGTCAAACAAACGCGCTCGCGAAAAGCGTGAAATGGCACAGATTAGTGTGACACTGCAATAGTTACTACCGCAGTTACTTCGGAGCATCTTTTGAGGTTATGTTTATGTTGTGTTGTTGTGGTTGCTTTCTACAAGCTTTTACAGAAAATGCTATAAATTCAAGCCACGAAAGGTAAGTAATTCAATACCTAATTAATTAGGACAATAAATTCGCATAACTCGGAATCGTTTATTCAATGCCTAAGATATATTGATGCTTCTAATTAGCGTCATAAAAATTTACTTGCCAATGTTTTTGAACTAGCTTTGTCTACTTTCAGAAAGGTGTGATGAGGGACTTCTGCTTCTAGATGAGCAGAAGCTACAGAATGAAAAAGAGAGGAACTCCATTCTCCGGGAGAGGAAGAGTAGTATTATTTTAGTTTGCAACATTATGAATCACTTCTGTTTAGTACTGTAAGTATATAATAATTCTGGACAATCCACAAGCATCATCTAGCCCTAAGCTAAGCAAAGCTTATATGTTGTGAGTACTAACTAGGACTGATACCTATACATGGTACAGTAAATTTTAAGCATAAGTACCTAGTAAGATAGATATTTTTGAATAAACATAGAAAACAATGTTTCGCGCCGTAAGGACGCATTTGTGGACCGCTTTGTGGTTCAAGGAAAAGTTGACGGCACAAGAGCACTCAGAAGATCACCCATGCGCTGGACGGACCAAATTAAAGCTGCACTAAATGGTCCGCTACATGGGTGTACCAGGAAGGCAACCGGATTGTGAGGCATGCCACCTAATATGAGGACCACAACCACTCTGCCAAGAGTGTAATGACTAAGGAGAAGGGAATCGAACCCACAACCTTCTGCATTGCAGGTGGACATTCGCCCACCGCACCACAGAGGTCGTCAAAATAACTGTTTACTTAGAGGCAATTATAGTCTATTGGTTTTGCGAAACTTTGTTGCCATAGGTATAATAAGCGAATAACAGAATGTAACATTTAGGAACTTTTATTGATAAATTAATAAGCAAGATATTTTTTTTTCAGGTTTTTGGGAGCACTTCACCTAATTTAGGAAAAGCTTGATAAATAAAATAAATTTGCAAAATAACTTAGTTTTATTTATTTTTTCACCAACACATTACGTTTAGACAGAGTTTTTACAAATGAGGTATCATTAAACACAGTCATCAGCATCACATTAATTTCTGCTGTCTCACATCTTGATATATTGCTGTTGTGCATGTTCACCCGCAAGGGTAATAATCTCCAAACAACTATCATGAGCGGCCCCTGCTAATATTGCACATATGCCATAATTGTTTTTAAATTGCTTTTACATATCTAAAACAGACCAGAAATATCTATTAAAGCTTAAAATATTAATAAATTGGTAGTATGCCCCTCCTTTGCCCAATGTTGTAGTGTTCATCAAGGAAAAGCAACTTAAGAAATAGGGACATACAAAATGTAGCTTCACTTAGGTGATTTAAGGGTTATGCTATGCCTATGGCTATGAAGGTTCATCAAAGCAACCTTGCATGCTTAGTTTATCATAGAATCAATAATAAAGACATACCTACACAGTTGGAAGAAATCTTTTTTTTTGTGGATTGTTGATGTTTGTATTTGTGGAGTTTCATGCAAAATTTTATAGTAAAACTAATTTATGCCTACTCTTGTTTTATTACATTCCTCTCTTGTTCCATAGTAGGCATTTTGACCATATTAGGTTGGAAGCTCGAGGGCATTTACAAACTCCTCGACACAGCGACTTACAGGCGGCTTTCGGAGGGGTGCTAACCAATCCTGGTACCACAGGCTTTTGATAGCCACCAGTCAGTGGCCAGGAAATTTAGTGTTGTGTTTTGGGTACTCGGAATGTATCTAAAAATGATCCATTGATCTAATCTAAGGTCTGCAGAATCCCTGAGTTATCTTGATGCTTGTGCTATGTTGGCGCCAACAGCTCACACATCTTGGCAGCATAGTATCCATTGTATTTACGCTTCCCTGACGGTTCAATTAAATGGATAATGTTTAGATAATTTGGGACCTGGAAATACTCGGAGATTGTTATTGAAGATTTTTATAGGTTATGTAAATCAAAACAAAGTGCGTTCCGAAACTATTTGTGTACAAGTACAAATCATCAATTTAGGGTCACCAAAATTTCTAAACATACTAAAATATTATGTTATGGTTGAGCAAGAGTTGCTATTATATATTTAATATAATTTGAGATACTTATTCCTTTGAAGATGGGATTTTTACTACAAAATGGGAACCGAAAAACAAGTTTTATAAAAACCGAAAATTTTCCGTGTTTTTACGATACTAGATTTTGAACGCATCATGTGAAATAATCAAAACCCAAATCACTGGGCATAGACAACAAGTCTTGTGGCTTATAGAATTCAATTTTTCGATTCCACGTGAAGGCACGTTGAGGAATCGGCTACGTTTAAAACACGTTGTGACGTCACACGGTTTGGGCAAGGGATCACAAAACTCATACAGAATCATGCCCCTGCTCCCGAAGCACCAGTCTTAGTTATGACTATGAGAGATAAAGATATCAGTGTGTGAATAGTGAATATGAGCTACATTATCTGACATTAGGTATTGATTAGTTTAGCGATTTAGACTGTTATGTGGTTATTGTCGAGCTTAAAGTTTTAAGTTATTCCTGAATTTAAAATGAAATGATAAAATATAAACGTTTTTCAAGCTATGTCCCGAAAAAGTATGAAGGGATATTTTTCACTATACCATGCGTAATAAACGTTTTAGCGGTTTTAAACGTCAGCATAGCTTTAACCATTATGCGTTTAGCTACGTCTGTCGTCTGATTGTCAATGTCAAGTTTCACGCATTGAGCTACATCTTGTAAACATCTTCAACATCTCGTGTGTGGTTAACGAATTTTACGTCAGATAGATAACTATCTACACATAAGTATATAACGGTTATTGTTGACTCTTAGACAGTTTCGTAAATAAGTAGAGATTCTGTTTACGACGCACTCCCAGTCTAAAACTTACCTTTACATGTAGGAATTACATTAAAATACCTAGGGAGTATTTACTAAACACTCGCATGGAAAATCACATGTTGTTTTAAATAATTAACATTCGCAGTCGATTCTCAAAGCAGACATTTGCGAATACCATTTACATTTTACACTAAATTACATGCGGATTTAGAGCCGTTATCAACTAAACAAACAGCCAACGCGGCCAACGTTCGTGTTACATAACACCGTTTGCATTAAGATAAGACCGTCTGTGGGAAAAAATTACATTTCAAAATAAATTTAATAACAAAAAAAATAACACTACTAACAGAATAAAATTTTTACAACTAGTACACATTTTTATTTATTTACTTTAAAAATTAACTTTAAAATTAGACCGAGCTTTTTATTATCAAAAATATTATATATTTATTATTTATTATTATATATTTATTATTTTATATTTATTATTTTATATTATATATTTATTATTTAAAATATTTTTTTATTATTAAAAATATTATATAACCTAATAATAGTAGTGCTATTAGCGAGTCAGCCGAGTAACTATCCGATTGGTACAACTAAATATTTATTTCCTAATAATATTATTAATTATTTCCTGAGAGACTATTATAGTCTAAAATGTAAGCCGTCACCAGAAGGTAAAGTGCCCGGAATGCTGGCAACTTTGCGGTGTTGGATGGCGATGTTAATTCGTTGACCGAATATATAGAGATAAAAGTAAATATTAAAAAGTGTATTTAATTCTTTGATATTTATTTCCAAAGAATAATGTTGCTTACCTATTATCTGCTCGCGAAAGAGTTGAGCTTGGTCCTAGATAAAGATTAAAGATATATCGGATGTGTGGTTATAATGACTTTTGCAAACAATCTAGAAACAGCTAAACTGATCCAAACTGATCAAAGAATTAATCTTTGATCCTTCTTGTTTACTGTTTTAAAAATACTAACAAATAGTTTTAAATAGGCAACCATAAACTGAATACCAAAAAAATTTATTAATCCTATATTTCTTTATTAATAGTAAGGTGATGGGAGCTGTAGGGTTTGAGTATTATAAATATTTTTGGTATTTTTTAAAGTACTGACTTTTTCAAACTATACTGTTCTATGAATTATTTGCGTGACTAATTAAATATTAGTTATTTAGCTTACACATCAGGCTTGGTTTTGAGCCATAAGTAAACAGTAAGATAAGTTTCCTGGTAGTACCTACCTTTGTTAACTTTACATAAAATATTAATGATTGCTATTTGAAGTGCTATTTTTCCTTTCTATTCGTAATTAGAGAAATTATTCAATAATACTGAATAATCTTTTGTAAGAAGACTTATATTGTTATTAATACCTCACTGAGCATCATTTACATGTTCAGTATATAATTATTATGATATGACTTGTATATAATAAATACAAAATTAATTACTGTCACAAGAGCTCACTACAACTAACTGATTACTGATTAGGTACGCAAATTACATAATTGTATAGCACGGGATATAATTGACATAAAGTAACAATAACATATCGAAGTGTATATAAATTCAGTAGGTATTTACCTAGTACTTAACTATGTATTACACTTGCTAAACAATAGATGGGTAGGTAATATCGATAGGTCACGTGTTTCTGCCAAGTGTTTTTGTTGAGTGTGCATTCTAACAGAACTATTTTTATAACTCTAAATTCAATATAATCATCACAAATTTAAGTCTGCACTCTTCCTTTTGATAAAGGTTTAAACTTTAGGTTCTCTATATTTTGTATCTTTTATTCAGTAATTTCTATTTTAATAATTATGTGATCCCTTTAGCTTATTGAAACATATGTATAAAACCTAAACGTAATTTAACATTATTGGATTTCCTTTTCTCAATGTTGAAATGCATGTTAGAAAAACAAATGAAGAGCGGAGCGAAGTGTGTTTTTTTAGTCTACGCTGTGTTATGCATTGTATAGATTGACGTATTTGAATATACAATAGGCATTATCATAAAATCACGTTGTGACAATACACGTGATCCTGCGTTATATTTCATAATCTTTAAACATGAACGGAATAACAGATTAGATACAATTCCATCTAGATATAGAGCTAAGTTAGGTACATACCTACTTAATTAGTTTGCAGATTTAGATTTAGGTCTGTATTCATTTTATAGGATCATTCATAGTGAGTTCGACTTTACTTTGAAAATTCTGAATACGGCTCTCTGTGATAGGCCTATTTAGTAGGTATATTCCTGAACTTTGTTACTAGTGTTATAGTTTGCCATCAATAGTAAACAATATCGACGCTGGGTAGTCCATACAGCAGCATTTTCTTAAGGTTATGTTGTTTTGAGCTCGTATAATCTCTGTTCCTGCTACTCCGCCAGAGAGGCCGATGGGGCAATTTTTGGCAAACATTTCTAAAATGGTTTAAATTATTTAATGTGGTTTGGTAACTTTTTGTCAGTTACAAGCCATACCCATTTGGTACGACACATTGTGGATAAAATTTAATTTTCTGGTGAATAAATTTTTCATATTTTTCACTATTTAATGAAAATTTGCTTATTCCTATTTTGTGCAGATTCGCTCATATCTTGTGACATAATAATTATTTATATCTTTTGTGCAACGAATTCAGATTTTTGGATTAGATAAACTTAGATTTTTTTCTAGTAGGTAGGTACAGAATAATATTTAATTAGGGTTTATTAAATTTTTTATTTTATTTATTTACTATTGTTGTGAGCAAATTAATTCACATCTGTTATGTTCCGTTGCCGTTTTAACTCTTCATAAGTTTTCCACAAGTGCTTTTCAATTCATATCAAAATATGTACTATATTATATTAAATAAGTAAATCTGTCTTCAAACGGGCACGTGTTGAGTCCCGTGATTGGGTACTACTTCTATGATTTATCATTACTCTATAAGTAACCTTTTGTGGTAAACAATAAGCCATTGTTACCACAGCTTGTTTGTTTTATTAATTGGTTTACTATTTAGTTTTCTCTGATTTTAGTTGTTATTTTGTATTCCGTTTTGGTAAGCCAAAATTATTTAAATTAACACATGATGTACGATATGCATTGAATCTATCAGCACCGACATTATTATAGTAGTTACTTATTACGATAGGTGCTGTCTATTTTAGATAGGCTTATGTTATGTACCTAATCTAAAGTTCAACTTTAAATGTATAATGCTCGTATCAAGTACCTATGCATGTATTTGCAGTGTACATGCATACTACAAACCAATTAATTCAAACTATCATTTGCTACACTTCAACTAAGTATAACACTCATAAAAGAACTGCGAGTACTTATGTCGAGTCAATTATAACCTATTGTGTCTTTTTATGGGTAAACTTACTGATAACATCAAACAATTGATAAAACAATAGACTGTTTGTCTGCATCGGCAAGGCATTTAATATTCCAGACACTTTTGCGATAACATCTTCAAAGATGTCTTTGTCATAGACAGTCTGCTTCGCATGTATCTATTAGGCCTATATCTTTCGAGTTATTAAGTATTATTTTAAAGATGTGTTTAAAATATTGGCTCCATCTTGATAACTCATGTTTCTAAGTGTCCAAAAATACTTAAGACAGCGATATAAGGTAGGTTTGTTTGTGCACATAATTCTAGATCACTACCTGCCAAAACTTTTTTATACTAGGGTTACTCAACGAATTCTCCGATTGGCCCATTCCACCTATGTTCCACTGAATCAAGCTGTGCTGAGTGTACTATTCTCTGACATATTGACCGGTCATTGACCTGCGGCTATCTATTTCGTGTTATTGGCTAGGTAACTCAATTACTTATTAAATTAAAGGTTCATTGCCATCCAGTTATGTTTGGAATGCTGGTTTATAAAAGGACAGCTCGTTAATTTAGGAACTTAAGGGCGTAGTTCTCGCCCAATAACTTAATTAGAAAGGTTAATAAAATTATAATCAAGCAATTGCTACCTATAAAATTTTGGGTACCTACACCTCTAAATTTTTTAAGTAAAGAAATGAATCCTCTTGATTAGACAAAATATTTCAAAAATTACATGTTATTATTATTAAAGAATATGCAAGGGTACAAGGAGTCTAATGCCATTAAGGAACTTATGTTTGGTAAAAAACGTTCCTGTATGTTTGAGATCTTTCGAAATATGCCTGCCTATATGAAATAACCTGCTAATCACTGATGATCACCTAGACAATATCACAGGGTCTTATATCTGTGGGGTCTCTTTTACTAATTCTTGGTTTCTTTGTTTCAGTTGTATACTGTGACTACAGCGGCTCAGGGCGCTCTCTACAATGGATAGAAGACTATGTAGCCCAGGATCTGTTGCCTACGCACGCCACACGGTGCACCGCCTTGTCTTACTCCTCGGGCCAGAGCGAGGTTTTCAGGTATATCAATAACTAGCGGTCCGCCCCGGATTCGAACGGGTGTATAATAACCATTGAATTTTTCAAAATATGCTCTTTTTTGAAAATGTTCTATAGCCTATGTTCATCACGGGAAATTAAGGATTCTAATGGTGAAAAAATTTTTCAAATCGGTTTAGTAGCTTCAGATAGGCTCTGAAGCTACTAAATCAATCAAACTTCAATTCAAACAAACAGAAAAACAATCAAATGTTTCCTTTTTATAATATTAGTATATATGTACACAAACAGAAAAACAATCAAATGTTTCCTTTTTATAATATTAGTATATATGTACACTAGCGGTCCGCCCCGGCTTCGCACGGGTATTAAACAAAAATTTCAGAAATTATACACACTAACACGATGGGTTTCACAGTTTTCATACGGATCCATGTGTCCATGAGCATTGGGGTTTTTGACATTGACTCGACACTCCATAACTGATACTGGCCGTAGAGACTTTAGAGTAGAGAGTTTCTATTATGACGCGCCATAATAGAAAAAGAGGTTGAATATACAGCGCACGGTTCAATTATTGAATTTTTCATGCGGATCCCTAACTTTTTTGAAAATATTATATAGCCTATGTTCATGACGGGAAATTAAGGATTCTAATAGTGAAAGAATTTTTCAAATCGGTCCAGTAGCTTCAGCGCCTTATAAATTCAAATAAACAACCATGAAACAAACAATCAAATCTTTCCTTTTTATTATATACCTCTATAGACATAATATATGTATTGCTTCTATCAAAAACTAATGTAAACATTACATACAACATTGTATTGTAAATTTTGTCTGTCTACGTCATACATATTTGCCATCTTCCAAATTGAATGATCTCCAATATCTTTTTTATAACGCATTGCCTGCCTAGCCAGCCTTAATGGTGCGACTTTTGATAAATACCCGTGCGTAGCCGGGGTGGACCGCTAGTAGTAAATATTAAGAACAAACAATAATATAATAAAAAACTAGGTCCTGTCTATGTGTGCTGCAGTACGTCATTTTGACGTTCTGCGACATACACTCATCTTTGTACATTGACCCCTTAAATAAATATATAATGCCGGACAATCTACACAGCATCATCTAGCCCCAAGCTATGCAGAGCTTGTGTTATGGGTACTAGACATCGCCGGGGGCCCGTGTTGCTCTGTGGTACTAGATGACTGATATACATAATACAATATTATTACATAGATAGGTATATTTTATTATAGTACATAGAAAACTGATTCTTTGTACACTTTCTCTATCTGTTGTCCAGAGTAATCTCCATCGTAATGAGAATGAAATGACTCTTTTCAGGGTTAAGCTTGCCTATGGACATAGGTACCCTTTTAGTTTAAGTTTATTCTATGTTTTGATGTGTGTACAATAAAGAATACATGCCTTGGCTCAGCATGATATTTATATAGATGTCTTTGCCCATAGATCAGAATCCAAAGCCCTAATCCGCGCCGCCGTAGGCGCGTGCTCAGACGATGTCGTGGTGCTGGGAGCGACGCTTCCTCGGCTGCTGCGCGCGCTTCGGCCGAAGAACGTGGTGCTCTTCGTGTCTTCGAGGGAGACAGAACGACAGCTCGCGCCTTGGAGGGAGTGTGGCGCTGAGGTAAGATCTGAGGGTTGACTTGACCTCGTCTGTACTGTCTAAAACTGTCACGGGTTTACCTTTCGTAAACCATAACAAGTTCAGCAGAATGGAACTGGGAACCCAAAATGCATGGTTAATATCACGTTGCGCGATGATAGAACTTGTTTTCGGTTCGTTTGGTTTTGAGTTTCAGATCTGATAGGTTTCTGAAAGATCTCATCTTATGGACATTAATTTTTGTTTTCTTTGGTGGAGGTATAACTGAAATCATAACCTGTTAAATAAAAGGCTTGTTCAGTAATGATTTATCACCGAATATAGAGTTTAGTATAGTTAAAGTAGAAATCGGTATGCAAGTCATACAGCGAGGCAATGCAGCCTACTTGTGACGCTTCCGACTGCTATTAATATGGATCAGTTGAGCTAGCTGTGGATTGTTTGCAGCAGCCTGCAGATAGCTTAATTGTTTCAATTTTATATACTACATAGTTCTAATGTTCTTTGAGATTACAACGAGTGCTCGGGCGCACTATAATAACATATCTTTGTTCTATTTTGTGTCTATTATATTTGATCATAGCTTGTCATATTTGAAAAGAAATTCTAGAACTGGTGATACATACATGCTTAAGCTATTTTAAATACTGAAAAAAAACTCAGTTTTACAATAGGTACACTCAGAAACTCTGGTCACTCCAAAGGGATTAGTTGCATTTCGTGTGTCATTTTGGAGTACCTAAACAACCAAATACGTCGCAGTTCATGCCTTTTTAAAGCCATCCATGACCATCCCAATCTTGCTCATGCAAAAAACATACGAATATACCGTGGTTTATGGAAATACTAAAGGCAACTGTATTGCGAGTCACGTGTCCGCAGCGTGTGGTGGTATTATTCGCTGGCTGATAAGCATGTGCTATCGGTGGAACGGAGGAATTCTCCGGTCGTAAATCCACTGTTATTCAATCGGTAAACACAACAAGGGGTCCTTTCACACGTGGCGTGTCATCAACATTGTGACAAGGGCGAATCCAGCTGTCAATGCATTGGGGCATACAGCCAAGATCAACTAGCTCCAATTTGATTGAGCTGAACTCTCCTATTTATTTAAAATACGTAAATCATTTCCTTTCGATTTTAAATGATAAAAAAGAAAAATTATGACCTTTAAAGTGGGTAGTAATGTGGTCACTTTGATTGTTATTTGGAGTGTTATTAAAACTTATTCTTGTTAATTACAAAATCTAGGTAATCTCAAATCTAGATCAGGGGAGGGGTCTTGAATCCGCGCTTGTTTTGTAATTAAACTAGAAAGAGTAGTAAGTTTGAAGGTTCTACAGAGGCAAAACGAATTGAACACAGACGAACAGAGAAACTAACTGGCCTATGTCCAGCAGTGGACTATTATAGGCTGATGATGATGATGAACAGAGAAACAAATTGTGATAAGAATGAACAATGTGACAATCGATAGATAAAATTGATGCGATTCTGTCGATAAACAAAGCTTACATTTTGAGTTATAAAACGCATATCATGACTAAAGATCCAGCAAGTCAAGAATTTACTTTTATTACCTACGAGTACCCTTACTCTTATGGGACCAACATAACATACTCCTAATGTTAGAATTTTTGTACGCAAAAACAACTTTATCCATTCTAAAATTTTAAAATATCCGACTCAACTTTGTGAATGGATCGCGATCTTCCATCTCTGTGTCAGTGGGATAAGATACATACATATTATGTACATCGGACGTCGATACGTAGTGGCGATGACGTCACTGGCGACCATGACGTCACTGCTGGTCGCTTGGAAGGACGCAGCCTTGTCCAGCGAACAGTGGACAACAGTAGTCGATAACGTTGCATTTATGGATTCTTGGAAGGTATTATCAGAGCCATGAACTGGGTGTTTTATTGTGGCATTCTTCAGACTTTTTACTTTATTCTTATTTCCACTTCTGTCTTCTACCTCTCTTGGAACATTAATTTTAAATAACCCCTTCAAAATTTCCACAAATTTCCATCACACAACTCATTGTTACGTTCAATAGGTGAGATTGTATCTAAAAGAAGTCCGTTTAGTAAAACAAAACCGGCCAAGGACGAGCCGAATCACACACGGAGGGTTCCGCAATTCTTTAGCTTATGGAGCCGTTAAAAAACTTTATTTTTTTTTCATCTAAAACTCAAAAGTCGTACATGACGTGGTCACCCATCTATGTACTGATCTCGCCCGATATTTCTTAACTTCGGTGATCGGTGCACAAGTTGGTAATTAGAAAATATAGAATTTGTATGTGAAATTTAATAGCATCAATCCACATTTTCTGCTATCTAGATTTCAAACAAAAACATCTTCCTTCGTATCAATCAACAAATCAACCAAATCTATGCAAAATTTGAGGTTGGCATCAGCATTATTTTCACAACATTCGTTTTATAATGTCCGGATATTTTTATAATTTTCTGAAATATTTGTGCATAAACGCATCCTGTTTACTTTGTTTGGACTTCGTTTTATGGATCTTTTATTTAAATGGACATTATGAGCTTTTATTTGAAGTTTATTGACGCCATTTATTTCTGCTCAATAATTTATATACCGTGCAAAGGTAGGTATTTATTATCGAGACTGGCCTCCGAGGTCGAAAATTCGGTTAGGACGACCTTATTTCCCTTTTTAAGGTTCGAACCCGGGGGGTGAACGGGACCCTATTAAGCTTCAGCTTTTATAAATTTATTTATTAAATACACAGAACACATTACAATGCAATCTAAAATAATCATAGAAACAAAAGTGGTTTTGTACATTGTACCTACCGTAAAAATAAATTATTTCTTATTAGTACTGATTAGTAGGTATTTATCGCATTTATTTACCTATTTTTCCCGATGTTTCAACAGGTTTACACACTGTCGTGGTTCCGGGAGTCAGTGTGTAAAATAGTACTAGTAAATATGTGCTCAGAACGCGTTTTTTATCGAATGATACACAAATACGTTTTTTAGGGTTTAAAAATATGTAGTTTTGTACCCTCCGAGTGCGAGTCGATTCGCGCTTGGCAGATTTTATTTATCATGTTATAGGAATTATTCCTTAAATTCAAACCTACGTGATTTTCACGTGTATCAACAATGTTATTTATGCATGACATTGGGACATAAAAAGTGTCCTTGTTTTGAAGAACCATTGGGTTTGGGCCCCGATTCATGAAGCACAAATTACCATCAACCACTGTCTGTGGGTCAAAAATGGAATGAAAACACTTGAACCGAAACTAAATTGTACCTTATTATAATTAACTAGCGGTTCGCCACGGCTTCGCACGATTATTTAATAAAAATTTAATATTTCATGCGGAACCCTAACTTTTTTGAAAATATTCTGTAGTCTATATGTTCAACACGGAAAAATTAGGATTCGAATGGTAAAATAATTTTTCAAATCGTGCCAGTAGTTTCGGAGCCTATTCAATTCAAACACACAAACAATATCTTTCCTCTTTATAATATTAGTACCTATAGATATAGATAAAGATGTGAAAATGTGGTACGGCAGAGGTACGTTGTCCCAATCGTATTGCCAAAAGTTAAATATTCATGACTACTTCAATGTCGACTTAAATGTCCGACCTATAAAATTACAATCGATATTATATCGAGTCCCTTAGAATAGGGGCCTTGGTTCGAATGTTTAGTGACGTAACCTCTATTTTTGTGGGAATAATTACCCCATTCTGAGCACGAACGCAAATGCGCAGCTTAGTTCAAAACAACTGGGCCTTGTTTTTGTTCCCAAGGTATTTTTATATGTCATATGTGACCCATATATGTAGGTATGTTTTGTTTTTGACATTAGTAGCTTAGCTACATAACACGAATCAATTTTGTTTATTTGACTGGTCTGGAAAAATCCATAATATTGGATAATTTGTTCTCAAGTATCTAATAATATCTTGACACATGTTGATACATTTCTGTGATATTCTCTACAATGAGGCTACATTCACCCTTCTTCTTTGTGTCCATCCAAACGGATAATGAATAGTTTGACATGAGCGTATGGTTATGAAAATTTGCTAGACATTCTTGTAAACTATTATTTCGTATGTTTTCGGCTTTCGTCTTCCTAATAAGTAAAGTATAGTAAAGTTTATCTTCCAGAAAAAACCTTATGCCTTAAAACCTTGGAGCCGTTGCGGAAACGCCTCCATAAACATATTTATTTAGTATTACATAGTACGTACTCTGAACTAAAAACCTTTAGGGGTCTAATAGATTGACTCCTTGCTATAAGTTTTCACTTGTATATGGCAAGGGCTCACTCCCTCACCTCCATCTGGTTATTAAGTTACCCTACTTAATGAAACTACATATTAAAGTTATGGCAGGAAAGTATAAATTGAAAATGTTTCGTTCCGAATTCGGCTAAAGAGTCATAGAAGACAATATCAGGAATTTCTTAATGGTTATGTTTTAACTTCTAAAATTCTAGTAATTTCCTAGTTGTTATACGTTCTAGTTAGTAAATGATTGTTATTCGAGGTGGTTGACACCAGGATGACCTCGCGTTTTGTGCTAGCATGCAAAAAGCCGTAGTAAACATATTTTTCACAAAATGCTAATAGGGCATTCCTATAGATTGCGTGACTAGCAATAGTTTCATTTGACCAAGGGAAGTTTGTTAGTAATTGGTTAGATTATCATTTATGTTCTTCCTATTCTAACTACAGTGTAAATGAGGTTTGTAAGACAGTACCTACAGATCTTATCAATCCAAAGGTTGCCTGGAAGAGATCGCTTACAGGGATATGACCGTCGATTGTGCCACATTAGATTTAAGTGGATACTGTTGGTTGTATTTTTGAATAGGGTTCAATATATATATTATCTATCTGTAGTGTGCATTAAATAATATATTATAGT